>CM055265.1:77547066-78095889 GCA_029237695.1 Conchocele bisecta | reverse complement strand
CCGCCATACTCATTTCTGGCCTATTCTGGCCTATTCCATTTACCGATTCCTGGCCGATTTCATCAAATGCAAAGCATACTTATCTAGCAAACTATACTTTGACGAGTAATCATTTATTTTTCCCTTTTTGCAATGCATTATTTCATATAGAACTAACAACGGCATATATTTGATGATTAAAAGTGTGCAGAATTATTATACTGAGTTTGTTACATTATCACAGCCAAAATGGCTGTGATAATGTAATAAATTCAGTATAATAAAAATTAACAAATTTATCCTTAAATTGAAAAGTTCTAGCTAGATAAGTATACTTTGCAATGTTTGTGAAATAGGCTACTGATAACATGTGTATACTATTTTTTCAAATACAGTATAACCTCTCTATACCAGACACCAAGACCACATCTGTGATCTTATTTTTGATGGATTTCCTGGTCATTTATCTCTGGTGATAATGCCTGTTCATGATCGCATAGCTCACAATAATGGCTCGGAATGATCAAATGTCTGATTTACAGTGAAACATCTCTAAGCCGGACACCCTGGGGACCTCCCAGGGTGTCCGGTTTTGAGAGGTTTTACTGTATCTGAAAAACACTCACAACCACTGCTAATCCTGACAAGCCTGCTGATCAAGATTCTGCAGCACTGCATTCCGAGGATTTACGATTTCACTATTTTAAAATTCTACTGAATATTTCTTTTATTTCTCATCGGAAGTCTTATGTTGTGACCACTCATTTGAACCATCAAAATGGTTCAAATGAGTGGTCACAACATAGACTTACATTGAGAAGTTGAAAAATAGGGGGAAAAATACTAATTTACACACACCTAAAAGTGTATTCAGATTGTTGTAGCTTAAAGATGTTTCACTCATGTTGACAATGGTATTGTATACATGTATTTTCAATTTACTACTATTTGCGACTGTGTCTGGAAGAAATCTACTTATGTCCACCAGTTTAACAGATTTATTTTACATTCTGATGACTTTTCGATCTTACAAATCTAGTTGGTTGGAGTGTGGTGACAATCTTGTGTGACCAAATTCCATTCTTTTTTATTAGTGTTACATCCGTCCATCTGTCCATCCATCCGTCACATGGATGAAGTACACTGCAACCCAGATGGGAATCGAATGACCTTGTAGTTGCAATACTTACATAGTCAGGGATTCCGCTGGGGAAAATAAAAAAAATTGCCACTTCAAAAAAGAAAAATCCATTTTTTTAAAAAAAGATTTTGAAGTGGCAATTTTTTTATTTTCCCCAATTGTTTATTTTTATCCCCAATTGCGAAAGTGGTGATCGCCAGCGGAATCCCTGATAGTTATTTCCCTTGGGTAAAGTTTTTGTTTGAGCTTGTTTACTATCAAAGCGGTAGATGCGGCATCAAAATTCCATGAACAAATTTTAGAGTTTCTTATTTGATTGATATCTATGTTTCAGGGCACCACAATTACCAATCACCTGTTTCCATGGCAACTGTTATGTAGATGTTTTGGAAATTCTGAGAGAGCAAAGTGTAACGACAGGCCTGAAGTTTATCTTGTTAACAGAAGGTGGGTATGTTTCGGTTGTCACCAATTTTGTGTAATGTGCCATTTGTATACATTGCATGCAATATAGGATTTTACTGTAGCATTTCATACTTCAGTTTCATCCGCCTTGTTATAGCCCCGGCATATGAGTATGTCGAGGGGTATATAATTTTCGTAATTCCGTCCATCCTTCCGTCCGTCCACGTTAAAGTTTTTGGTACCCATTATCTCTGTAACGGTAAGTCGGATTGACTTCAAACTTAAAATACTTCCTTATCATCATTTTATTTTCATTCCATACCACACCCATGCGGCCTTCATGTCCAAGATCAAGGTCAAATTACTTATTACTTGTTAAGTTTATTAAATATTTGTGTAAAAGTTTTTATTTGTAGGTCCAGGCGGCTGTCTGGGGTATAAGTGAGCCCCTACTAAGTGAGCCCCTACTTAATTTCTCTAGTTTTACACGTCTCCATAGGGATGGGCTGTGGCTCAGGGGTAGAATACAGGACTTCAATACAGCAGGTTGTGAGTTCAAAACCTGCCCTAGAACATGAAAAATACATTCATAGTACATAATGTATTTCCATCCCCACTGGTCTGTCAGATGAGTCTTTAAATTCTAGTCCCGCCCCTATTAGCTTAGCTGTTGCTGGTACATCAAACCCCATACATTACACTTCTCCATAACCCTTTCACCTTTCACCCTTCAACTATCTGAAATCTACTGACAAACACTGTAGATCCTGATGAGACGGCTTGGTACAAGCCGGCATATCTGTAGCCTATTTCATCAACATTGCAAAGTATACTTTACTAGCAAAGTATACTTTGAGGGAGTAATCATTTATTTTTCCTGAAATGCATTATTTCATATAGAACTAACAAATGCATATATTTCATGATTAAAAGTATGCAGAATTATTATACTGAATTTATTGCATTATCACAGCCAAATTGGCTGTGATAATGTAATAAATTCAGTATAATAAAAATTAATAAATTTATCATAAAATTGAAAATTTCTCCCTCAAAGTATACTTTGCTACTAAAGTATACTTTGCAATGTTGATGAAATAGGCTACTGGATCTCCAGTGTTTGCAAATGTTTCGTTTATTTTCTAACGGGTTTGAAAAGGTTAATATATGACGTGTGCTGAAAAAATGCAATCTCTATATGGGTATAAAATTTCTACATATTTTTCTGCTATTTTTCTCATTTCTGTTCGAAGGTATAACAAGATGTACAAGTATTGACAAGATGGTATAAATGCTCGCTACAACATATACTTATGCAGAGAAATAAGTTAAATATTTCCATCAGAAAATTGGTATACATGTAAAGGGTTAAAAATGACTGGTAATAGGACGGTGTTCTCATCAATTTGTCTGTTTGAAATTTATTATAGGTAATGGCCCGGGTAAACTGTTGGTATCCCAGGAAGAAAATCGTGGAACGAATTGTCAGATTTGGGACTCGCCAAATGTAAGTATATGTTTAATACATTGCGTTTATATTTCTAGCATACTGGTACCCATGCCAAGTGTTGTCCATCAGTTTTATTTGCATTGACATCCATACATGGTCAGAGAAAGGGAGGCTATGCATTTTTATCCCGTCAACACAGTGCGTATGTGCCGTGAAACACGGTGCCGTGAAACATTTTTGATATCCTGTCGATACGACCTATGCGTATGAATATGTGCGGTGGCTGGGTATTATTTTTTTGCATTTTTAAAGCCATTAGTAGGTGTTGACAGGATAAATAGAATAGTAGGTTAGTGCCGTGAATGGGAAAAATATCTGGCGCGGCTCGGAAACGGGATGTGCTCGGCAGAGCCTCGCCCATCCCGTTTCCTAAGCCTTGCCAGATATTTTTTCCCATTCACGGCACTAACCTACTATTCTCTATTTATCTCACACACCTCAGTGGAAAATGAAGACACAGTGGTCACAATTCTGGCGTAGGTGTCGGCTTCATCGTTGTTGTCGATGTAGTAGTAGGCGTCAACAATTTTGGACGTACTTCCAAATGTTGAATATCTCCTGATTCATTAGTCTGATTACTACCAAACTTATCATTAATCTCATTTGGCTAAGTTTGACCATACAGACCTTGACCTTCCTGTCAACAATTTTGGACATACCAGTATATTTAAATGTTGAATATCTCCTGATACGTTAGTTACCAAACTTCAATAGTTTTCTTACATTAATGGCTATCCACCCAGTGACCTTGACCTCCACCATGGTGACCTTGCCCTTTGTGTCCAAATGTTGAATATTTCCTATACAGATCATTACTAAAGTTCATCAATAGCTTTCTTACGTTGATGGCTATCCACCCAGTGTCATTCGGGTGACCTTGACCTTGGTGACCTTGTCAACAATGTATGTCCAAATGTTGAATATCTCCTGGACGGATCATTACCAAACTTCATCAATAGCTTTCTTGCAAGGTGTTCTACAAGTTCAAGGATGATAGCCATAGTCAGCAGCTAACCCATCAGTCAATGATTACAGGACATTATCAGTGCCTTAGGCTGCCCAGGTAAGGTGTTCTACAATTCTCAGGACAAGACGTTAAACCCTAGTCAGTCAGTTAACCCATTACATGCTGAGGCTACACATTTGTTTTCACATGAAAATAATAAAATAAGTCCTTAATTATGCACAGAAGTATTTGTTGTTACCACTCATTGAAACCGTCTCGTTCACACGGTTCAAATGAGTGGTAACAACATATACTTTTGAGAAGTAAGAAAAATATTGAAAATTATTTGCTGGATGTTATCAGTGCCTTAGGCTGCCCGGGTAAGGTGTTCTACAATTCTAAGGATTGGTCGAGACGTTTCAAATGAGTGGTAACAACATATACTTTTGAAGTAAAAAAATATTGAAAATTATTTGCAGGATGTTATCAGTGCCTTAGGCTGCCCGGGTAAGGTGTTCTACAAGTCTGAGGACAAGATGAAGATCCACAAGCCCGACTCCCATCGTAGGGTGCGGCCCCGGTCCTCGGACTACTTCTACAACTATTTCACCATGGGGGTGGTAAGTCATCAAAGGCACACAGATGTGTCAGATGGTGTCCCTGATATTTAGTATGTGTTTGCAGACAGCACGATATAGTCAGCACAGTGGCATGCATACGTGTGTCTGGTTTAGTTTTTGGTTAACGTTTTTCGGTATACTATCAAAGCCTCGGCATATTGTCTTTCTATACCCCACCCATGTGGCCCTGTGCCCAATGTCAAGTTCAAATTACTTTGAAATATGCCTTAAATCTTTTTTAAATTAAAGTTTTTAGGATTTATTTTTAAATAATCGATAGTATGTGTACGAGTTAAAGTTTTTTTGCATTAAAAGTATTTTTAGTACTATCAAATGCCTCAGCAGGCGCGACATGCGCCATCTAGTTTGTCATGCCCGCTTGCGGTGAGCGTGATATAGTTAGTACTATTGACAAGTGTGCAGCCTGCTTTTGTGTTAATATTGCTGGTTACCTAATATCTCCGATTGACTTGAAATTTCACATACCTTTTTACCATCATCCATATTTACGTTCTATAGCCCAGCCATGTGGTACTCATGTCCATTATGCTTTTTATTGAGTATATGCTCTTATAAGCATGGTTTATTCTAATCTTAGAATCATCTATTGTATAGCATGTATATGTCACACAAGGTATCGGAATTTAATTGATAAAATTAATGTGCTAATTATACACCCGGCCTACGAAGTATGTCGAGGGGTATATACTTTGCGTATTTCCATCCGTCGGTCTGTTCGTCTGTAAAATTTGCATTAAAACAATTATTTGTCGGTCCAGACGGCGGCTGGTGATATCCATGCACCTCTTCTCACTTGCTCTGGTTGTGTATTTACATAGAGATTACCAGGCTCGTGTCTTTTGATATCATGTTTATCAGGCAAGGCTGGGAAACGTGAAGGAATTCTGAGGACAGAATGTGGACTTGATTACGTTGCGTCATTACACTGATGTCATTCAGCCTCATCACGTGACATCATCCGACCAATGGAACGTCAATTTTCACTTCATTATAACCCGGATGGCTGTAACAGGTCAATGCCTGATACAACAATGTTATCAGTTAGTACTTATTCAGTCAATACCTGATAATTCCAGCACAAAAATATTTACACAATTCCCTAACATTTGATTGGCACGTAGCAAGTCTCTATCCAAAATTTATATCCCAGTAACCTCCCACGCCCAAACTACTTTCCGTAACCGTGAGGCGCAGTTAAAATAATTCTTAAGAAAACGGAAAATAAACACATTTTCTTGATGAATTTATTTCAAATGCTGGAATTATAAGGAATGAATGGCCTTTTTGTGGAATTTATCGGGAGTATAAACTTGGAAAAGTCGCGGGAATACTGGACGAGGCCTTCCGGCCTTCGTCCAGTATTCCCGCGACTTTTCCAAGTTTATATCCCCGATAAATTCCACAAAAAGGCCATTCATTCCTATAATAAATCTGTATATCACCTGAAACATGTATGTTAAATTTATCCCGTCAACACAGTGCGTATGTGCCGTGAAACACGGTGCCGTGAAACATTTTTGGAAACGGGATGTGCTCGGCAGAGCCTCACCACCCATCCCGTTTCCTGAGCCTTGCTAGATATTTTTTCCCATTCACGGCACTAACCTACTATTCTCTATTTACAGGACATACTGTTTGACGCAAACACCCATTTTGTGAAGAAATTTGTTCTCCATACAAACTATCCGGGGCATTACAACTTCAATATGTAAGTATAACATCTGCCCGTACAGATAAGGAAACCGAGCTCCAGATAAGGTGCGTATTGGCGTATTTTACGCACTTATTTTAGCAGAATACGCATTGATTATCAAATTGTTTATCACAGCAAATGTGAAAATAGCATTCTTTTTCAAATCGAGTAGTGAAAATACTGTAATAAGTTCAAAATTTATTTCTTAGTTGAGCTGCAAAAAGCAAACAGTTAACAGTGTTTGCTTTTTGCTGGTCAAATAAGTGAATTTTTAAATTTGTTTTATTTTTTTTTTTAACATTTATTCCCTTTTTAATAAGGAAGAAAATCCAAAATGCATTTGTAAAAGTACAATGCGCATTGAATTTGAAATATTTGAAGTATAATACTCTTTTGACACAGCACTTATCTGGAGCGCTGCCACGACCATTCTCTGTTCTTTATTGCAAGTGCTATGGTGACTTTGTTAAAGTGTTGTTCTTAATACCTGATTGTTTGGATTCAAATCTTCCTATAACCACTTTATACTGCTATCCTAGCACGCTATTTCAGGAGGGAATTTAAAATGGCAGCCCCGTGTATCACTTTCAAGGGACAATCCGAAAGAACCAGAGTAGGTTAATAGTAATAAGAGCTCAGCTACTTGTACGCCATTTCTCGTTGTATTTACATCCTTCCACTCTCGGAGACGACCTAGAATGATTTCAGTTGTTGATTGGTCATTAAACAACAATCATTAAACAACAACCCAATCACCTTCAATGCAAATATCTTTGTCTTTGCTATCCGTGAAATAGTGCTGATATTGTATTTATCCCGTTAACACAGTGCGTATATGCCGTGAAACACGGTGCCATGTAACATTTTTGATATCCTGTTAATACGACCTAATCACTGCATATGAATATGTACGGGTGCATACTAGTCGATTCTCAGATTATGAGGATGCGGCTGGGGTTATTTTTTTGCATTTTAAAGGTATTTGTAGTGTCGACGGGATACATAGAATAGTAGGTTAGTGCCGTGAATGGGAAAATATCTGGGGCGGCACAGAAACGGCATAACATAACTAATTTCAGCCCACATGCCATTATCAAAACAATTTTGTTCTAATCCTCTACATGCAGGTAAATGCAAATAATGTAAGGTATTCCCAGCCAGCGACTTGTATCAGGATCAGAGGCCCGTTTCACTAAACTTTGTATGACTAAAATGTTCGTAAGCGCAAATTTAGGATCGTGCGGAAATTTCAATTGATGGATTTACATTTATTGAGCATATAGGCAGCCTATGCTCAATAAATGTAAATCCAATAATTGTATCCCCCGGACTACCGTCGGGGGATACTATGGATTTGACAGCGCGCCGCGTCCGCGTCCGCGTCCGCGGTCCGCGTCTGCCGTAGACACTTCTTATCCGGAGCATAACTCGAACACCCTTTGGAATATTTTCATGAAACTTCACACATGCATAGACCACGACCCGAAGGTGTGTCGCGCACAAGAATGACAACTCTTGCATAGCTAATTTTTGAGTTATCTCCCTTTTTTGTTTCTCGCACTGATTTCGTGTCCGGAGCATAACTCCACCACCCTTTCGAATATTTTCATGAAACTTCACACATGCATAGACCACGACCCGAAGGTGTGTCGTCGCGACAAGAATGACAACTCTTGCATAGCTAATTTTTGAGTTATCTCCCCTTTTTTGTTTCGCGCACTGATTGACCATAACTCGACCACCCTTTGGAATATTTTTATGAAACTTAACACATTCAATTAGACCACGAACCGAAGGTGTGTCGTGCACAAGAATGATAACTCTGCATAGCTAATTTTTGAGTTATCTCCCTTTTTTGTTTTCGCTCACTGATTTCCTGTCCGGAGCATAACTCGACCACCCTTTGGAATATTTTCATGAAACTTCACACATGCATAGACCACGACCGGAGGTGTGTCGCGCACAAGAATGACAACTCTTGCGTAGCTAATTTTTCAGTTATCTCCATTTTTTTGTTTTGCGCACTCTACAAACTGGACAATAATGCATGAAGACCTGTTTTCTCGTCTGCTCTGTATACCTTTTCTCGTGTGCTCTGTACACCTTACCTGTAGAGAGAACAATAGAAACTGGGAGAACCATGTGCTAAGCATGGGCTAGCATGTGCAGATGTCCACTGCTTGACCACTGCTTGACCACTGCTGACCAGGTAATTTATACAGGTAAATCACTACATTGGGTACTGTGTTGAAAATATTGTGGTGCATTAGTGGACCTCTGCAGATATATGTAGATAAATATAGGACTATTAAAAAAAATTCTGGTCTCCAATAGCAAGCATTATTATTTTTAAACTTTTTTTTGTCATTTTTTTTTTTTTTTTTTTTTTTTTTTTTTTTTTCTATTTTTTTTTTTCATTTTTTTTTTCAAATTATTTTTCAATTTGACTGGAAAAAAAATCTGGGCTCCAGTAGCAAGCATTATTATTTTTAAACTTTTTTTTTCCATTTTTTTTTTTTCATTTTTTTTTTCAAATTATTTTTCAATTTTTGTCCAGTAGCAGAAGGTCGTAAGTGCTATATACAGACTATTCACCTGTACATGTGCTAGCATGTGCAACTGACCACTGACCACTTACAGGTAATTTATACAGGTAAATGATTATATTACATTTCCGTAAACTGTGTTGAAAATATTGTGGCATTATGTGGACCTGTGCAGATATATGTAGATAAATATAGGACTATTAAAAAAAATTCTCGGGCTCCAGTAGCAAGCATTATTATTTTTAATTTTTAAACTTTTTTTCCATTTTTTTTTTTTCATTTTTTTTTTCAAATTCTTTTTCAATTTTTGTCTAGTAGCATAAGGTCGTAAGTGCTATATACAGACTATTATCATATAATAAAACAATTATTGACTAGTGAGCCATAGAATATAATCTGATATTCTATGGTTCACTAGTCAATAATTGTATAATATGTTCGGGCCAGTGAAAATTGCTTTCGGGCCCAGGCTCGAGGTCAAGGCGGGACAAGGCGAGGCATCTGATTCCGCGGAATTCTTGTTTACTTATCTCCCTTTGTTGTTTCGTGCTCTGATTTTGTATCCAAAGCATAACTCGAACACGCATATACGCATTGCTCTAATGGTCCTCTACCGCCCTGTGCCAAATCCACGTTCGTTCTGCCCCGTCAAGCCCAGGGTCAAGGTCACATACTTAGTGCTTCAAAAACATTAACGCTTGGGTAAATATCTTATACTTTCTGTTTTCTTTCATGGATCATGGATCATCTTCATATTTCATATACGCATTGCTCTAATGGTCCTCTACCGCCCTGTGCCAAATCCACGTTCGTCCTGCCCCACCAATCCCAGGGTCAAGGTCACATACTTGGTGCTTCAAAAACTTTAACGCTCAGTAAATATCTTATAATTTTTATTTCCATTCACGGATCAACTTCATATTTCATATACGCGTTGCTCTAATGGTCGTCTACCGCCCTGTGCCAAATCCACGTTCGTCCTGCCCCGCCAAGCCCAGGGTCAAGGTCACATACTTAGTGCTTCAAAAACTTTTAACGCTCGGGTATATCTTATAATTTCTGTTTTCTTTCATGGATCATCTTCATATTTCATATACGCATTGCTCTAATGGTCCTCTACCGCCCTGTGCCAAATCCACGTTCGTCCTGCCCCCGCCAATCCAGGGTCAAGGTCACATACTTGGTGCTTCAAAAACTTTAATGCTCAGGTAAATATCTTATAATTTTTCTTTCCATTCACGGATCAACTTCATATTTCATATATGCGTTGCTCTAATGGTCCTCTACCGCCCTGTGCCAAATCCACGTTCGTCCCGCCCCCGCCAAGCCCAGGGTTAACATCATATACTTAGTGCTTCAAAAACTTTAATGCTCAGGTAAATATCTTATAATTTCTGTTTTCTTTCACGGATCAGCTTCATATTTCATATATGCATTGCTCTAATGGTCCTCTACCGCCCTGTGCCAAATCCACGTTTGTCCTGCCCCCGCCAAGCCCAGGGTGAAGGTCACATACTTGGTGCTTCAAAAACTTTAACGCTCAGGTAAAAGAAAATTTTGACTTGCAATTTGGCCTCATTTATTATCAAAGCGATATGTGGGACATCCGTGTTCTATGAACACATTTTCTAGTTTATTAACTTCACACATGCATAGAAGACGACCCAAAGGTGTGTCGCACGTAAGAATGACAACTCTTGCGTCGTTAATTTCTTAGTTATCTCCCTTTGTTGTTTCGTGCACATGATTTCGTGTCTGGAGCATAACTCGAACACCCTTTGGAATATTTTCATGAAACTTCACACATGCATAGACCACGACCCTAAAGGTGTGTCCTGCAAGAATGACAACTCTTGCATCACTAATTCTTTAGTTATCTCCCTTTGTTTTTCCGTCACTGATTTTGTCTCCGGAGCATAACTCGAACACCCTTTTTTCAAACTACTTGTGTATCTGGGGAGGGGGATACACATGCGCTTGTCGACAAGCGTCCATTTCTAGTTGTTTACAAGAAAACATTGTTAATGTGATATTTACAGACTATCATAATTTTGCACTTACAAACATTTTAGTCTTATGAAGTTTAGTGAAACGCCCCCCTGCACTGTTTGCCATTCCACAATGAAACACCCGTCACGAGCAATATAGATAATTATCGGGCTACAAGGGTGTACTATTTGATCATGATCTACTCTGGTAAAAAATCCCATTTCTCCAGGCACAACCACATATATAGTAAATTGATTGTGCAGGTACTGTCGCTGTGAGTTCAAGATCCCCGTCACCATTGAGCGGGAGAAACCCCAGCCCCTTGCTCAAACTGGGGAGGTGGAGGAGGAGGAGTTGGTCATTACCGCATACTCCAAGGTAATGTATATAGACAATTGATATCAAGTTTATCAGGCAAGGCTAGTAAACCATAGGAATTCCTCGCCAAGCCGAGGAAAAGTGAAAGTGAATGGGTTTAACGTCACACCAACAGCAGGGTCATATAGAGACTGGACCACAGTTTAAAGTCTCATCCGACAGACCAGTGGGATGGAAATACTATGAAAGGCGAGGTTTGAACCCACAACCTCTGGATTTGTAGTCGGGTGTTCTAACCCCTAGGCCACAATCTATCGCCAAGCCGAGGAATTCCTGCAATTTCCAAGCCGTTCCTGATAAACTTGATACCAAAATACACATCCTGGTGTTCTATTTATCAGGTCAGGAGAAGAATTCTCATAAGTGTAAAAGCTTGTTTTCTAATCCTGTTCTCAATTGTATGTATATATATATCTCACTTGCCATAATTTGAAATAAATATTGTTTAAACTGTTTATCTTGTAATGTTTTATGCTACAGAATGAGCAAGCATAATATGGGTTTTGTTGAATATAACACAGATTTGTTACGTTGCGTCATTACACTGACGTCATTCCGCAACGGCATGTAACGTTTGATTATTTAAATGTCAGCGAATTAGTTTTGAATTCTTTGTGACTCGGCTGTGCATGTCCAATCAATACACTACATGTATAAGACATTACTTTGTTATCCAACAGTATGTATTTATCCCAGTATGTATTTATGCTGTAGAACCACACTTTTTCTCTGAAAAAAAAACCATGATTATTTTTATCCACTCACAAAGTTCTTAACCCTTTCAACACCACAGACCTATATAGTGGTATTGGCAAAAAGTGTCGATCCAGATGAGCTGGCTCGTGACGAGCCGTCTTTTCATAAATGTACTAGTCTGAAAATCATTTCATTTTGGATTGGTTGCAAAATTAACATTCCAGGGATTTGTAGCATTTAATTTCAATTAAATATATTTCTGACAGACTTGAACATGTCTGTTACCATCTGACAACATTTGTTTGTGGCCGTGACAGGAGAAGTGGGGCTTTTAGCATTTGTGGTCAGTCTTCTACCGCCAATATCTACACCGGTTGCAATCAATTCGATTCAGTATCTTAGCAATTACTACATCGTTAAAGATTCATATCAGAGCTGTACACTTTGAGGGAGAAATGTTCAATTTAAAGATACTAGTAAATTTATTAATTTTTATTATACTGAATTTATTACATTATCACAGCCATTTCGGAAATCGGCTACTGGTGCCAAGTGATCAGGCGTAGTAATTGTGCCTGGCACCAGATTAGGATACTGAACAATGTTGAAAATATTGTTGTAATTTCATCGCTGAAGGTACAATGCTTCCCCATACAGGTATTCCCGTCTGTTTATTGCATAACATATGCTTCTGCAGTGTATAAACACCGTGCAATAAAAATCATAATACATGTACATGTACACTTGTGTAATAAATATGCAAATGAGCTCGCTCCAGAAAACGTGGTAGGTGATCAGTAGTTTCAATGTATGATGTTGGCTTATGCAATAAATAGAATCTAACATTTGTGATGATTTAATATGGTATTTATTAAACTCGTTGACTGATTTTATAAGAAACGAGGCATAGCCTCGTTTCTTATGAAATCAGTAAACTTGTTTAATAAATAACATATAAAATCAGTGCTCCAGATAAGGAATTAGTAATTGAGTATTTTTACTCCATCATTTCTGAAGCAATTGGGTATTTCAAAATTTTAATTGGGTAAAATGAAATCACACTACTGTTTACACATCAACAACAGGCCGCAATTATTGAATAGTTTGCTTTGAAATGAAAACATGTCTTGGCATTTCATTAGAATTGTCTCCTTGGAGACAATTCTAATGAAATACCAAGGTGTGTTTTTATGGAAAATAAGAAAAATATTCTCTATTTGTGGTCTGTTTATTGTTTTCTGCAGCTTGATAAAGGTACCACACAATGTGTATTGCTTTTTGATACTCGCTACTTTTGATTTCAATTGGATTTTTGGCAATTTTTAATTGGGTATTTAAGCAAATACGCAGCTTATCTGGAGCCCTGTAAAATCATCACTCATGTAAGATCGTCTATATACAACCTTGCTGTTGAAGGACGTAAAACACCGATCAATCAATTTAGTAATCTGAGATTAATTTCAATAAACAAATCTAAATATTCTCCTGTGATCAAATTACAGTGGGAGTCTGTGCAAACGCTACTTGTGAAGCCGGACAATCGGCCTGTCATATTGAACCGATCGTCATCGACTAACACCAGCAATCCATTTGGCTCTACCTTCTGTTTTGGGGTACACGACATGATATTTGAGGTAAGTTATTGTTTAAGGCACCGAGTCTCGGGTATGCACAGAGAGTGATGAAGTAGATTAGTACAATTAAGTTAATTGTAGATTTGTATCATGTATTATAAACCCAAATGTACGAGTCGTCGAGAAAAAAAACAACAAAAAAAACAGTTACTGAAAAATAAATTGAATTTCGCATGAGCTCAACATTTTGTGACACCTTTCGACATCATTTACGAAAAATGTGATTTTTTTCGAGCCCACTTGCGGAAAGCAAGACATAGTGATCACAATGACGTCCGGGTGTCTGTCTGTGCGTCTGTCTGTGCGTCCGTCCGAAATCTGTGCTAAAGTTTTTAAATGCCTTATTTCTGCAGTCCTAAATCACATTGACTTGAAACTTCATATGCTTATTAGTCATCATCCATATATTCATGCTGTATCCCTCTCATGCAGCCACTGTGCCCAAGGTCAAATGACTTTGAAGTTTTCTTTAAATTTTTGTCAAAATTTGTGTTAAACTTTTCACATACCTACTATCTCTGTAACCGTATGTCAGATTTGCTTGAAACTTCGTATGCTTATTGGTCATCATCCATATATTCATTCTGTGTCCCACTCATGCGGCCCCTGTGCATCAAGGTCAATGTCAAATGACTTAGAAGTTTGCGTTATTATAAAATCTGCATTAAAGTCGTTACTCAAATTTCTTAAAACTTCCAATACTTCCTTTTCATCATCCATATTTTCATTCTATAGCCTGCCCATGTGGTCCACATGCCCAAGATCAAATGACTTTAAAGTTTGCGTTAAAGATTTTACATACCTTATATCTCCACAACCCGAAATTAAAACTTCAAATAAATGCACTCTGAGACCATCAAATGCCTCAGCGGGCTCGACCTGCGGGCCACAGCTATCTGGTTTTAAATCAATATCTTCAAAATTTATTTTTTAATTTCTTTAATAATTTTTATTATGTGCTTCTTAACTACATGCTTAGCCCTTTCAACACCACAGGCCTGTATAGTGGTATTCGCAAACAGTGTAAATCCAGATGAGCCGGCTCGTGACGAGCCGTCTCATCTGGATCTGCACTGTTTCCAAGTAATTTTCATATTTTTGAGAACAAAAGCACCCCTTTTCATAAATGGGCTAGTCTAAAAATCATTTTGTGACAATTTGATTGGTTACAAAATTAACATATCAAAATCCATTCCAGTTACTTAGGAATTAATGGGTTAACTGCATCAATACATGACCTATGATTTGGCATTAGCAACGGCAACTTGAATGAATTATCTTTGTATCAACGTTGTGATGTATTGTAGGTTATGCAGAACCAGCATATAGCCTCGGTGACGCTGTACCAGCCGAAACACACACACCCGGTGGCTGTCTCCTGACACATAGCCACTACTAGCATACAGCCTGCCTTGACCAATGAAGTAGCAGCTAACTAGTCATTGTTCGAGTCTAGTTTTACTCAGCGCCGTAGCCACATTGAGGTGCACCGAGGTACATCATGCATCAATGGGTTTTGTTCCTGGGAGTGTAGGAATGGCCTATATAAAATATTCTGTGAGAGACATATGCATTCCAGTCATTATTCCCTCGCCAATAGGCAAGAGGGGATATAGTGTTAGTCCATGTACGTACATGCGTGCGTACGTTCTTGATAATAACATATCAACCACTTCACCGATTATGATAATATTTGGCCACGATATGTGTCTAGGGATGGTGCTTTGTTTTATACACGACCCAGGTCCAAGGTCAAAGTCACTGAGGACTTACGCTCTCCTTGAATGCAAGGCAAAAATGTTTTTTATTATTATTATTATCAAGGCTGCCAGCAAGGGGATTAGCTTTATAGTGATAATCATGCCCTTGTTGCATTGGTATTTTGGCTGTTCACTAGATTTGCCTCGGTGTTGCTCAATTTCTGCCTACGGAAACAAGCTTGTCCATGTTACTTTTTATATGTACACTCTTGGTGGAGGGACTGTACACCATGCATGTCCAGTTTCCAGTTACAGTTTATGTCACTAGCGTTCTACAATGTCTGCAACAATTGTAGACCCTGATCATCTTGCACAGTTGCCTAGTCGAATTAGGATCTAATCACTTTGCTGATGACGGTAGAGCTGAATAGTTAAATGTAAGCACTGATCAGCCCGAGTATGATCTTGAATGGCCTGAATCTTCTTGGTGTATGATCATATGGTTACAACAACAACAACAACATAGCGCATCCAACGCGTCTTGTTAAGCTGCATTTGGTGGTCTCGGTACTTTGGCTCGAACTTCTGTCGTTTTTGCGAAGAATCGATTTCCGTGTCTATTGACACGGGAATCGAGTCTTCTCAAAAATGACACAAGCATGTGCCAAACACATGGGACCACCAAAGCTCATGAAGAATTGTCTGCTGCGCCGTATTTCATAAAAATCTGTTGCATATTAAGGAAAATATCAAATAATACTTACTTTGGAGTGGGCGCTCTTTCAACACTTTCAGCCATTGTTGTTGTAGTTGTAACCACGTGATCATGCACCTTGATGTTGTAGGATGTCTCAGCTCAGAAAGGTACCATGTGTCTCATTACATTTATGACGAGCATAGCAGTCAAATGTCGCTGTGACTGGAGAAATTGTCTTATTGGTTTTGCGACGAGTGTAGGTCCAGATCAGGACTTGCCTTGTTGGCCATTCCATCAATGGAACACCTGTATGGATTCTAACAAGCAATATAGATCGTTATCAAGCAACAGGAGTGTGCTATTTGATCAGGACTCCTGATCAAATAGCACACTCCTGTTGCTTGATAACGATCTATATTGCTTATGAAATTTGTGACCAGCATAGCTCCTGATTCAGGAGCTATGCTGGTCACAAATTCCATAAGCCCCATTTCTCCAGTCACAGCCAGAAATGATGGCCAGGTCTCAGCCAGGAATGTACAGGTTGCTTAACTTATGCGTTTGTTGCCAGACCTGGGGCCCGTTTCACTTAGCTTTGTACAATACAAATGTTTGTACAAAGGTTTCTATAACTTTGCTTCTCACATTAACGTGTTTCTCTAATGCTACCATTTTGTGCCTACAGGTTCGTGCCATTAAATGTTGCACATCCACAAAAGATTTTCAAAAATCGGCTGTCCGAAACAAATCTTATTGTGGATTTCAATACTGCATTTACACACTTCTTAGTTGTACGTTAGTTGTACAAAGTTTAGTGAAACGGGCCCAGTGCTATAAATAGGTTAAATGTGGCTGTGATTAAAGAAAGGCGACTTATCGGTTTTGTGGCCAGTGTAGCTCCTGATGAAATAGCTCACTCCCGTAACCTTATACCAACCTGTATTTGTTGTTAGAGGCATGGAATGGCGAATAGTGCAGATCCTGATCAGCCTCTGCGGATGGATGCACAGGCTGATCTGGAGCTACACTGGTCGCAAAACCTACACAATCAATGAAACGCCAGGGACAGTAGTTTTGTGCACAGGTTGAAGTAACGGACCGAGATCTATAAATACATTAAATATGCCTAAAAGCATCAATAAATGAAAACAAATTAAGCTAAACATTTTTTTGTACTCTCTCCATATAGACTTATATACCAGCATTGGCCTTGGAAATGTGCCCGATCTTTTACGACCTATCAATAATGGTCATTTTTTTTAAAACAAAATAATCGATAGCTCGAAAACGCGTTGACGCATCGGGGAATATATCGTTGTGGAGGGCTAACATTTTCCTAACTTCTGCAATAGGCGACAATGATATAACTCTGTTGACTGTTTTGTGAGAGTCCGTTGTCTCGAGGCTGTCTGGGTACGGCCTATTAAAAACTTCGCCACCTTGGTATAAGTCTATATGGAGCGAGTAAAAACAATTTGTTAGCTTATTTTTTTTCCATTTATTGATGCTTTTCGGCATATTTAATGTTTTTATAGAACCTCGGTCCGTTACTTCAACCTGTGGTTTTGTGTCCATTGCGACCCAGATATGTGGCTGTGACTGGAGAGATGGGGCTTATGGGTTTTGCGACCAGTGTAGATCCAGATCAGCCTGTGCATCCGCACATTCTGATCAGGATCTGCATCGTTCACCATTCCATTAATGAAATACTTGTCATGCTTCAAACAAGCAACATACGGTAGATTGTTATCAGGCTATAGGAGAGTGCTATTTGATCAGGAGCTACATTGGTCAAAAATCACATAAGCCCCATTTCTCCAGTCACAGCCACATTTGTGCTATTCCAAGTTCGGTAACCTATTGCAAGACTGGCGCGGGTTTCACTAAACTTTGTACGACTAAAATGTTCGTAAGTGCGAACTAATGATAATCTCTAAATTTCACATTTGAATGTTTTCTTAACAATTATTGGATTTGTATTTATTGAACATATGCTCAATAAATGTAAATCCATCAATTGAAATTTCCAGACGATACTAATTGTGCACTTGTGAAAATTTTTGTCGTACAAAGGTTAGTGTTATCCCTGTACAATTCATACCACTGATGTTCATTCCACTTAAAATCTGTGGTGGTTGGTTGGGAGCATGTGATAGGTAATTTAACAATCGAAATTCCTTCTTACCTGAATCGCGAACGGAGACCAGTAGCCGATTTCATCAAAATTGCAAAGTATACTTATCTAGCAAAGTATACTTTGAGGGAGTAATCATTGATTTTTCCGAAATGCATTATTTCATACAGAACTAATGATTGCATATATTTGATGATTAAAACTATGCAGAATTATTATACTGAATTTATTACATTATCACAGCCAAAATGGCTGTGATAATGTAATAAATTCAGTATAATAAAAATTAATAAATCTATCCTAAAATTGAAAATCCCTCCCTCAAAGTATACTTTGCTAGAAAAGTATACTTTGCAATGTTGGTGAAATCGGCTACTGGTTTGGCCCTAAGTTTGTGTTTGGCATTCTTGTATGTGAGAGTTGAATCTGGTTATACCACTTTATAAGAGTAATATGATTATTCCTTCTACTATTACATTTCGGAGAAGGTCACCGGTGTGGTATGGACCTGGAAATATGTCAGGTTATTCTAATGTCGGCATATTTTGGTCAATTAAACACATTAATTGACTGTGAAGAGGGACAATAACGAATTAAAGAGTTTCTTCAAATAAAAAAAATGAGATGGGTCTAGTTTATTGATGAAAATGTATTAACCCTTAGACCGCTATCTTAATGTTTTCGTTGTCTACTGTTTATTCTCTATTTTCCATTTTTATCATCAAAAACATGCTTTGACAGCACTTTTAGAATAATTTACAACATGCTTTGACCACTTCAGAATCATTTCCATTGGAAATGATTCTGAAGTGCTGTCAAACCATGTTTTTATTGAGAAATAAGTCAAGATATAAAAGCAACAGCAGACGACAATTGTTGTGAGTAGCGGTCTAAGGGTTAAAGGTTTTGATAATGCTTAGATTTAATTGTTTCAAAACCCGCCTTTCCAATCCCTTTATGCTGTTTAATTATCTAAAATTGGTGTAAATTGTCAATTAATAAATATGTTTATCGCAAAACTCATTGGCAGTTTTGTAAGTGGAATGAGTTATTGTGTAGCAAATATGTGTAGTCCTGTGATACGTGTCCTATAAACTTTCACCCTTAGACAGCTACACACAACAATTGTCGTCTGCTGTTGCTTTTATATCTTGCCTTATTTCTCAATAAAAACGTGGTTTGACAGCACTTCAGAATCATTTCCAATGGAAATGATTCTGAAGTGCTGTCAAAGCATGTTGTAAATTATTCTAAAGTGCTGTCAAAGCATGTTTTTGATGATACAAATGGAAAATAAACAGCAGACGACACAAAATTAAGATAGCGGTCTAAGGGTTAATTGCTCACTCGCGTATGTTGGCAATTCAGTTTTTAAAATTTATCACTTTTAATAGCTGAATGAAATTTTAAGCAAGTTTTTAATGTTTCCAGGGTTTTATTGTAGCATGTCTAATTTATAACAAAAATGAGTTATATAATTTGTGACCAGTAGCACCACAGATCAGCATGCACATTTTCACAGTCTGATCAGGGTCTACACATTTCACTAGCGGATGGCTGGTTGGGAGCATACAAAACGTTAATGATTGGGTTCATCCTTACTGGCATCCCGATATCCCTGGTTTGGCCCTCAGGTACAATCGAATAGCTATCTGGTACATGAGAGTTGAATCCGGTTATACCCATTATGAGAGTAGTAAGATTAGTGCTATTCTCAGTCTAAAATTACCTTAGCTGTTTTCAGACCATTACGCCATTAAACAAACATATATACTTTTCGCTATTTGGTCGAAAACATTCCTGATGCTGCAAACAACAACTTTAGTTCAGTCTCCGCGAAATTGCCAAAATTTTACAGCACATTCGGTCTTGTAAACAAAAATTGATTTTGTGTGATATTTAAAAGCTTTTAACCCTTTCTATGCTGAATTAAATTTTCTCGTCTGCTGGAAATGTTTTATTTTCAATATTTCCCGATAAAAACCTGTTTTGGCAGCGCATGAGAATCGTCTCCACCGGAGACGATTCTCATGTGCTGTCAAAACAGGTTTTTTGTTAAGAATAAAGGAAAAAATGAAAAACAGCAGACGACAATTTTCGTCTCCCGCGTAGTGAGGGTTAAGTATATCAGTCATGTAAGTAATGCTGGTAGCATCATAAAAATAGAAATGGGCATACAAAAGGAAGAGGTGATTTGAAGCTTAAAATAGAAAAGTAAATAAAATACTTATAGTCGGACATTCGGTCCGCCGACTTTCTTATGGTTCACCCAGCGGCAATTTCACCGGATGTGTCCGTTGGTCCAACGTGTTTCGCGGAGACTGCCATATATATAGCTGCATGAGTGTGCAAGCTGATCAGGGGGCCATTTCACTAAACTTCTTACGACTAAAATGTTCGTAAGTGCAAATTTAGGATCGTCTGGAAATACCAATTGATAGATTTACATCAATGCACATGCAGTCTATGCTCAATAAATGTAATCCAATCATAATTTTGCACTTACGAACATTTTAGTCGTACAGAGTTTAGTGAAACGGCCCCCTGGAACCTCAATGGTCAAAATTAGCCCCAGTTTGTGACAGTGGGTTACATGTCAACATTCATTAAATGGCTGGCAGTATGGAACAAACCCTGTCGTATTATGGAGTTACTGCTCTTTGTTTCATTTTTATTTGAGCGCTAACAAAGAATTATACAACCAACATCCCAATTTGAGGTCTTCAAGCTTTTATGCAAATGAGCAAATGTCAGTCACTGCACAATATTTTGCAGGTTGATCTTTTTAAAAACACGGCTCTTGCGCCATAAAACAATAGTTCTAACAAATTAGCTTGATTGCCTTTTCAGTGTGACAAATGTTTTCTTTGCTTTTTTTGTGTGCTAACTTTGTTATTTCAAATGTTTCCATAGTGTGCGACGATTGACCGCCTTACACGGTTATTCGCAATTCGTAACTCCATGGTTTGGTGCACGAATACAATCTTGCGGTTTTCCAAAAATCTATTTTTAACTCGTTGCTGCTGATTCACGTCCTTATTTGTTCGCGAAACGTTTTAAACTGTAGATTAATTATTAGTCTGTGTGATCCACAATCACATACTGCGAAGAATTTCAGGACATTCAGTCCTTTGATATAACTCGGTTCTTGTCTGCAACATATATTGAATACCCTATCAAATATATTCCTGAAACTTCACACTTTGTTAGATATCGGAAGGATGAAAATTACGAGCCTTATAATCACAAGTTACAAAGTTATTGCCTTTTATTTCTTGTTCTTTTTCTTACTTTGTGTCTGCAACTGACCTTGCATACCTTGCGGCATAATTTCTTGTTACTGCACACATGGTTAGGTATAATTATCAACATAGCTATTGCAGACCTAACCCATTACATTGTGAAGATATTCAATTTTACTGACAGAAAATTTGAAATAATGTCTTTATTTCTCATCAAAAGAATATATTGTGACCACCATTTGAACCGTCTCGTCGAGACGGTTCAAATGAGTGGTCACAACATATAATTTTGTTGATAAATAAGAAAAATAGAAAAGAAAATATTTCAAAATTTACATTCACCTAAATGCGTATTTTATTATAATGTGTTAAATACCTTGCCGTATGGAACAAACCTTATCATATGCTGTTCTCATCCAGTGACCATAAAGGTGATCACCCCTGTGTTGGTCGGTCAGTTGGTCAACATGGGTAGTCGTCTACAAAGAGATTCGTTTCTAGCCGATCGGGTACCGGAATGCCGACTTACATGGTTTGGCCCTCATGTACATTGTTGGCCTTCTGTTACTTGAGAGCTAAATCCTGTTATGTACCATTGATAAGTAATAAGATTAGTGCTGATCATATTACTTTTGGGGTTGGAGCTAAGTGACTGGTGTGGAATGGACCTGGCACTAGGTCAGGATATTCTAATTTCAGGACTGAATATATATTTTTCTGTAAATATTGAGTTCTGATTTTGGGAATTTCCTATGGACAGGTTAAATACTGGATAGTCCAAACCGTTGACCCGGCCTTAAATGAGTCACCTTAGCTGTTGATAGGCCGTTAAACACCAATAATCAATCCTTTCTATCCCCTGCTCAATTGCTCTAGCTCTGCCCTACTTCACAGCCAGTTGTGAACCGCATGTATTTTCCAGCACATCTGGGCCTACAATGGCAACAAATGTGTTTTGGCTGTGCTGTTTTATCACATGACCTTTTTAACATTTTAATGGCATGTATGTGTTATTGTTAATGTTTTCAATTTTAAATCTTCGTTTATATAATTATTGTCCATTTTAAACATGTGCTGAATCAGGGATTGGAGTTTGAATTATATCCAGGGGGCCGTTTCACTAAACTTCGTACGACTAAAATGTTCGTAAGTGCAAATTTATGATAGTCTGTAAATTTCACATTAGCAATGTTGTCTTGTATACAATTATTGGATTTACATTTATTGAGCATAGGCTGCATATGCAGCCTATGCTCACTACATGTAAATCATACGCAGCCTTCAATAAATGTAAATCATATGCAGCATATGCTCAATAAATGTAAATCCATCAATTGAAATATTCAGAGATCCTAAATTTGCACTTACGACAATTTTAGTCGTACAAAGTTTAGTGAAACGGGCCCCAGAAGTGTGATTGAGCCCGAGTCTATCTGGCACAAACTGTATCGGGTACCTAGCTGCACATTGATCAAATACAAGCTGACTGATGAAAAATTCTGTATCAAGAATGCCTTTGTAAGACTCAAAGATCAAACATGTTTCCAGCCTAACCAGGGGCCCGTTTCACTAAACTTTGTACAACTAAAATGTTCGCAAGTGCATATTTAGGATCGTCTGGAAATTTCAATTGATGGATTTACATTTATTGAGCATAGGCTGCATATGCAGCCTATGCTCAATAAATATAAATCCAATAATTGTTTACAAGAAAACAGTGTTAATGTGATATTTACAGACTGTCATTTTTGCGCTTACGAACATTTTAGTCCTACGAAGTTTAGTGAAACGGGCCCCAGACAGTTACGACACTAGCCTGGTAAAGCGTTAAATGGTGCAGTTTGTGCTGAATTGGCCCTGACAATACAGCGGCTCATTTTACATTCCCATATACTCATTTGTGCCACCAGCGTACACAAGGGTCATTCTGATCTGGGGCTACACACGTCACACAGGTCTGTTTTATCCGTGTAGCCTGTATGGGCCAGGCTTGGCTGTTACCCCACCGTGTGTATATATCAATATCTCGCATTCATATTTCACTGACATGGATTTACTGCGGTGAAAAATCAGTTGTATTTTGCATAAATCTTGAAAATAGACAGAAATATCAGAATTAACCCACTTATATTTACACCTATGAATTCATAATGCAAACGCCCATTCGACGTATTGCGTTTACATTCCAATACAATACATTAGACATATGTGTCGTCGCGCGATGTTGTTGATTGGTTAAAATTCGCAACGTTGCTGTTCCAGGAATTGCGACAAAATGACGGAAAACAAGATTATTGTTAAATTTAACGCCATATTTGGTTATTTACTTTTTTGAAACTATCAAAAAATGCAGTGTAAATATAAGTAATAAAACCATGTAAACGCAACAGTCCATGGTTTTATTCCTTAAGTATGTATCACCGTATTTCAACGATATCAAATTATCATGGTGAAAATCGGTCATATTTCCATATATGTATCTTGAAAATAGACAAATAGATCAGACCTGATGCGGAATTAAATTTAATGTAAGCTTAGATTATTTTGTCATCTTTCAACATCATTGTCGCGCCTGCTTTAGCAGAGGCGCGACTATAATCGGCGCTTTTTCCGTCGTCGTCGTCCGCGTCGTTGTCCGCGTCGTCGTCCGCGTCGTCGTCCGTTTTTTTTGTAAGGCAAATGCGTTAAAGTTATTGTTTCTTCACAATATCTCTTTAACCCCTTGCCACACATTGATAATATTTCACATCAATGTTTGTCATGGGATGATGCTTCACTACGCACACCCCCACATCCAAATTCTGAAGGTCAAGGTCATTTATTTACTTGTAATGTTCACCGGTTTTGTAACAGGAATGCGTTAAAGTTATTGTTTTTTCACAATATCTCTTTAACCCCTTGCCACACTTTGATAATGTTTGTCTACGGATGTTTCATTACGCACAAGGTCAAGGTCATTTATTTACTTGTAATGTTCACTGGTTTTGTAACAGGAATGCGTTAAAGTTATTGTTTTTTCACAATATCTCTTTAACCCCTTGCCATACTTTGATAATATTTCACATCAATGTTTGTCTAGGGATCATGCTTCATTACGCACACCCCCACATCCAAATTCTCAAGGTCAAGGTCATTTATTTACTTGTAATGTTCACCGGTTTTGTAACAGGAATGCGTTAAAGTTATTGTTTTTTCACAATATCTCTTTAACCCCTTGCCACACTTTGATAATATTTCACATCAATGTTTGTCTACGGATGATGCTTCATTACGCACACCCCCACATCCAAATTCTCAAGGTCAAGGTCATTTATTTACTTGTAATGTTCACCGGTTTTGTAACAGGAATGCGTTAAAGTTATTGTTTTTTCACAATATCTCTTCAACCCCTTGCCACACTTTGATAATATTTCACATCAATGTTTGTCTACGGATGATGCTTCATTACGCACACCCCCACATCCAAATTCTGAGGGTCAAGGTCATTTATTTACCTGTACTGTTCACCGGTTTTGTAACAGGAATGCGTTAAAGTTATTGTTTTTTCACAATATCTCTTTAACCCCTTGCCACACTTTGATAATATTTCATATCATGTTTGTCTATGGATAATGCTTCATTACGCACACCCCCACATCCAAATTCTCAAGGTCAAGGTCATTTATTTACTTGTAATGTTCACGGTCAAATGCCTTGGCAGGCGCGACACCGCTTCCGTGGCGGAATTCTTGTTTTACCTTTTCGGCACTACATACCTGTATACAGTATTGGCAAACAGTGTAGATCCAGATGAGCCGGCTCGTGACGAGCCATCTCATCAGGATCTGCACTTTTTGCAAGTAATGTTGATATTTTTTAGAACAAAAACACCCATTATTTTCATAAATGGACTAGATTTTGTAACATTTGGATTGGTTGCAAAATTAACATGCCTAAATCTATTCCAGTTACTTAGGGGTGAAAGGATTAAGGGAGAAATTGCTTGCCGTTTCAAAATCAATATTCAGCAATGTGATAAGGGAGGTAATTCTAAAGCCAAGTCTAAGTGTTTTATAAGTCTATATGTGTTATTGGCCCTTTGTGTAGCTGGTGGTTTAGTTGTATTCTGACTTTCACTGGAGAAATGGGGCGTATGACATGCATTTCCCATCTAGCTCCGGCCTTAAACACCAATACATCTATCAAATTCTATCTAGCTCCAGATTCGTTAGCACACTCCTGCAGTCTGATTAGTTTTGTACGACTAGAATGTTCATAAGTGCAAATTTAGGATCGTCTTGAAATTTCAATTGACGGATTTACATTTATTGAGCATAGGCTGCATGCAGCCTATGCTCAATAAATGTAAATCCAATAATTGTTTACAAGAAGACATTGTTAATGTGAATCACGATTTGCCTGGTTTGGCCCTCAGGTACGTTTTTATCTTTGGCTCTTTTGTTACCTGGGAGTTGAATTGGGTTATTGCGCATTATAAAAGTAGTAAGATTATTACTGATCCTACTGCTTTTGGGAGGGGTCCAAGTGATTCTGGTGTGGCGAGGACCTGGCATCAGATCAGGATTATTCTGATTTCAGGGCTGAATATATAGTTTCTGTCGAGCCCACTTGCGGAAAGCGAGACATAGTGCGTGCGTGCCGTCCGTCCTCCGTCCGTCCGTCCGTCCGTCCGTCCAAAATCTGCGTTAAAGTTTTTAAATACCTTATATCTCTGCAGTCCTAAGTCACATTGACTTGAAACTTCATATGCTCATTAGTCATCATCCATATATTTATTCTGTGTCCCACTCATGCGGCCCCTGTTCCCCTATGTCAAGCTCAAATGACTTAGAAGTTTGCGTTGAAGTTTCTGTCAAAATTTGCGTTAAAGTTTTCACATACCTACTATCTCTGTAACCGTAAGTCAGATTTGCTTGAAACTTTGTATGCTTATTGGGCATCAAACTTCAAATAAATACACTCTGAGACCATCAAATGCCTCGGCGGGCTCGACATGCGGGCTGCGGCCATCCTCGTTTTATTGTAAATATTCAGTTCTGATTTTGGGATTCCCACCCCCCATTTGTACATGTACTTGAAGAACATGTACATGTACGTGTACAGGTAATATATGGGATTTACTACTAAACCCATTGACCCGGCCTTAAATCACCTTAGCTGTTGATAGGCCGTTAAATCCCAACAAACAAACAAAGTTTAGTGAAACGGTCCCCAGCTACATAAACGATCATGGAACAATCGGTATAAATATTCAGGGATGTAAGGACAGAGATCATAGTACTTTCATCTTCGTCCCAGTCGATGGTTAATATTCGACTGAACAGCAAACAGTGCAGACCATGATCAGTGTGTGCAGATATTGAGACTGATATGGGTCAACACCATTTGCCACATTTCTCCAGTTATGTGCATGTACAGAGATTAGGGGATGCCAAACAGTTCTAGAACTAATGTTAGATGAAGAAAGTTACCATTCAGCCACCCATAAGATCTAGTATATGTATATATGAGCATGCGATTTTGTACCTTCGGACATCTGCGTAATTTCATTAAATATGTTTACAATATTTTTCATAAATAAAGTCAAAAGTTTACAAAATCTTCAGAGTATAGAATATAATTCCGCATGTACTCTGAAAATTTTGTCAACTTTTCACGCCATTTACGGAAAATATTGTAAATTGTGTAAACGTATTTCATGAAATTACGCAGTTGTCCGAAGGTACAAAATCAGACGGCGTCTCTCATATGTAGATTAACCTATATTGCATAATATTCTTTGCACTATATAAACACAGTGTATTAGCAAGGCCATCGCCCGCGAGTGTCTCACTCACGAAGATGAAGGTCATGGTCACCCGCATGACACTGGGTGGATAACCATCAATGTGAGGAACTATTGAAGAAGTTTGGTAATGATCATATCAGGAGAATTTCAACATTTGGACGCACATCTAAATTGTTGATGCCTTCTACAGTGTCGTTGCTTACGCCAGTAACCAATTTCATCAAAATTGCAAAGTATTCTTATCTAGCAAAGTTTACTTTGAGGGAGAAATTTTCAATTTAAGGAGAAATAATTTTTTTATACTGAATTTACTACATTAACACAGCCATTTTGGCTGTGATAATGTAATAAATTTAGTATAATAATTAATAAGTATTGTCTGTTTCACGAAAGTTGCCCAAATTTTATGGTAATATAAATAATACAAAAACAATATATTTTTCGATAATATTAAATTATAGCAAAATTTAAGAATGAGCCTACTTTTTATTTCTTGAAATTTGGTCCAATATTGATTTTATTGCGAAAAACAATTTCCACATGTTAAATCCCCATAGACATCTTCACTATGGGGATTTAACATGGGGAAATTTTTCTAATTTCAGAAATAGTGGACCGATTTTCAGAATGTAACTTTTTTTTCTTAGATAATTTCCAAGCTATCTAGCTAGGTTTCAGAATCAATTTCCAAATTCTTTTGTTTTTTGACTCCCCCTGCAGTAGCCTATTTCATCAATATTCAGCCCTAAAATTAGAATAACCTGATATGGTGCCAGGTCCATACCACACCAAAGTCACTTGGCCCCTTTCCCCTAACAGTAATAGGATTATGAATAATCGTAATACTCGCATAAGGAGTATAACCAGTGATTCAATTGTCGCATACAAGAATGCCAGAGACATATCTGAAGGGCAAACCAGTAGCCCATTTCATCAACATTGCAAAGTATACTTTACTAGCAAAGTATACTTTGAGGGAGTAATCATTTATTTTTCCTGAAATGCATTATTTCATATAGAACTAACAAATGCATATATTTCATGATTAAAAGTATGCAGAATTATTATACTGAATTTATTACATTATCACAGCCAAATTGGCTGTGATAATGTAATAAATTCAGTATAATAAAAATTAATAAATTTATCATAAAATTCAAAATTTCTCCCTCAAAGTATACTTTGCTAGTAAAGTATACTTTGCAATGTTGATGAAATAGGCTACTGGATCTCCAGCTCTTTTTTCCCCATGTTAAATTCCCATAGAGAACTAATTTTTCATAATATAATCAATATTTGCCCAAATTTCATGAAATAAAGAGAAGGCTCATTCTTAAATTATAAATTTAATATTATCGTAAAAAATATTGTTTTTGCATTGTTTGTATGGCCGTAAAATTTGGGCTGTTTACGTGAAACAGACAGTAGTTCTCAAACTTTCTGGTACCCCCCACATACATGTATATACAGATGTATAATCAGACCTGCCATGTGATTTTGTACCTAAGAAAATGTGCATTTTTTCATGAAATATATTTACAGAAACTGATATTTTCCGAAAATGACGTCGAAACATGACAACATTTTGATAGCAAATACGGAATTCTATTCCACATTTTCTATGAAAATTACGTCATCTTTCGATGCAATTTACAGAAAATATCGTAAATTTTGTAAATGTATTTTTCACGAGATATCACATACGTACAAAATGCAATGCCGTGTTTCATATGTATGTAGAAATTGTATCCACTCCTAACAATTGATCTCAGTATAAGTCACCCATGTAGTCCACTAGCTGTTGCTATGCCAGGTGCAATCAGATACTAGAAATACTGCTTATTCACAACCAGTAGCCGATTTCACCAACATTGTCAAGTATACTTATCTAGCAAAGTATACTTTGAGGGAGACATTTTCAATTTACGGATAAATTTATTAATTTTTAGCTCGACTATTCGAAGAATAAGTAAAGCTTATGTTGTCACCCCGGCGTCGGCGTCGGCGTCGGCGTCGGCGTCACCGTCACGCCTTGGTTAAGGTTTTTAGTCAACCTTGTATATGGAATACTATTGGTCCTACACCCACCATACTTGGACAACTTCATCTCCTAGTGATGTACATCAATAACCGCTGATCTATATTTGACCTTCACCTACATTTCCTCTTGAATTACTTTTTTAGGTTTTTAGTCAACCTTGGTTAAGGTTTTTAGTCAAGCTTGTACATGGAATACTATTGTGCATACAGACACCATACTTGGACAACCTTTTCTCATATGGATGTACATCAATAACCCCTGATCTATTTTTGACCTTGACCTACATTTCCTCTTGAATTACTTAGTTAATTCCCCTTGGTTAAGGTTTTTAGTCAAGCTTGTATATGGAATACTCCTGGCCCTACACCCACCATACTTGGCCAACTTCATCTCCTAGGGATGTACATCAATAACCCCTGATCTATATTTGACCTTCACCTACATTTCCTCTTGAATTACTATGTTAATTCTCTTTGGTTAAGGTTTTTAGTCAAGCTTGTAGATGGAATACTCCTGGCCCTACACCAACCATACTTGGACAAATTTATCTCCTAGTGATGTACATCAACAACCCCTGACCTATAGTTGACCTTGACCTACATTTAACCTTGAATTACTTAGTTAATTCCCCTTGGTTAAGGTTTTTAGTCAACCTTGGTTAAGGTGTTTAGTCAAGATTTCTACATGGAATACGATTGTGCATACAGACACCATACTTGGACAACCTTTTCTCATAGTGATGTACATCAATAATCCCTGATCTATATTTGACCTTGACCTACATTTCCTCTTGAATTACTTAGTTAATTCCCCTTGGTTAAGGTTTTTAGTCAAGCTTGTATATGGAATACTACTGGCCCTACACCCACCATACTTGGCCAACTTCATCTCCTAGTGATGTACATCAACAACCCCTGATATATATTTCACCTTGACCTACATTTCCTCTTGAATTACTTACTTAAGTCACCTTGGTTAAGCGTTTTACTCAAGCTTGTACATGGAATACTATTGTGCATACAGACATCATACTTGGACAACCTTTTCTCATAGGGATGTACAGCAATAACCCCTGATCTATATTTAACCTTCACCTACATTTCCTCTTGAATTACTTAGTTAATTCTCTTTGGTTAAGGTTTTTAGTCAAGCTTGTAGATGGAATACTCCTGGCCCTACACCAACCATACTTGGACAACTTCATCTCCTAGTGATGTACATCAACAACCCCTGACCTATAGTTCACTTGGACCTACATTTAACCTTCAATTAATTAGTTAATTCCCCTTGGTTAAGGTTTTTAGTCAACCTTGGTTAAGGTTTTTAGTCAAGCTTGTATATGCAATACTATTGTGCATACAGACACCATACTTGGATAACTTTTTCTCATAGGGATGTACATCAATAACCCCTGGTTAATCGTTATAGTCAAGCTTGTATATGGAATACTCCTGGGCCTACATCAACCATACTTGGACAACTTCATCTCCTAGTGATGTACATCAATAATCCCTGACCTATATTTGACCTTGACCTACTTTTATCCTTGGATTACTTAGTTATTTCCCCTTGGTTAAGGTTTTTAGTCAACCTTGTATATGGAATACTACTGGGCCTACAGCAACCATACTTGGAAAACTTCATCTCCTAGTGATGTACATCAATAACCCCTGACCTATATCTGTCATTGACCTACATTTAACCTTGAATTACTTACTTAATTTCCCTTGGTTAAATTTTTTAGTCAACCTTGGTTAAGGTTTTTATGCAGGCCGCAGCCACCTGGTTTGTCAAGCTATGTGTACATCGACAACCCTCGTAGTCGAGCTATGCTGTTCTCCTACAGTTCTTGTTATTATACTGAATTTATTACATTATCACAGCCATTTTGGCAAATATATGCAGTTGTTAGTTCTATGTGAAATAATGCATTTCAGGAAAAATAAATGATTACTCCCTCAAAGTCTACTTTGTTAGATAAGTATACTTTTCCATGTTGGTGAAATAGGCTACAGGTCAGCTGATTATCGTAAAATACTGCTCAGTTGATTGGGTTCTTACGCTGAACAAACGAGTGAGCGAGTTTGTTTAGTAGTGGTAGGACCGAATAATTTAAGGGCTGAATATTATTTAATTTTATTATGTAAATATCCATATCTGATGTTGGGATTTTCACCTCTTCCATACAGCTTACAGGTGGGTGGTGGTCGGGTGAACGCGACGGCGTAAATTAACTGTATGGGTTCCTCCTTATAGGAATCACGATTTGCCTGGTTTGGCCCTCAGGTACGTTTTTATCTTTGGCTCTTTTGTTACCTGGTTATTGACCATTATAAAATTAGTAAGATTATTACTGCTTTTGGGAGGGGGCCAAGTGATTCTGGTGTAGCGAGGACCTGGCATCAGATCAGGATTATTCTGATTTCAGGGCTGAATATATAGTTTTGTTATTGTAAATATTCAGTTCTGATTTTGTGATTTTCCCCCCATTTGTACATGTACTTGAAAATGTACATGTACTTGTACAGGTAATATATGGGATTTAGTACTAAACCCATTGACCTGGCCTTAAATGACCTTAGCTGTTGATAGGCCGTTAAACCCCAACAAAGAATGAAAGAAACAAACAAACAGCTTACAGGTGAAATATGGGATTCGACCCCGTTAACCGGCCTAAGATGATCTTAGCTGTTGACTGGCCGTAAAACACCATTGAATGAAATCAACAACAAAAATCGCCATGGTAACCATTATTTTCCATATATGAATATGCCTTGTATAATACATAATAATTGTTGTCTAATCAAGCTAACTTATCATAGGTGTGTTTAATTGTACAGTCATATTTGTACATAGTATGATATATAAACTTGCATGTCATTTTAAAATCATTATATGAAATCGAAGAATGAAATTGTGCCAACAGACATATGTTAAAAAATGTTGCCACACTGTTTGATATTGTGATAGCTTATAACCGTTATAATGTATAGCATATTGAACTGTTAACACTTCATGCTTGCTCACACTGCATACAATCTAAGACTGATCTGTAGCCGAGTTAACCAAAATTGCTAAGCATACTTATCTAGCTAAGTACACTTTGAGAGATACATTTTCAATTTACGGATACATTTTTATTATACTGAATTTATTACATTATCACAGCCATTTTGGCTGTGATAATGTAATAAATTCAGTATAATAATTCTGCATACTTTTAATCATCAAATATATGCAGTCGTTAGTTCTATATGAAATAATGTATTTCGGGAAAAATAAATGCCTACTCCCTGAAAGTATACTTAGCTAGATAAGTATGCTTAGCAATTTTGGTGAAATCGGCTACTGGGGCGACGCATGTCGCACAATTTTGTACTGTTATGTTGTCTGCGTACAGCCTATTATCAGGGTCGTGGATCACGTGATTAACCAAAGCGGTAATGTGTGACGTTAATTTTACGGTAGTTTTTGTCGCGCCCGCTTGCGGACAGCGCGATATAGTCGGCATATTGGCGTACGTCTGTTCGTCTGTACATACGTATTTGCATCCGGGTTAAAGTTTTTGGTTATTTTTTTTTTATTTTGTGGTTAAATTTTTTCGGTATACTATCAAAGCTGATTTTGGGATTTTCCCCCCAATGCATGACGTTAAATGCGGGATCGAACCCGTTGGCCCGGACTTACATGACCATAGCTGTTGATAGGCCGTTAAACACCAATAAACAAACAATCAAAGCCGGATGCACAGGCTGATTTGGATCTACACTGATCGTTATCAGGCTACAGGAGTGTGCTATTTGATCTGGAGATACGCTGGTCGAAAAACACATAAGCCCCATTTCTCCAGTCACAGCCACATATATCGTGCTCAAAATTTGGTAAATTTATGGTCACATTAAACTAAACTATACTGGAGTTTTATCGTCACACAAAAATTAAACTGTATACTGGAGTTAAGAGTCCATTTATCTGTCCCTCTGATACAACGTAGCTGACACATTTCTTATCACTTCTGTTTCCCAACAGAGCTCATGGGTAGAAAACATGGCTACAATTCTGAATAGGGATGGGTTGTGGCCTAGGGGTTAGAACACCTGATTTCCAATCTGGAGGTTGTGGGTTCAAACCTTGCATAGGGCATCAAAAATTACTTTCATAGTATTTCCATCCCACTGGTCTGTCGGATGATACTTTAAACTGTGGTCCCGTCTCTATACGACCTTAGCTGTTGCTGGGACGTTAAACCCTTTCAGTGGGTGGCAGGTGGGAGCACGCGATGGGTAATTTAACGATCGGAGTTCATCCTTACCGGAATCCGACTGGAGACCTGGTTTGGCCCTCACATACGTCTTTGGAATTTTGTATGTGACAGTTGAATCTGGTTATACCCCTTATGGAGTATTACGATATAATCGTAATCCTGTTTTAGGGTAAAGGGCCAAGTGACTTTGGTGTGGTATGGACCTGGCACCAGGTCAGGTTATTCTAATTTCAGTGCTGAATATATTTGTTCTTGATGTAAATATTCCGTTCTGATTTTGGGATTTTCCCCCCCAATGTAGCAGGTTAAAACGGGATCAAACTCGTTTACCTGGCCTTACATGACCTTAGCTGTTGATAGGCCGTTAAACACTAATAAACAAACAAACAAACAAACAAATAAACCCTTTCACTTCTTTTTCAATACTGAATAAAGATACTGAAGGAAGGTTGTGAGTTCAAAACCATTTAACCCTTTCAACACTAGAGATCTCTTTCCTAATACCTTGTATTTGCAAACGGTGTAGATCCTGATGATACGGCTCACGAGGGTAGCAATTTAACGCCATCTCTTTAATGTAACGCATGGAAGAGTGATTGTTGCAACCGGTTATCCGGCGTGTTTGATATGTTAGCGATATAAAACTGTCAAAGCTGTATCAATAAATTATTAATAAAGAATATACACTTGCAGAAATTGGTTATTTTACCGTGTCGAGGTGTTTATCTGACATTTACATGTATATCTTGTAAATTTGAAAGCTTCATTTTTTTATGTTAAATGTTGAACAACTAGAGAAAAGATGGCTCCCATGGGAAAATGATTTCCCTGTTCTATTATTTTTGACAATTTACTAGTTCTGCATCAAAGATTATTTGTTTAATGGTATAAAATATACAGTTTACTAAAATTTTACCTACATGCAACAGATTTGGGTATGTATTTCGGTTGCTCACATTTTTTGAATGGGTCGAATTGTAGACGTAGATAACATATCAGAGGCGAATTATTGTAGCTACAGAGAGCAAGGTGTATGATCACGTGGTACTAACAACAACAACAAGTATCGATTCAAAGTATGTATTATTTTATAGTGTCCTTATTACGTAACGGATTTTGATGAAATATGGCGCAGCAAATGCGTCTTCATGAGCTGCAGTTGGTGGTCTAGGGAGTTTGGCACAGACTTATGTTGTTTTTGCGAAGAATCGATTTCCGTGGTCAAGGGAGTTCGGAGACACGGAAATCGATTCTTCGCAAAAATGATAGAAGTTTGGGCGAAAATAAAGAGACCACTAAATGCAGCTTAACAAGACGCGTTTGATGCGCCATATTACATCAAAATCCGTTACGTAATAAGGACACTATAAAAGAATACATACTTTGAATCGGTACTTGTTGTTGTTGTTAGTACCACGTGACCTTGAGAGAGACCAGTGGAATGGAAATGCTATGTTAGTATTTTTCATGTCTAAGGTGAGGATTGAACTCACAACCGTCAGTATTGAGTTCCAATACTATATCCTCTAGGCCATTGCCCTATCCCTATCTGCATAATGGAACTTAGGGGTGAAAGGGTTAATATTATACATTCCTCTGATGGTTGTCTAAATGCGGTAGCTTAGTCAGAACACCATTATAAAGGAAAAGAATGCTAAAACATGACTTCAAACATTATGTTACAAGATACTGATACAACATGTTCCCTTACCCTGATAATGTTGGCATATTTCTGCTAATTCTGTTAATCAAACTTGTCAAATAACAGAAGCATAGTGAATAATTCATTTTATTTCTACAAGTTGGTAAAATGTGATTAAATCATTCAAAATTGGTACTTTTGTACATTAAATGTCAGACAAAGTGATAATGTTGATTACCTTTTGGTCGTTCGCCTTGGAGACACTTTTTAGGTGCACAACATGTTTCGGAAAAAATAAGGGCTTCCAAAAATATGGACTGGGACTTCCGAAATTTGGAAACAGCAAGTCAAGACCAGGGCTCCAGTTAAGAAATTAGTAATTGAGTATTGTCTGTCACTCCATCATTTCTGAAGCAATTGGGTATTTCAATATTTTAAGTGGGTAAAACAAAATCACACTACTGCTTACCTCGGAATTCCTACCGTTTCCTAGCCAAACTTGGTATCTAGAGACATTTGCATGGTCTATTATATTTAGTTTATTAGGCTCAGCTAGGAAACGCGTAGGAATTCCGAGGCTTACCTAGGAATTCCTACCGTTTCCTAACCGAGCCTGACAAACTTGGTATCTATAGACATTTACATGGTCTATTATATTAAACAGGTAGCATTATGCTAATGGACGTGTACACAGCATGGGATTTTGTAACTTAGAACATGTGTAGTTTTTCATGAAATATATTTATAGTAAATGGTATTGTAAGATGACGAAAATTTCATAGCAAATGTTGAATAGAATTCCTGTGCGGGCGTGATATGCGGGCGACGGCCATCTAGTTGTAAATCTTTTTCATGAGATATTTCACATGTTCTTAGGTACAAAATCACATGGTTTGTCTCATATGAGGTGATTTTTGTCAACGCCTGCTTGCGGACAGCGCGATATAGTCGGCACATTGTACGTGTGTGCAGGTTACGATTATTCGTAATCCTATTTTAGGGAAAGGGGCCAAGTGACTTTGGTGTGGTATGGACCTGCCACCAGGTCAGGTTATTCTAATTTAAGGGCTGAATATATTGTTTCTCGATGTAATATTCAGTTCTAATTTTGGAATTTTCCCCCCAATGCAGCAGGTTAAAACGGGATCGAACCCGTTTGCCCGGCCTTACATGACCTTAGCTGTTGATAGGCTGTTAAACACCAATAAACAAACAAACAAACGTGCGCGCAGATTAAAGTTTCTGTTAACTGCATTACCCGTGTGGCCTCTGTGCCCAATGTCAAGGTCAAATTACTTTGAAATTTACCCTTTTTTTTAATTTAGGTTTAAGTTTTTATGACCACAATATCTCTGAAACCGCTTTGTCTATTCTAACTTCACATTGTGTGTTTATCATCATCCATATTTTCATTCTATGCCCAACCCATGTGGTCCCTGTGCCCAATGTCAAGGCCAAATTACTTGATTTTTTTTGGATTTTTTTTAGGTTAAAGGTACATGCCCGCTCAGTAGGCACAAAATGCTCTTTATATCAAAGACATCATCTGAGACATTTTCTGACAAGATAAAACATTAATTCACCATTATACCACGTACATATATATAATTCCAGCACAAAAATATTTACACAATTCCCTAACATTTGATTGGCCCGTAGCAAGTCTCTGTCAAAAATTTATATCCCAATAAACTCCCACGCCAAACTACTTTCCGTAACCGTGAGGCGCAGTTAAAATAATTCTTAAGAAAACGGAAAATCAAACACATTTTCTTGATGAATTTATTTCAAATGCTGGAATTATAAGGAATGAACGGCCTTTTTGTGGAATTTATCGGGGATATAAACTTGGAAAAGTCGCGGGAATACTGGACGAGGCCTTCCGGCCTTCGTCCAGTATTCCCGCGACTTTTCCAAGTTTATACCCCAATAAATTCCACAAAAAGGCCATTCATCATGATTCCTATAATAATTTCCACACTAATATCAGGGGGCAATAACCTGTTTCCTTAAAATGTTAACGGACATTACTATTTATTCTGCGTATTTATTTTTTGATGTGCAATGATCATAGTTTATAATATATCGAAGATATTTTTTTCAGGTGACACTTTTAATTAGTATAAATAATTAAAAAATAGCATGCCTCATTTGCATATGAAAATAGCCTGATACCACCTCAGTAAAATACATATTACTAAATGATTATATAGGTATAGCGGGCACAAATATTGTTTAGAACTGGTGGAATAGTGACACAATTATACACTTCTTTAATTCCTATAAAGAGCATTTTGTGCCGTATTCTATATCTCTGCAACCGCTTCACCGATTAACTTCAAACTTCACATGGGTAGTTTCTGTACGGGTTAAATTTTTTTATAAGTTTTTTTAGTGCTATCGGCGGCCGCGGCCATCTAGTCATTGAAAAGAGAGTGGGCATGTCTCTATTTCATCATCACACTAACGTCATTGCAATCAATGAAACACGAGTAACCGATTTCATCAAAATTGCAAAGTATACTTTTCTAGCAAAGTATACTTTGAGGGAGTAATCATTTATTTTTCCCGAAATGCATTATTTCATATAGAACATAACAACTGCATATATTTGATGATTAAAAGTAAGCAGAATTATTATGTATAATGAATTTATTACATTATCACAGCCATTTTGGCTGTGATAATGTAATAAATTCAGTATAATAAAAATTAATAAATTTATCCTTAAATTGAAGATTTCTCCCTCAAAGTATGCTTTGCTAGAAACGTATACTTTGCAATGTCTGTGAAATAGGCTACTGGGACAGTAGTTTTGAGTCCATTGCGAACCCATATATGTGGCTGTTGGAGAAATGGGGATTATGGGTTTTGCGACCAGTTTAGATCCAGATCAGCCAGTGCTTCCGCAGTCTGATCGGGACCTGCACTTTTCGCCATTCCATCAATGAAATACCTGTTATGCTTCTAACAAGCAATATAGATTGTTATCAGGCTACATGAATGTGCTATTTGATCAGAAGCTACACTGTTCACAAATCCAATGAGCCCCATTTCACCGCCCCATTTCACCAGTCACAGCCAGTCACAGCCACTTATTGGATTTACATTTATTGAGCATAGGCTGCCTATGCAGCCTATGCTCAATAAATGTAAATCCAACATATACGTGTCTTCTGCTATATAAACAATGCAAAAACAATATCCGTCCGTCTGTCCGTCCGTCCGTCACACTTTTCGGTTAACCACTTTGTCACAGTTTCTCAAATATGCTGCAGGTGGCATCCGCGTTCGACAGACGCATTTCTTGTTATGCCACCGGGTTTCGAAGAAACGGGTGGCATATAGTGTTTGGACCGTCCGTCCGTCTGTCTGTCCGTCTGTCCGTCCGTCTGTCTGTCTGTCTGTCTGTCTGTCCGTCCGTCCGTCACACTTTTCGGTTGACCACTTTGTCAGTTTCTCAAATATGCTGCAGTTGGCATCCGTGTTCGACAGACGCATTTCTTGTTTGGTAATAAAATCAATATTGGACCAAATTTCGCATAATAAAAAGAAGGTTCATTCTTAAATTTTGATAACATTTAGCATTATCAAAACAAATATTGTTTTTGCATTGTTTATATAGCCGTAAAATTTGGGCAGGTTTCGTGAAACAGACAGTAGTCACTGTAGGACGACACTTATGACTCTGTATGTATTAGGTCAATGAAAAGCTTACCTGATAAAATACACTGAATGTCTAGAAGTAACTCCTATATTCATGTACGTCTTTAATGAATAAAATCCAAGAAACAACTTTCCTAGATTTTGCAGTTTTTGTGTCGCCCAGACATGTGTGGCGGAGTTACACAGCGGTGGCGTCAACTTTGTTATGCCCCACTTACTTGGTGCCTTAACCCTTCCTACGCTGTTTCCTACGGAAATTGCCGTCTGCTGTTTTTAATTTTTGCTTTAATTCTTAACAAAAACCTGATTTTGACAGGTTTTTGTCGAGAAATATTGAAAATAAAACATTTCCAGCAGACGACAACATTTAAGTCAGCGTAGTAAGGGTTAAAACCCTTAGACCGCTACACACAACCATTGTCGTCTGCTGTTGCTTTTATTTATTGCCTTATTTCTCAATAAAAATATGGTTTGACAGCACTTCAGAATCATTTCCAATGGACGGCTGGAAATATGATTCTGAAGTGCTGTCAAAGCATGTTGTAAATTATTCTAAAGTGCTGTCAAAGCATGTTGTAAATTATTCTAAAGTGCTGTCAAAGCATAAATTATTCTAAAGTACTGTCAAAGCATGTTGTAAATTATTCTAAAGTGATTATTCTAAAGTGCTGTCAAAGCATGTTGTAAATTATTCTAAAGTGCTGTCAAAGCATGTTTTGATGATACAAATGGAAACTAGAAAATAAACCGCAGACGACACAAACTTAAGATAGGGTTAAGGCTAAGGGTTAACGGTCGGTTAAATTTCTTATAATGTCTAGATGAATTTCTTATACTTTCTGTTTCCTTTCACATAACTGCTTCATATTTCACCCATGCATTGCTCATGCTTGTCACAACTCGGCGATCCTCAGCCCCGCCCCGCCCCCCCCCCCCCCGCGCTTATCCCACGGTCAAGGTCACATACTGTGTGCGTTCAAAACTTAACCTCGGGTAAATTTCTCCTCCGGCCTTTTGTGTTTTCAAATGTGCCGTCGTTTTTAGCTCGCCTGCACGAAGTGCGGAAGAGCTTATGGCATACCCCCGGCGTCGTCATCGTCGTCGTCGGCGTCAGCGTCAGCTTCGACGTCCACAAACTTAACGTTGGGGTAAATGTCTTATAACCCTCTGTTTCCTTTCATGGAACACCTTGTTATTTCATACATGCATTCCTCAGATGACCCTCTATCATGCTGTAGCAAATCCATGACCCACCGCCCACCCCTTACCCCAAGGTCAAGGTCACAAACTTATTGCGTTCATAAACTTAACTTTTGGTTTAATTTTGAATAACATCTGTTTTAAGGGACCGAATCCACGATCCACCTTCCACCAATGACCCCAATGTCAAGGTCCACCGTACACCCCTTAACCCAAGGTCGAGTTATAATAATATACATTTTTTTATACAACTGTGTCAAGTTTGAGTGAAAGCTGCCAACAGGCGAGCTTCGTTGTCTTCTGACAACTCTTGTTTCACTGCGAGTGGGGGTATTCATAACGTACATTACTATTTATTCTCTGTATTTATTTTGTTGGTGTGCAATATAATCATACATATTATGTTAAGTTATGTAAATGCTAACACCTACTTCAACCCCTTCAACACCAAACACTAGTTTAATAGTTATAGCGAACAGCATAGATATATATAGATATGGATGGAACAACTCGATCATTCCATTAGAATCCTCATTGTTCGCAAAAATCATGTTTACACCAGAACAGTATTTTTGTTATATAACAAGAAACATTTAGTGATATTGTTATTAGACTAACATATTACATTAAATGTCTCATCCTATGACTTTTATGGGGAAGGGACGAAGTGACTTTAGTGTCATATGGACCCAGGCACCAGCTCAGGTTATTCTAATTTCAGGGCTGAGGTGGTAGTAAGACACTGAGAGTTTAAGACAATAATTTCTTCCCATGTCGTACAATACGTTACCTCCCATGTCGAGAACTTGAGCAGGCGATGACCGTGTACATAGACACATGCGTTCTGTAACGGTGCCTCTTCTTATGTGTCCATGTATTCTATATGTCACCAGCGCATACCACATATATCGCATGTTCCACTACAGTTACAGATTCATCACATTATGTTTTAGTAAAAATTATGAAACATTTTAAGAGAGGTGGAAACGTATTTATGCCGACAACACAGTGCGTATGTGCCTGAAACACGGTGCCGTGAAACATTTTTAATATCCAGTCAATACTATTTTTGGATTTTACAGCCATTTGTCGGTGTTGACGGGATAAATAGAATAGTAGGTTAGTGCCGTGAATGGGAAAAAACATCTGGCGCGGCACGGAAACGGGATGTGCTCGGCATAGCCTCGCCCATCCCGTTTCCTGAGCCTTGCCAGATATTTTTTCCCATTCACGGCACTAACCTACTATTCTCTATCTATTTTCCTTATTTCTGAACCAAAGTATATGTTGTGACCACTCATTTGAACCGTCTCGGCGAGACGGTTCAAATGAGTGGTCACAACATATACTTCTGATGAGAAATAAAGAAATTCTTGAGCCTTGCCGGATATGTTTTCCCATTCACGGCACTAACCTACTATTCTCTATATGCACCGTAACATAGTATATACTTACTTTTTTTTTTATACTTACATGTAGACTATGTGGAACATTTGACATTTAATGTTATATTTTCCTAAATTCAAAAGGTATATAACCGGAGAGTTGTATGCGAAACATGCGCAAATGTGTCTCTTAGCTATTTCCGTCGAAACAATGTTTTTGTAAAACTATGAAAAAAATAAAAATAAAAATATAGTTGCCTATATAGTTGAACTCGTGTTTATGACAATTCACTTGTTTTGAATTGTACCGACGACTGAAACCACTGAGCCAGATGTGGTTCCTAACTGCAGAGGATTACAATAGAAAATATATATTTCTCGTACTGGGGCTTAAATATTGAGCTGGGTACCAGTTGCTAGGTTGGTTCCTGGCTTCGATTATAGCAGTAACGAAAGGTAGTCGATGAAGTTAAACCTTGGTCTGGCAGGATCCAAGCAAACAGTCGTATGAGTTAGAGGGCTGAAGCACATCAATTTGAAACATACGTATATGAGTTCATAACTAGTCGCAACAAAAATTAATTAAGTAAAACATTTAATAAGTTTATGTTAATTTGCACAAATATTCTCTTTCTATTTTAGCGGTAAGTTTTAGTATCAAATTCGCAACATCGATTTCTTATTAAAAAAGAAAGTCTACCAACATTGTAATTAATCTTTTCAAGAAATTCGAACAGCAATACTATTTTATCCCGTCAACACAGTGCGTATGTGCCGTGAAACACGGTGCCGTGAAACATTTTTGATATCCTGTCAATACGACCTAATCACCGCGTATGCATATATGCGGTGACTGGGGTTACTTTTTTTTGCATTTTAACGCCATTTGTAGGTGTTAACGGGATAAATAGAATAGTAGGTTAGTGCCGTGAATGGGAAAAATATCTGGCGCGGCTCGGAAACGGGATGTGCTCGGCAGAGCCACGCCCATCCCGTTTTCTTGGCCTTGCCAGATATTTTTCCCATTCACGGCACTAACCTACTATTCTCTATAAATGAAGAAATACGCTAACACAATCATACCAGACAACATACATACCGGTTCCGGGGACATATAAACTTGGAAAAGTCGCGGCCGGAAGGCCTCGTCCAGTATTCCCGCGACTTTTCCAAGTTTACTGTTGGCGCCAGAGAGAATGTCGAACAACGTACGCAGGCCCTGATCAGACTACGCGGATGCGCAGGCTGATCTGGGGCTACGCCAGACTGGTCTGGGGCTACGCTGGTTGCATACGTCATACAAATGTATTTTCTCTACCGGAGGCCCAAATTTATAGAGTACTCCGGACTATTTCTTCAGCGTCCAGGGATAGACCGAAACACGATTACCGCAGTTGGGGCTGCACTATGTACAGTTGAACCTCTGTAAACCGGATATTATTTGCACACGTGTTTGAGAAACTTCGGTTGGTTTCAGTTATTGATCGCCGATGGCACCGTCTGTTCTTGATCGCATAGCACGGAAACATGCCTTGCGGTGGCGATATGCCTGGTTTACAGGGGAACCTCTCTATACCAGACACCCTGGGGACCTCCTAGGGTGAATTGTTTAGAGAGGTTGCACTGTATAATGTAATCAGGAATTAGGCACTTAAATGATTCCAGGAACAGCTAATTAGACGATTTCAGAATGTGTATAATAAATGTGCGATGCCAGCTGCCCGACCTGCACCACCCCTATAGTGGTGGTAAGACACTGATATTTCAGACAATAATTACTTCCCATGTCGTACAATACGTTACTTCCGATGTCGAGAACTTCAGCAGGCGATGACCGTGTACATAGACACATGCCTTCTGTAACGGTGCCTCTTCTTATGTTTCATGGCTTCTATATGTCACAAGCGCATACCACATATATGGCATATTCCACTAAAGTTACAGATTCATCACATTATATAAATTAAGCGATGTTCTGTGTCCATAAAATGACCACCTGTGTCACCCCGTGCTACGTGTCGACATAATAATTACGTGACCAACCACGACCGAAAGTGGCGTACCGTGTACTATCAGAACCCTTATAATGTGTAGCTGTAGCTCCCGATGCTAAAACACTTCAGTGTCTTGACATGGGTCCACGATACATCATTATTCTCAACCATATATGTTAGTCGTGACAAGTCACATATGTTCACCGCATGCCTACCAACGGGACGCCTTAACGATCGATGAACCTTAACTGTGGCTGTGACTGGAGAATTGGGATTTACGAGTGTTGCGACCATTGTAGATCCAGGTCAGGTCAGCCTGTTCATCCGCACAGTCTGACCAGGTTCTGCACAGTAATAATAAGTTATCTGATTAGGAAAGTGGCGTACCGTGAAGTACCAGGACACTTGTACTGTGTAGCTGTAGCTCCCGATGCTAAAACACTTCAGTGTCTCGACATGGGTCCACGATACATCAGTACTCTCCACTATATCTGTTAGTCGTGACAAGTTCACCGCATGCCTACCAACGTTAGTTCGGGACGCCTTAAGGTTAGAGAATACCAAATGGTGCGAAATCGCACAGGGGGTATAGTCCGGTATAAAAAAAATAGTGCGGGCGTTTTGCGTCACAGACACTGTTTGCTTGCAAATATTGATCCATTACTACCCAGTTTCACCTGAGGAACATTTTGGGGTGCTTTTAATACCAGTTTTCAGCATATTTGTAGCATTTAAAAGAAAACACTGAACCTGTTGGTCACGTGATGTAAACAGAGTTTCCGTGGCCAAAAAATGTAAACAATATTGGGTGATATGACGAGATTGGATTTTTTTTTCTTAGGAGTAAGTGAACCTATTGTTGGATTCATGCAGAAGCAGTACATACTGGCTGCAGGTCATGCACAAGTAGGTCCCACAGCATCCATACGAATAGTGAAAGTAGGAGAGACTGGCCTTATTGGATGGCATTCGGTTAACTTATATAGTAAAACTATTTGGAGGTGTCTAACCTTAACGATCGATGAACCTTAAATGTGGCTGTGACTGGAGAATTGGGATTTACGAGTTTTGCGACCATTATAGATCCAGGTCAAGTCAGCTTGTGCATCCGCGGTTCAAACATAAGGGAAACCGGGTGTATTATCATATGATAGCCTCGTTTAGGTGTATAATACAATTATGATAGAGTGCACGTGCATGCATTTCACTATAATATTGCACATGTATCTCAAGAATAAACATGGGAGAATATCCATACGTTTGCAGAACTTTTTAAAACGCATTACTTTTGTCGATATTATTGTGTTCCTTTTATGACTGGTTGCTGGAGAGGGAAATAGGTGAAACGACGAGGGCTATCTCTATTGATGTATGACTTTAATGTGACATGATCGGCGATAATATACTTCCAGATTCTTCATGTAGACACATATGAAATGCACACTTAGTTACATGTATTAATTTTCTTCAAAGTGAGACTAGCGTTCTACATGTAAACTATTTCATACTGTTGGTTTCCGCTAAATTGGCAAGGGCACGTGACGTCACGGGGTCAGCGGACTATGTCTATTGTAGCTTCATATGGATGTAGCCGTTTGCAGCCATTTTAACCATTTCCCTGTTTTGCGATATTTCGACTCATCCAAATCAAAAACATCTGAATAAAAGAATCAAATGCTGGGTCAAATGATGGTTAAATTATCTGATAGAGTAGAAAACATTGTGGGAAAAGGAGAAATTGCTTGTTACAAGCAATTTCTCCTTTTCCCACAATGTTTTCAAAAGACATCTTCTGCAGAGGCGTGAAAAGTCGTCTCTATCAGGGAAAGGGTTAAGTGGCATTATCTAGAGCAATTTACAGCTTGAAAATGTATGCTCCCGATAGCTTAGGAGATAATGTAAATTACCAACTGGTTGAATAGTGAAACAGGCGATTGAAAACCACAATGAATGCCCTATATGTAAACGTAAACCGTTTCGATAGTTGATTCATTTTGATTGCCCAGTGGTCCGCAGACATTAACATTATTGTCCGCACAGCTCAGGTGACAGAGCACTCGGTAAATGCATCGACTTGCATTCCTTTTATGCGAGTTCGAGCCTCAGAAATTTCTTTTTTTTATTTATTTATTCATATAACAGATTCAACGTTTTTCTCACTTTTACGAAAATGTCTTAGATAGAATTTGACAAATGGGTACTTTGACGTGTGCACTGGGTTTACAACGTCACAGATCAGGATGCACACCACTCAGTCAGATCAGGGCATACGGTGTTCACAATTCATTTACTGAATAAATATTTCACTATCAGACAACGTGAAACAAACTATGTAGACATATTCTAAAATTGTCCCCAGTAGGTAATTCATAGAAACGACAGTACGGGGGTGGGGGGGACTCTCTGGGACGTCAAATATACACATCCTCGGGGTTCTCGGCATCCTAATTCTCGGCTGATGGGATGTAAATACACCCCACACATTTTATGTCCGCCGCCCCACAGCGGGGAAAACATTGGTTGCGCGCTTATGCATTTTGTCCAGACAGACATATGGATGTAACTAAGACGATTCAAATGACATTCTGCAATATACGTCTTTATCAGTTTTTGAACCAATACAAAAAATATGTTTCTGTAAGTTACATTAAATAATATTAATACAATAAACGTATAAACGACGGCAGATATCTATCTGGGCGTATAAAGTGAGGGACAACAATTCAATAAAAAAGATTGCACAGTGTTCGTTTCGAATCCACAACCCTCAACGTTAATTAATTAAACAAATCTTTTTAACTGTTACCACTACGCTATATGCATCAGCTACGAACTGTATGTATTGGTCACAGGTTGATATAGGTGCACGTATTTATAACACTGCTTGTATGTTCTAAAATTAGATAATGAAACACAGGTGCATCGTTATCGATTAATATTGACTCGCTCATGCATGCATTTCCAATGAGCACTTGACGTACGTTGGTGTGATATATATACGATTCGAGTGCCTGTGCTCACTATTTTCTTTTTTGCTGATTGCGAGAGGCGGTGATTTTTATAAGTCAGCCGCCGTCCTCAGGAAAGTGGTAAATTGAGGCTATTTTCAACCGTCCCATGATGCCTTAATGGACAGTCTGATTTGTTCAAGGTGTCATTTTTCACTTTTAACCTGTATCTCTTGACAGAAGAACATGTCCCAAGATAACAACCAGCACTTTTAGTTTACTGTACTCAAACATGCAGGCTTCAGCAGGTTTCGAGGTAAGCATGGTATTTTGCAGTCAATAGTCCGAAACGAAACTTCGCGTTTCACTATTCTGGGAGTGGGCGATATCCGCTCCCCATTTCGACAGCAGCTTTCATATCGTTCACTTTTCTTTGATTGCGTCTTACGTAAAATTGATGAAATTAGCAATATAGAGCGAGATAAGCAATTTCGGAGGAAAACATGTTCCTTAAGGTCTCACGGGACACTGCGTAGCTAGGGGTAAAACGGGGGTGGACGATTTTCTATATATTTCAGTATCGACACTGCAAGTTACACCAGTGTGTCTAGAACAATAGGTTTATGAATATTTCTTGACTTTGTGAGACTTGATTAGGTGTATTTCTTAGAGTATTTCATAATTCTACGAAACTCAATGTTAGCTCCGGTTGACTTTGACATCTTAGTAAATGGCGCATGCTATGCTGTCTCGCCGATACGGCTTCGCGTCAGAATTTAAGGTATTTTTCGGGTATTTGTAGCGAAATTTTTAGGTGTTTATGACCCCACTTTGGAATCATTTTCAGGAAATGGTGTGGTGTTACAAGTGATATAACTAGTAATAGCAAAACATATGTGCCTCATAATTATGTTCATGAAAACAATTCCAACAGATTCAGTCGTGTTGGAATTTCTTGCCAAAAATAGGTGGTAAATTGTAAAAAAGAGTACCATAAGTAACAAAATACGCCCGTCGAAGATGGGCCAGACAGCGAAGATGCAGAACTCTGAAGGTGTCACCAAGGCAAGAAACATTAATGAGAATTTGATAATCTATAGCATTATGTCTTCCCCTTGTTGTGATAAACAGGTATACTAATTTAGGTAGAGATGTGTAAAGTAGAAATTATATAGAATTGGATACAACAATGTAGAAAAAATGACGTTCAAAAGGTGATATATTTGTTAAAAAATATTTTGTCTGCATAAAAACACCAAGGTGTTAAACATAATACGTACAAAGTTGCTTTATACATATTTAAACTACCGTTGCTTTAAAACTTTTAAAACAGACTCGGATTCATTCGTCCCAATGGCAGTTCGCCCCGGGACTGTTCGCACCAGAACGGTTCGTCCCATAATATTACATTCACAGGTGTTACTAAAGCAATGCGCACTCGCGAATTTGATTACTAACAATTGTGGCATTACTATTGTTTCCATTTGTGGTGTCGAATTTCAGAATACCTGCCAAAACACAATAGCCTTGTCATATGTGAAAGTGACGCTTACGTGTTGTCATTACATGCTTTGTTGCGACAAACTGAAATATAGTATAACCTCTTAACTGGTGGAGGAAATTAACAGTTAGACCGCTACTCACAACAATTGTCGTCTGCTGTTGCTTTTATATCTTGCCTTATTTCTCAATAAAAACATGGTTTGACAGCACTTCAGAATCATTTCCAATGGAAATGATTCTGAAGTGCTGTCAAAGCATGTTGTAAATTATTCTAAGTGCTGTCAAAGCATGTTTTTGATGATACAAATGGTAAATAGAAAATAAACAGCAGACGACAAAAAAATTAAGATAGCGGTCTAAGGATTAATATAGGACTGTTTTGGAGGCTAGAGTAAGGGTCCGTGCTAAATCAGCCGCTTATTACATAACCTGTCTAAATGTACTGTTCAATCGTAAATGCGATATTTTTCGTATACGGCGTTGACGAACTTTCAGAGCAAATGCGGAATTGCTCCGTAAATTCGATAGCTTTCGACGTCATATGAGACACGCCATGTGATTTTGTACCTAAGGACATGTGAGATGTTTCATGAAATATATTAACAGAAACTGTGATATTTTCTGTAAATGACGTCAAAGATGACGCAATTTTCATACAGATGCGGAATTGAATTACGCATTTCTATGATAAATTTCGTCAACTTTCGACATCATTTACGGAAAATATCGTAATTTTTGTAAATATTTTTTACGAAAAGTCGCACATGTCCTTAGGTACAAAATCACACGGCGTGTCTCATATACGGAAAACATTGTAAAGTTTGTAAACAGCTTTTATATACAAAATTTCATGACTGTCACACAACGGCGATGTACACGATGTAAGTCGCCCTGCGTGACAGTCAGAACATTCGGGTTATGGTTGTCCCTAATGGGCCACCTGCTGAGAAAACAAGGAGCATGGTCACGTGGTTACAGCGACAACAACAATGGCTGAAAGTGTTGAAAGCGCGCCCACTCCAAAGTAAGTATTATTTGATATTTTCCTTAATAGTCAACGGATTTTCATAAAAGATGGCGCAGCAAACGCGTCATCATGAGCTGCATTTAGTCGTCCCGGGAGTTCGGCACATACTTATGTCGTTTTTGCGAATAATCGGTTTCTGTGTCAGTAGACACGGAAGTCGATTCTTCGCAAAAACTACATAGGTTTGGGCCAAAGTACCGAGACCACCACATGCAGATTAACATCGTTTGATGCACGATATATCATCAAAATCCGTTACATAATACGGACAAAATAAAAGAACACGTACATGTACTTTGAATCGGAGGGCTTCTGGAAGTTTCAGTACGTATTGTTGTTGTTTTAATCACGTGATCATATACCTTGGAAACGGTACCTTACGTCGTTTACAGCGGTTGTATGTCTTGGTCCACTTGCAGATTCTCTCGGTAGCGTTACAGCATATTCATTTTACTGTTAGCCTATTATATGGACAAACTGGCGAACGGTATAGACCCTGTCAGACGGCTGGGTTGGGTATACCCTGGTCACATACGTAATAAGGTATCGTTTCTCAGCCGGTGACCGATTGAAAGTGATACATTAAGCTCCGAAAAAAACGGATGTTTCACTGACTCAATGACGAACATGACCTACCCTGATCAGACTGTGTAGATGTGCAGTTGTAGATTGATCGCCAAGATCGTAGACCCCTTTCTCGAATCGCAGACACATATGAGACACGCCGTGTGATTTTATACCTTCGGACATCTGCGTAATTTCATGAAATACGTTTACAAAATTTACAATATTTTCCGCAAATGGCGTCAAAAGTTGTCAAAAGTTTCAGAGTACATGCGGAATTATATTCCGCATGTACTCTGATATTTTTGTCAAATTTTGACTTTATCTATGAAAATTATTGTAAATTTTGTAAACGTATTTAATGAAATTACGCAGATGTCCGAACACACAAACTCACATGGAGTGCCTCATATGGGACAAAACAAGAACTCGAATGTTTTGCGATCAGTTTAGCTTCGTAATATTTGCCTAAAATTATAATGAGATATACACTGATCGATATTTAATCACATATCATTGAACCACGTTTCTAATAAAACATGTATATAGTGTATCAGAGTGTAGATGACCGATAGCTGAATGAAAATATATTTTTTTTATCCCATCAACACAGTGCGTATGTGCCGTAAACACGGTGCCGTGAAACATTTTTGATATCCTGTCAATACGACATAATCACTGCGTATGAATATGTGCGGTGGCTGGGGTTATTTTTATTGCATTTTAAAACTATTTGTAGGTGTTAACGGGATAAATAGAATAGTAGGTTAGTGCCGTGAATGGGAAAACATATCTGGCGCGGCATCAGAAACGGGATGTGCTCGGCAGAGCCTCGCCCATCCCGTTTCCTAAACCTTGCCAGATATGTTTTCTCATTCACGGCACTAACCTACTATTCTCTATATTATAAGCCAATACTTCCTTTATGACAGTTTTCCCCAGGACACGCCACACATAAGTAAAACAATGAACGTATTTTAAAGGTATGTCAGTATTAATTCCACAAACATTACATATTGGACGTATTGGAACGTTTTAAAGGTAACACATTTATGACCTGTTGTTTTATACCACTTGTGTGAAAGCTTAATATGCACTTGATCATTTACGTTATACTATTTGTTAGATTTGTTTTACGAATCAGCATGCTAGTGTTTTATAAGTATAATGCTTCGTTTGCTATGAACGTACATTGTATATTACCTCTTGTATGTTTATATTTACATCAGAGTTGGCAGGGGCGTCAGAAACATCATAATATTGGTCCGCAGAAGGTAGGGAAGGGGTCATCTCGAACAAACAATATATATTTTAAAAGATCCGCCATCCCGCGTTTCCTTCCGCAAGCCCCGTGTCTGAGAACCAAAGTATTTTTTATGGCTTTCTAATTACAAATGTATATCCTATTTCTGAGCCCATTGGACATATGAGTAGCCTAACAAATGCATGTAGTATACTACTGAAACAAATTACTAGCGTTGCTAACGCAAGCTTTTCTGAAATCGATGGTTACTAATTTACTTATATTTATGTTATTTATATTACTTACTATAGAGTTTTTCATGGAAACGTCTTCCATTTGAGACACGCCGTGTGATTTTGTACCTGACAACATGTGCGATATTTCATGAAACATTTTTATAAAATTTACGACAGCTTCTATAAATGACGTCGAAAGTTGACGATATTTTCATAGCAAATTCGGAATTCAATTCCGCATTTGCTATGAAAATTTCGTCATATTTCGGTGTCGTTTACAGAAAATATCACTGTGTGACTGTATCTGTAACTATATATCATGAAAAATCGTATATGAGAAAACGCCATGCGATTTTGAAACTTCGGACATCTGCGTAATTTCATGAAATACGTTTAAAAAAACAACAATATTTTACGTAAATAGTTGACACAATTTTCAGAGCACATGCGGAATATAATTCCGCATGTACTCTGTGATATTTTGTCAACTTTTGACTTTATTTATGAAAATTATTGTAAATTTTGTAAACGTATTTAATGAAATTACGCAGATGTCCGAAGGTAAACAATCACACGGCGTGTCACATATGTTCTTATGTACAATATCACATGGCGTGCCTCATTTAAATACGGTACTGCATGATATTTGAACAACGAACATATATTTATTTCACAAATTTACATTATTATCCCCCATGTGTATCACAGTTGCTAATATTATAAACTTTAATATAACGCACACTTTCTTGAATTTCGATCAAATCCATTGGTTTGATTGGATAATGCCTGGCATTGTCAGTGCATAAAACGAAAAGCTGAATATTGAACACATGTACATAGTTCCCAAAGAGCCGTTTCACTAAACTTCGTGTTCGTAAGTGAAAATTTAGGATCATCTGGAAATTTCAATTGATGGATTTACATTTATTGAGCATAGGCTGCATATGCAGCCTATGCTCAATAAATGTAAATCCATTAATTGTTTACAAGAAAATATTGTTAATGTCAAATTTACAGACTATCATAATTTTGGACATACGAACATTTTAGTCGTATGAAGTTCAGTGAAACGGCCCGATAAGCGAATGTGACATGCAGTAGTCTCCCTTGTCCCCCATCTTTATGGGCAAAACTTAATGAAACAAATAGGAGGAATATTGATATTGAGTAAAGAAAAACCCACCAAAATAAATGTTAGTGCTTAAACAAATATATTTTGCTCAATCAAATCATATATGGAGAGACAGCTGTTTATGTTGCGTACACCTGTCAGGGGCGTAGCCAGGGACACATTTCTGATACGCACACATATCAAATGGTAGAACATCGGGTGAGCACGGCTCACTCGTCGACCTAGCGAAGTGAGGGAGACTGCTAGGGGATTTTTTTGATACGGAGATCCTATCTAACGCGTTTTCCTGCATTATTTACGGCACCATTTGTTTGTAATCGACATGTACATACAAAATGCGTTCTGTTCCAGACTCAATAGCAACCGCCCCCCTCCACACCCCCCACCCCCAATATTTTATTGCATATTTCGAAAAATAAGCCTTTTTATTTTTTTAATTCTTTTATTTTTTTCTTGTACGCACGTGCGTACGTGCGTATGCCTGGCTACGCCACTGCCTGTATCCAACAAGGGGAATTAACTGTTACTGATGTGGGAACTATGTATACATGAGACATTATCGGAAACATAGTACCGTTACAACGTACCGGAATATTCTGTTGCTATCACTTACTTGAGTCTCCAATTAAGAAAATGTACGTTACGACGTATACGGCCAGCATAGATATAGGCTGTTCACCATGCAGTCTGTCAGGCAGTCATGTCGATTTTAAAAATGGTTCAATCCTGATTGGGCAGAAAATTTGTGAAGAATGGCCAGGCCGTATTTTTGTTGGAAATGTCGTACAGTTTCTTCTCTCAACCTGCGGATCAATGTTCCTATATATGGCTGTGCGGAGAAATGGGATTATAGGTTTTGCGACCAGTCTAGATCCAGATCAGCCTGTGCATCCGCACAGTCTGATCAGGATTTACACTGTTCGCTATTCCACCAATGCAACAACCGTCATGATTCTAACAAGCAATATGGAGCGATATCAGTCTACAGGAGTGTGCTTGCTATTTGATCAGGATCTACACTGGTCACACATCCCATAACCCCATGTCTCCAGTCACAGCCATATATACAATCGCTAACATGTTCATTGAACACTTGCCATTTCGTCAACTTTGAAAGGGTGGTGTAAATGCGATACGGCTGTTTATTGTTGTAAACAGCATGGAACCATAGGTATGTACTAAACATTGGCGACTTACTAAATATTGCCCATATGCTGCTTACATATTTAACTCTTTTCGTGCTGACGGAGGATACGTACGGTGGCACAGAGGGGACATGGACATATTGTTTACTATTGCGTGCGCACGCGATAGCTATTACCCTATCGCGTGCGCACGCAATAGGGTAATAGCTATCACGTGCGCACGCAATAGTAAAACATATTTCCATGTCCCCTCTGTGCCACCGTAGATACGCCATTATGTTTGCGGAAAATCCTAAATACAATGTATTTCCTTCTATGCGCTCAGAAGTATATGTCGCGACCAGCATTTGAATCATCTCGTCGAGAGTTATGAGACGAGATTTATGACACTCGTCCGCACTTGTATGCACCGCGCAAGAGGTTCCGTGCGTAACTTGTGTGTTTGACTCGTTTCATAAATCTCATAGCAAAGGGAAACGAGTTTGAGATTCTGTTTATCACACGGGTTCAGCCAGGGATTCCGCTGGCGATCGCAACTTTCGCAATTGGCGATAAAAATAAACAATTGGCGACAACAAAATACAATTTTCGAAAAAAAATCAAAAATCTTTTCTTTTTTTTTTTCGTATTTTTTTTTTTTCCAAAATTGTAATTTGTTATCGCCAATTGTTTTATTTTTTTTGAAGTGGCGATTTTTTTATTTTCCCCAGCGGAATCCCTGTTCAGCCTCCAAAGAGCAGAAAACTTGGAGAATCTCCAATACGTTTCAGTGAACAGACGCCCCCCCCCCCCCCCCCCCCCCCAATGCAGCAGGTTAAAATGGGATCGAACCCGTTTGCCCGGCCTTACATGACCTTAGCTGTTGATAGGCCGTTAAACACTAATAAACAAACAAACTAGTTGAAAATCTCCACAAAGAAAAATAATTTTAATCAAGGCCATAAAAGTATTGTAAATAGGCCATACAACAGGTGACAATTGCAGTAAGGTTATTGAGTCATGGACGCTTCTGATGACATTTAAATATGTCATTGCATAGGTTCTCGTTCTTTGTAACCCCCTCTCTGTAACAGCCAATATTTACATCCCAAATTGATAGTTGCCTCTATATTGAACCTCTCTACAACAACCCCCTCTCTGTAACAGCCGATATGTATATCCCAAATGGATAGTTGCCTCTATATTGAACTCTGCTACACAACCACTCTCTGCAACAGCCGATATTTACATACCAAATGGATAGTTGCCTCTATATTGAACCTCTCTACAACAACCCCCTCTCTGTAACAGCCGATATGTATATCCCAAATGGATAGTTGCCTCTATATTGAACCTCTCTACAACAACCACTCTCTGCAACAGCCGATATTTACATCCAAAATGGATATTTGCCTCTATATTGAACCCCTCTATACAACAGCAACCTCTCTACAACAAACCCCCTCTCTGTTAACAGCCGATATGTTTACATCCCGAATGGATAGTTGACCTCTATATTGAACCTCTCTACAACAAACCCCCCCTCTCTATAACAGCCGATATTTATCCAAATGGATGCCTATATTGAACCCCTTATACAAAGCAACCTCTACAACAAAACCCCCTCTCATACAGCCGTATTTACATCAAATGGATAGTTCTCTATGAACCTCTACAACAACCCCCTCTGTAACAGCCGATATTTACATCCCAAATGGATAGTTGCCTCTATATTGAATCTCTCTACAACAACCCCCTCTCTGTAACAGCCGATATTTAACCCAATATGGAAAGTTGCCTCTATATTGAATCTCTCTACAACAAACCCCTTCTCTGTAACAGCGATATTTACATCCCAAATGATATTAGCCTCTGACCTCTACAACAACCCCCTCTCGTAACAGCCGATATCATGATAGTTACCTCTATATTGAACCTTCTACAACAAACCCCCTTCCCTGTAACAGCCGATATTTACATCCCAAATGGATATTGCCTCTATATTGAACCTCTCTACAACAACCCCTCTCTGTAACAGCGATATTTACATCCCAAATGGAGGTTTTTTATATGTTGAACCTCTACAACAAACCCCCCTCTCTGTAACAGCCGATATACATCCCGAATGGAAAGTTGCCTCTATACAACCTCTCTACAACAACCCCCTCTAAACAGCCGATATTTACATCCAAATGGATATTTGCTCTATATTGAACCCCTCTATACAACAGCAACCTCTCTACAACAACCCCCTCTCTTAACAGCCGTATATTTACATCCCATGGAGTTGCCTCTATATTGAACCTCTCTACAACAACCCCCTCTCTGTAACAGCCGTATTTTACATCCAAAATGGATAGTTGCCTCTATATTGAATCTCTCTAACAACTTCTCTTAACAGCCGATTATTTACATCCCAAATTGATATTTATTCTCTATGAACCTCTCTACAACAAACCCCCTCTGTAACAGACCGTATTTTATCCCAAATGGATAGTTCACCTCTATATTGAACCTTTCTACAACAACCCCTTCCCTGTAACAGCCGATATTTACATCCCAAATGGATATTTGCCTCTATATTGAACCTCTCTACAACAACCCCCTCTCTGTAACAGCCGATATTTACATCCCAAATGGATAGTTATCTCTATATTGAACCTCTCTACAACAACCCCTTCTCTGTAACAGCCGATATTTACATCCCAAATGGATAGTTGCCTATATGTTGAACCTCTCTACAACAACCCCCTCTCTGTAACACCCGATTGTTACATCCCAAATGGATAGTTACCTCTATATTGAGCCTCTCTACAACAACCCACTCTCTATAACAGCCGATATTTACATCCACAATGGATATTTGCCTCTATATTGAACCCCTCTAAACAACCGCCACCTCTTTTACAACAACCCCCTCTCTGTAACAGCCGATATTTACATCCCAAATGGATAGTTGCCTCTATATTGAACCTCTCTACAACAACCCCCTCTCTGTAACAGCCGATATTTACATCCCAAATGGATAGTTACCTCTATATTGAACCTCTCTACAACAACCCCCTCTCTGTAACAGCCGATATTTATCCCAAATGGATAGTTGCCTATAGTTGAACCATCTACAACAACCCCTCTCTGTAACAGCCGATATTTACATCCCAAATGGATAGTTACCTCTATATTGAACCTCTCTCAACAAACCCCCTCTCTGTAAACAGCCGATACTTTACCATACCAATGGATAGTTACCTCTATATTTAAACCTCTCTCAACAAACAATCTCTGTAACAGCCGATATTTACATCCCAAATGGATAGTTACCTCTATATTGAACCTCTCTACAACAACCCCTCTCTGTAACAGCCGATTTTTACATCCCAAATGGATAGTTGCCTATATGTTGAACCACTCTACAACAACCCCCTCTCTGTAACAGCCGATATTTACATCCCAAATGGATAGTTACCTCTATATTGAACCTCTCTACAACAACACCTTCTCTGTAACAGCCGATATTTACATCCCAAATGGATAGTTACCTCTATATTGAACCTCTCTACAACAACCCCTTCTCTGTAACAGCCGATATTTACATCCCAAATGGATAGTTGCCAATATGTTGAACCTCTCTACAACAACCCCCTCTCTGTAACACCCGATAGTTACATCCCAAATGGATAGTTACCTCTATATTGAGCCTCTCTACATCAACCCCCTCTCTGTAACAGCCGATATTTACATCCACAATGTATATTTGCCTCTATATTGAACACCTCTAAACAACAGCCACCTCCTTTACAGCAACCCCCTCTCTGTAACAGCCGATAGTTACATCCCAAATGGTTAGTTGCCTCTATATTGAACCTCTCTACAACAACCGCCTCTCTGTAACAGCCGATATGTATATCCCAAATGGATAGTTGCCTCTATATTGAACCTATCTACAACAACCACTCTCTGCAACAGCCGATATTTGCATACCAAATGGATATTGCCTCTATATTGAACCTCTCTACAACAACCCCCTCTCTGTAACAGCCGATATGCATATCCCAAATGGACAGTTGCCTCTATATTGAACCTCTCTACAACAACCCCCTCTCTATAACAGCCGATATTTACATCCAAAATGGATATTTGCCTCTATATTGAACCCCTCTATACAACAGCAACCTCTACTACAACCCCCTCTCTGTAACAGCCGATATTTACATCCCGAATGGACAGTTTCCTCTATATTGAACCTCTCTACAACAACCCCCTCTCTGTAACAGCCGATAATTACATTCCAAATGGATAGTTGCCTCTATATTGAACCTCTCTACAACAATCCCCTCTCTGTAACAGCCGATATTTACATCCCAAATGGATAGTTACCTCTATATTGAACCTCTCTACAGCAACCCCTTCTCTGTAACAGCCGATATTTACATCCCAAATGGATAGTTGCCTCTTTATTGAACCTCTCTACAACAACCCCTTCTCTGTAACAGCCGATATTTACATCCCAAATGGATAGTTGCCTCTATATTGAACCTCTCTACAACAACCCCCTCTCTGTAACAGCCGATATTTACATTCCAAATGGATAGTTACCTCTATATTGAACCTCTCTACAACAACCCCCTCTCTGTAACAGCCGATATTTATATCCCAAATGGATAGTTACCTCTATATTGAACCTCTCTACAACAACCCCCTCTCTGTAACAGCCGATATTTACATCCCAAATGGATAGTTACCTCTATATTGAACCTCTCTACAACAACCCCCTCTCTGTAACACCCGATATTTACATCCCAAATGGATAGTTGCCTCTATATTGAACCTCTCTACAACAACCCCCTCTCTGTAACAGCCGATCTTTACATCCACAATGGATATTTGCCTCTATATTGAACCCCTCTAAACAACAGCCACCTCTTTTACAACAACCCCCTCTCTGTAACAGCCGATATTTACATCCCAAATGGATAGTTGCCTATATGTTGAACCTCTCTACAACAACCCCCTCTCTGTAACAGCCGATATTTACATCCCAAATGGATAGTTACCTCTATATTGAACCTCTCTACAACAACCCTTTCTCTGTAACAGCCGATATTTACATCCCAAATGGATAGTTGCCTATATGTTGAACCTCTCTACAACAACCCCCTCTCTGTAACAACCGATAGTTACATCCCAAATGGATAGTTACCTCTATATTGAGCCTCTCTACAACAACCCCCTCTCTGTAACAGCCGATATTTACATCCACAATGGATATTTGCCTCTATATTGAACACCTCTAAACAACAGCCACCTCTTTTACAACAACCCCCTCTCTGTAACAGCCGATAGTTAAATCCCAAATGGATAGTTGCCTCTATATTGAACCTCTCTACAACAACCCCCTCTCTGTAACAGCCGATATGTATATCCCAAATGGATAGTTGCCTCTATATTGAACCTCTCTACAACAACCACTCTCTGCAACAGCCGATATTTACATACCAAATGGATAGTTGCCTCTATATTGAACCTCTCTACAACAACCCCCTCTCTGTAACAGCCGATATGTATATCCCAAATGGAAAGTTGCCTCTATATTGGACCTCTCTACAACAACCCCCTCTCTATAACAGCCGATATTTACATACAAAATGGATATTTGCCTCTATATTGAACCCCTCTATACAACAGCAACCTCTCTACAACAAACCCCTCTCTGTAACAGCCGATATTTACATCCCGAATGGAAAGTTTCCTCTATATTGAACCTTTCTACAACAACCCCCTCTCTGTAACAGCCGATAATTACATCCCAAATGGATAGTTGCCTCTTTATTGAACCTCTCTACAACAACCCCTTCTCTGTAACACCCGATTGTTACATCCCAAATGGATAGTTACCTCTATATTCAGCCTCTCTACAACAACCCACTCTCTATAACAGCCGATATTTACATCCACAATGGATATTTGCCTCTATATTGAACCCCTTTAAACAACAGCCACCTCTTTTACAACAACCCCCTCTCTGTAACAGCCGATATTTACATCCCAAATCATGGCCAAATGGATAGTTACCTCTATATTGAACCTCTCTACAACAACCCCCTCTCTGTAACAGCCGATATTTACATCCCAAATGGATAGTTACCTCTATATTGAACCTCTCTACAACAACCCCTCTTCTCTGTAACAGCCGATATTTACATCCCAAATGGATAGTTGCCTATATGTTGAACCTCTCTACAACAACCCCCTCTTTGTAACAGCCGATATTTACATCCCAAATGGATAGTTACCTCTATATTGAACCTCTCTACAACAGCCCCTTCTCTGTAACAGCCGATATTTACATCCCAAATGGATAGTTGCCTATATGTTGAACCTCTCTACAACAACCCCCTCTCTGTAACACCCGATAGTTACATCCCAAATGGATAGTTACCTCTATAGTGAGGCTCTCTACAACAACCCCCTCTCTGTAACAGCCGAAATATACATCCACAATGGATATTGCCTCTATATTGAACCCCTCTAAACAACAGCCCCCACCCTCTTTTAACAACAACCGCCTCTCTGTAACAGCCGATATTTACATCCAAATGGATTGTTACTCTATATTGAACCCTCTACAACAACCCCTTCTCGTAACAGGCCATATTTACATCCCAATGGATAGTTGCCTCTATATTGAACCTTTACAACCAACCCCCTGTTTGTAAAGCCGATATTTACCATCCCCAAATGGATAGTTACCTCTATATTGAACCTCTTCTACAACAAACCCCTTCTCTGTTAACACCGATATTTACCATCCCAAATGGATTAGTTTGCCTATATGTTGAACCTTCTCTACAACAACCCTCTCTGTAACCCCGATTGTTAAATCCCAAATGGATAGCTACCGCTATATTGAACCTCTTCTACAACAACCCCCTTCTCTGTAACAGCGATTTTACATCCCAAATATGGCCAGGAATAGTTAACTTGCCTATATTGTTGAACTCTCTACCAACAACCCCCTCTCTGTAATTTTCAGGCCGATTGTTCACATCCCAAAGGTGGATAGCCTACCTCTATATTGAGCCTCTAACAACCCCTCTCGATAAAGGTCGACAACCCCTCTCTATTAACACAACCCCCTCTCTGTAACAGCCGATAGTTACATCCCAAATGGATCGTTGCCTCTATATTGAACCTCTCTACAACAACCCCCTCTCTGTAACAGCCGATATTTACATCCCAAAATGATTTTTGTTACCTCTATATTGAACCTCTCTACAACAACCCCTTCTCTGTAACAGCCGATATTTACATCCCAAATAGATAGTTGCCTATATGTTGAACCTCTCTACAACAACCCCCTCTCTGTAACAGCCGATATTTACATCCCAAATGGATAATTACCTCTATAGTGAACCTCTCTATAACAGCCACCTTTCTACAACAACCCCCTCTCTGTAGCGGCCGATATTTACATCCCAAATGAAAAGTTGCATCTATATTTACCCTCCCTACAGCTAGTTTTGTGTCTTCCCATGTGCGGTTGTTGTAGACACGTTGCACTGTACTTTCTTCCAGAAGCGCTCGCCCGTGTGTCATTCTGTGGCCGTAACGTATTTAGACAGTACCAAGCTGTAACCGTGACGTATTTAGACAATACCAAGCTGAAATCGTGACGAAGTCAGACAATACCAAACTGTGGCCGTGACGTCTGGAGACCGTGAACGACAACAAGAGTGTGACAGTGAGGCCAACATGGCGCATGTTTATGTACGTAAACACACCGATGAAAAACCAGTATCAGGGATGGTGAAATGCTTACAATTCCATAATTGAGACACGCCATGTGATTTTGTACCTTCGGACATCTGCGTAATCTCATTAAATACGTTTACAAAATTTACAATATTTTTCATAAATAAAGTCAAAAGTTGACAAAATTTTCAGAGTACATGCGGAATATAATTCCGCATGTACTCTGAAAATGTTGTCATCTTTTGACGACATTTACGGAGAATATTGTAAATTTTGTTAACGCATTTGACGAAATTACGCAGATGCGAATCACATGGTGTATCTCATAAAGGAACCCAGTTGCGTAGCCAGGTATTTGTCAAAGGGGATATGGGAATTGGGGATCGTGTTTGTAAAGAGATACTGGTGCATGCTTCCCCGTTGTTTCGGGCAGTAACTCTGGAAAACTCCCGTACCGTTGGGTACGGGAGTTTTCCAGAGTTACAGCCAAATGCCCCATGTTTCCAGTACCAGCCACGTTTAAGCAACATTTTTGCCAAAGTAATAATATAATTTAATTTACAAATACATGGAATGACACTGTTTATACACATGTGAAAGACTCGGACATAGGATTAAAAAAATGGTTCATTGGAAAAGTTATAACGCCCATACACATTCTACATATCAGGGGCTTCGGAACAGGTCCGGCAGGTGCGGCGACTGCCGGATCAATACTTTTTACATATTTGGAATTCATTTTTATTTGTAAATATTTTTTCTCATTTCTCATCAGAAGTGTACGTTGTTACCACTTAGTTGAACCGTCTCGGCGAGACGGTTCAACTGAGTGGTAACAACATACACGTTGGGTGGGTAGCGGGTGCACCCAGTAGATTCGCCGGACCAATCTTATGATGCTTCCGGTGTCCCTGCATATGATATACTGTATACTACATTGTATTAAGTATAGAAGTAGGTGGGTGTGGTGATTGTTTGAATGAGCCGGGCACTGTGTCGTATTTTCTGTTTCTATGTAAACATACCCCTTTTTAGTAAATTTACGATTATATAATCGTTGCAAAATCACTATATTTTAACTACTACACGTATTACGTTTTAGAAACATTGCAGAATGAGCATACATGTATATTTATTTCCTGAAATTTGGTCAAATATTTAATTACGATCGATTTTCAAAATTGAAAGTGAATAGGTTTAACGTCACACCAACAGCTAGGGTCATATAGAGACGGGACCACCGTTTAAAGTTTCATCCGACAGACCAGTGGGGTGGAAATACTATAAAAGTATTTGAATGCCTAAGGCGAGGTTTGAACCCACAGCCTCCGGATTGGAAGTCAGGTGTTCTAACTAAACCCTACTGTCTGTTTCACGAAAGCTGCCCACATTTTACGGCCATATAAACAATTCAAAAACAATATTTTTTTTGCGATAATATTAAATTAAAGGAAAATTCAAGAATGAGCCTTCTTTTTATTTCGTGAAATTTGGTCAAATATTGATTTTATTGCGAAAAAACAATTTCCGCATGTTAAATCCCCATAGACATCTTCACAGAGTGAAGATGCCTATGGGGATTTAACATGAGGACATTTTTTAGAATTTCAGAAATACTGGACCGATTTTTAAAATTTGACTTTTGTTTTCTTAGTTAGATCACTTCCAAGCTATCTAGCTAAGTTTCAGAGTCAATTTCCATTTTGTTTTGTTTTTTGACTCCTCCCACAACTCCTCTACCTCCTTTTCCCACATGTTAAATCCCATAGAGAAATCAATTTTTCGTAATAAAATCAATATTTGACCAAATTTCACGAAATAAAAAGAAGAAGGCTCATTCTTAAATTTTTATAAAATTTAACATTATCAAAAAAATATTGTTTTTGCATCGTCTATATAGCCGTAAAATGTGGGCAGTTTTCGTGAAACAGACAGTAGGCCACAATCCACCCGTTTTAAAAATTGAACTGTTGTTGTCTAAGATCATTTCCATGCTAGCCAGTGTAGACCAAGACATTATGTGTATCCAGACAGTTTGATCAGGGTCTGCACTGTTCGCCATTCAGTCGGTGCAACTCATAATATTTAATAAGCACGTTTCCAATGCCTGCAACGTGCACTAATGAGGGATCGTAGCTAGTTATCTCCCTTTATAAATATATTTATAGATATCCGGTGCACTCTTTGTTGTATTTCAGCGTTTATTTCTTACTGAATAGTGCAAAACTAAATACTGCGAACAGTGTAGACCCAGATCAGACTGCACATATGCAGGGGCGGAGGGGCGGATCCAGCATTTGGGGGGGGGTGTGGGGGGGGTGTCCCATTTTCGAGCTCCACGGAGTAGTGCGAGTATGATAGGGTCCGGGGGCATTTACAACAGGTGGTAAATCCTCCAGATTCGCCCCCGATCTGTGCAGTCTGATCTGGGTCTACACTGTTGGCAATACACTTTAATAAATGTGAAAATATGGATCTGGGAATTAATGCAGTCCCGAATCAAATTGTGCAGACATTTAGCGATCATAGCTAATTATTTCCCTTTGAATTTATTTATAGCATTACGGTCCAAATTGTATATTTCCGGGCCTAATTGCTTGTAAAACGGACTACTGTCGCATGGTGTGTTGTGTGAAGGAGTCAGTATACTGTCTTCGGCTACTGTCTGTTCCACGTTTTACTGCCGACGAACATTTGGTCATTAAACACATTAAATCTAAAAAATATTTAAAAGTTAGTACTTTTTCATCAATAACAAAAAAGTCGCCCTCCACTAAAAATTACATTCGATGAAATTACATCAGATTTTGATTTTATTGCGAAAAAACGATTTTCCTATGGGAATTTCACATGGGGGCTAGTATAGATTTTTTTTATTTGTGGACCGATTTTCAAAATCTAACTTGTTTTCTTAGTTACATCATTTTCACTATCTCGCCAGGTTTCGGATTCTATTTCGGGCTCAAAATATTTTGGAAATTTACTCCCCATGTTAAAATCGTTTTTTTCGCTATAAAATCAATATTTGATGGAATTTCATCCAATAATTTTTTTTGGGGAGGGTGACTTTTTCGTTATTGATGAAAAAATATTTACTTTTAAATAGTTTTTAGATTTAATGTGTTTAATGGCCAAATGTTCGTCGGCAGTAAAACGTGGAACAGACAGTAGCCGAAGACAGTATACTGACTCCTTCACACAACACACCATGCGACAGTAGTCCTTTTTCCAAGCAATTAGGCCGGAAAATATACAATTTGGACCGTAATGCTATAAATAAATTCAAAGGGAAATAATTAGCTATGATCCCTCATTAGAAGAAACAATATATAAATGCCAGAAGATAGCAAGGGCCATAACCGCCATTGCACAAGTCCCAGTTACAAATTGCCCTGCTCGGGAATTATCTCCCTTATCCCACGCCATTTTTCGCCGATATTTATTTCGAAGACATGCATCAATGTAGGTAAATGACATCGAAAATGTACGAAAAATGATTGATTTTTACTAATATTTTACGTCATTTTCGGAAATCATGGTTGATTAGAATTTTACCCACAGATGGTCATCCACGTAAATTTATAACAAATCGCACATTTTCTTATGTACAAAATCACACGGCCTCACCTGGGGCCCGTTTCACTAAACTTCTTACGACTAAAATGTTCGTAAGTGCAAAATTATGATAGCCTGTAAATTTCACATTAACAATGTTTTCTTGTAAACAATTATTGAATTTACATTTATTGAGCATAGGCTGCATATGCAGCCTATGCTCAATAAATGTAAATCCATCAATTGATATTTCCAGACGATCCTAAATTTGCACTTACGAACATTTTAGTCGTAAGAAGTTTAGTGAAACTGGCCCCTGTTTCATATGTCGAAGCGGGCGAAATTACCAGTTGTACTGGATCCGAACTTGATTCTTTATTTCAGAACAACTACCTGACCGAGAGCGATAGCTACGGCTACTTTTCCGACGGGAGGACACCAAAGAAAGACAGCTATGTAAGTAATTAACATTCTCAATGTGTATGATCACGTGGTACTAACAACAACAACAAGTAATGACATTTCCAGAATCCATCTGATTCAGAGTACGTATTCTGTTATAGTGTCCTTATTACGTTACGGATTTTGATGAAATATGGCGCATCAAACGCGTCTTGTTAAGCTGCATTTGGTGGTCTCTGTATTTTCGCCCAAACTTCTGTTGTTTTTGCGACACGGAAATCGACATAAGTCTGTGCCAAACTCCCTGGACCACCAAATGCAGTTCATGAAGACGCGTTTGCTGTGCCATATTTCATCAAAATCCGTTTCATATTAAGGACAATATCAAATAATACTTTCAAGATTTCAAAAATTTCAGCCACTGTTGTTGTTGTTATAACCACGTGATCATGCACCTTGATTCTGAAGCAATGTTGATGCGACGAATTCCAAATACCCCGAATATGATACAATATTACTAATGACTCCATCTCGCAGCTATTGTCATTTCTGGGTTACTTAGAGAAACTTATAAATTTCGTCAACATTTGACGTCTTCTACGGAAATTTCCGTAAACGTAGATCTATATGATATATGAATAATGGCGAAATACGGGGATGCTATCATGTAGAAAACTGGAGAAATGGGTCTTATGGCGATGTGACCAGTGTAGCTCCTGTAGCCTATTTCACCAACATTGCAAAGTATACTTTTCTAACAAAGCATACTTTGAGGGAGAAATTTTCAATTTTAGGATAAATTAATAATTTTTTATTGTACTGAATTTATTACATTATAACAGCCATTTTGACTGTGATAATGTAATAAATTCAGTATAATAATTCTGCATACTTTTAATCATCAAATATATGCAGTCGTTAGTTTTATATGAAATAATGCATTTTGGGAAAAGTAAATGATTACTCCCTCAAAGTATACTTTGCTAGAAAAGTATACTTTGCAATTTTGATGAAATCGGCTACTGATCAACTAGCAGACTCCTGTAGCCTGATAGCAATCTATGTTGCGTATTAGAAGCATGACAGGTGTGTTATTAATGAAATGGCGAACAGTGCTGATCCTGATCAGACTGTGCGGAGGCACAGGCTGATCTGGATCTACGCTGGTCGCAAAACCCATAAGTCCCTTTCCGCCAGTCACTGCCACAAATAAGTGTTTAAATGATTCATCAAAACTGTTCATTTATATAGTATTATGTTATATGCTATTTGTATATCCACATATACAGAAGAAAGTTCAAAACATTCACACGTTTAAAAGAGTTTCATTGATACATGCGAACATGACCTGACTGTTTATAAAAGTCATGTTTTTTATTGAATGGGTTCACAGACCGCGCATACATCCAGCTAAATGAGACTGGAGACATTGGGCTTATCGGATGTGTGACCAGTATAGCTCCTGATAAAATATAAAATAACACACTCCGGTAGGCTGATAACAAGCTGTATTACTTGTTAGAAACATGACGGGGCTTCATTGATGGACTGGCGAACAGTGTAGATCCTGATCTGATCTGGATATACACTGGTCGTAAAACCATACAACATCCAGCTAAATCCGGCTGTGCCTGGAGGAATGGGGTTTATATGTGATCAGTGTAGCTACTGATGAAATAACACACCCCGGTAGCATTATAACGATCTACATTGTTAGATGCATGACGGGTGGGTGGTTCATTTATGAACGTCCGAACAGTGTATATCCTGGATAAACAGTCTGATATGGATATACACTGGTCGTAAAACCGATAAATAGAGAATAGGTTAGTGCCGTGAATGGGAAAACATATCTGGCAAGGCTTAGGAAACGGGATGGGCGAGGCCCTGCCGAGCATATCCCGTTTCCGTACCGCGCTAGATATTTTTCCCATTCACGGTACTAACCTACTATTCTATTTATCCCGTCAACACCTACAAATGGCTTTAAAATTAAAAAAAAGATAACCCCAGTCACCGCACATATTCATACGCAGTGATTAGGTCGTATTGACAGGATATCAAAAATGTTTCACGGCACCGTGTTTCACGGCACATGCGCACTGTGTTGACGGGATAAGCCTCATTCTCCAATCAAAGCCACACATTCAGTATCTGAACGACGTCGAACGTTGGCGACTATATACATATAGGATAGCTATAGTTTCACAAAACCTGTCCTGTCTTGTACATCCATAGACATTGCAAAAACGGACATTTTTTTGCAAGATAATCAATTATAAGCAAACTTATATGAGCCATGATGAGCATTATTTTTATTCCGCGAAGTTTTGTCATATATTGATGTTATTGTAAAAGTCAGCACTGAGTAAAATGAGCCGAAGAGTGAAAACGTTTTCACTATGCTAACACTTCACCATGAAGCAATTATCATTGAAGCTGAGTGTATCTATCTATGACCAACTACCTTAAAAGGTACATGCCCACTCCGTAGGCACAACATGTTCTTTATAGGAATTAAATAAGTGTACATTTGTATCACTATTCCACCAGTTCTAAAAATTACGAGTGCCCGCTATACCGATATAATCATTTATTAATATTTATGTTAGTGATAGCGACGCGCGGTGGTATCATATGCACATGAGGCACACTAATTTTGAATGATTTATACTAATAAAATGCGTCACCTGAAAAAAGAATATTTTCGACAGATTATAAAGTATGATCATTGCAAATCAAAATATAAATACAGAGGATAAATAGTAATGTCCGTTAACATATTAAGGAAACACAGTTATCGCCCCTGATATCAGTGTGACCATTTACGTCTGATATAAAATGTATAATAATGCCAAAAAAGACGTGGGGTAATGATGAATAAATGTTTATTTTGCCAGAAAATGTCTCAGATGATGTCTCTTATATAAAGAACATTTTGTGCCTACTGAGTGGGCATGTACCTTTAATGTGACCCTTTGAACTCGAAGGCCCGCTAAAGCGGGGTTTGCAAACAGTGCATATTCAGATGAGCCGGCTCGTAACGAGCCGTCTCATCATCAGAATCTGTACTTTTTGCAAGTGATTTTCATATTTTTAGAACAAAAACACCCCCTTTTCATAAATGAACTAATAATTACGTAACAGTTACGACCTTATGTTACTAGACCATCGATATGTCAGTAATACTTTATTTTGGTTCTTTTTTAGAACCCCCAACTGTTCACCCACCCTAATGCACAGTGAGGTCAGCGTGTAAGTGCACACACGAACGAACACGACAGGTTGAACTGTCGTGTTCGTTCGTGTGTGCACTTGAACGCTGACCCCACTGTAGCCGGCGTTACACTGGGGTGGGTGAACTGTAGGGGATTCTACATTCTACAGTACATGGCCTCCTACTTTCCCACACCCTAGCAGTTTGCTTGTTTGTATAGGCCGTGTTAGCGTAGATGAACTGGGATAGGACATGCTACATTTGATACACGCCATGTGAGTTTGTACCTTCGAACATCTGCATAATTTCATTAAATACTTTTACAAAATTGCAGGTGGGGGGGAGGGGTCTGTAATTACAAGTCGGCGTAGCAGACCTCCGCGAGCGCGAAGCGCGAAGCGCGATGCGCATCGTAAAGTTTGGGGGTCCTCCCCCAGGAAATTGTTAAATGCCAGATCGCCGCAAATGCGATTTCCTGACACATAGGCCACGAAAAAAGTATTTCATGAAATTACGCTGATGTCCGAATCACATGCGTGTCTCATATGTGCTTTGCAATGTTCATGTACGTAGTTGTAACACGTGGACAGGTTTACACGAAGCCGACAGTAATCGTTCATTGTTACATGACTGTCGTTGTTCCGGGGCCAAGCCAACACCTATGTAATGCATGCGTCTCATGACGTTACTAGAAAGCGTCATTACGTCACCAGACCAGTTCACAACGGTCGCACTGAAATTTTGAAATTGATGCGGCTACATGACGTGCTCTGTGGCCCCGGAACATGTATGTGTAAATCAGCTGTTTGAATGGAGTGGATTATCAAAGTACCGAAAGTACTGCAAATATGCTCAATCTACACGATATTTCCGACGGAAATGTAACAGCCGTAACAATGTCGTTCGAGGCCTAAGGCCTTTGGGTTGAAACAGTTCCCTCGCGCCATGGCAAATGTTTAACCACAGCTGGACATGGCCGAACCTTGTATTTTGGAGCATTTTTAGAACCCACTACTGTTCACCCCAACTCTAGTTATACTGAATTTATTACATTATCACAGCCATTTTGGCTGTGATAATGTAATAAATTCAGTATAATAATACCCGGGATGGGTGGACAGTAGGGGTTCTACATTCTACAGGAGGTCCCCTCCTACATGTACTTTCCCACAACCTTGCAGCTTGCTTGTTTATGTAGGTTGTGTTAGCGTATATGAACTGGGATAGTACATGCGTTATTCATGGTTGGTCATTGCCCTTTGACAGCAAAGTACAGAGCTCCAGATAAGCTGCGTATTTGCTTATTTGCCTTAAAACCCTTTAAAATTCCAAAAAACATAACACAATCAGAAGCAGCGAGTATCAAAAAGCAATACAAAATTTGTGGTACCTTTATCATGCTGCAGAAAACAATAAACAGACCACAAATATAGCATATTTTTCTTATTTTTCATGAAAACACATCTTGGTATTACATTGAAATGCCAAGACATGTTTTAATTTCAAAGCAAACTAATTACTAAATGTGTAAACAGTAGTGTGATTTTATTTTACACAATTCAAATTTTGAAATACCTAATTGCTTGAGAAATGGTGGAGTGACAATACTCAATCTGGAGCCCTGATAGTGGTTTACCAGTCACAGGGGATATGACTTGGACATATTCCAGCCGAGTAGAGCATTAATGGCTTACTTCATAGAAATGTATTATAGGAATGAATGGCCTTTTTGTGGAATGTATAGGGGTATAAACTTGGAAAAGAGATATAGAATACGGCACAAAATGCTCTTTTTAGGAATTAAAGAAGTGTATAATTGTGTCACTATTCCACCAGTTCTAAACATTATTTGTGCCCACTATACCTATATAATCATTTAGTTATATGTATTTTACTGAGGTGGTATCAGGCTATTTTCATATGCAAATGAGGCATACTATTTTTTAATTATTTATACTAATTAAAAGCGTCACCTGAAAAAAATATCTTCGATATATTATAAACTATGATCATTGCACATCAAAAAATAAATACGCAGAATAAATAGTAATGTCCGTTAACATTTTAAGGAAACACGGTTATTGCCCCCTGATATTAGTGTGGAAATTATTATAGGAATGAATGGCCTTTTTGTGGAATTTATTGGGGTATAAACTTGGAAAAGTCGCGGGAATACTGGACGAAGGCCGGAAAAAGGCCATTCATTCCTTATAATTCCAGCATTTGAAATAAATTCATCAAGAAAATGTGTTTATTTTCCGTTTTCTTAAGAATTATTTTAACTGCGGTTGAAGGTTACGGAAAGTAGTTCGGCGTGGGAGTTTACTGGGATATAAATTTTGGACAGAGACTTGCTACTGGCCAATTAAATGTTAGGGAATTGTGTAAATATTTTTGTGCTGGAATTATAGTATCTTTAACCCTTAGAATGCTGGGAACAAACAGTGTCGTCTGCTGTTTTTCTATATTTTGCCTTATTTCTCGATACAAAATCTGGTTTGACAGCATTTTAGAATCATTTCCATTGGAAATTATTCTAAAGTGTTGGCAGAAGCATTTTTATGAGGAAAATTGAAAATGGAACATAATCAGCTGACGATAAATTTAATTCAGCATTGTAAGGGTTAATATATATTTGCTTCCTAATGGGCTACATATACTGACTATATATGAAAATAGTACAATTAGTGTATGGTATATGGTGCATGGTCATATCGGCCATTTTAATATGTACCAGCCATCGGTCAATTCACCTCTTGTAGTGTTTGACACAAACAACAAAATATGTGATAGATATGCTAATACAATTTGGCACAATGCGTTCCAAAGATAATCATTTGCAACGTGCTATCAAGTATAGCATGACAAAGTATACACCACGTTTAACCGTGTTTCTGTACACATACAATTTTAGTAACACTACTGGATCAATAGATTTTCATTACCATTATCACTTTCGATCATACATCGTCTATTTCTCGAATAATTGAGCGTGTGTTTATGTCGTATTTCCCGCCATTCGATGGGCGCACCCCTTCAAACTACAAGACAGAAACGGTAGTGGCACGGCATGCCCCGCGCATATTAATTGCACCTGGGGCCCGTTTAACTAAACTTCGTACAACTAAGAAGTTTGTTAATGCAAAATTGAAATCCACAACAACATTTGTTCTGCGAGCCGATTTTTGGGCAGTCTTTCGTGGATGTGCTACATTTAGTGACGTGAACCCGTAGGTACACAATGGTAGCATTAGAGAAACACGTTAATGTGAGAAGCAAATTCATAGAATCTTCGTCGGAACATTGTTGTCGTAAGGAGTTTAGTAAAACGGGCCTGGTCTATCAAAAATGCTCAACCATAGAAATATGGACCTTACGATGGGAACAAAGACTAGGGGGCCGTTTCACTAAACTTCGTACGACTAAAATGTTCGTAAACTTGTGCAAAATTATGATAGTCTTTAAATTTCACATTAACAATGTTGTTTTGTAAACAATTATTGGATTTACATTTATTGAGCATAGGCTGCATATGCAGCCTATGCTCAATAAATGTAAATCCATCAATTGAAATTTACAGACGATCCTAAATTTGCACTTGCGAATATTTTAGTTGTACGAAGTTTAGTGAAACGCACCCCAGCTATTCTGGCCATTCTGGGACAAAGTCAGCGGTTGGCAGTGGCCTATTTTTACTGCGGAGGAAAACGGACTGCTCGAAGAAAAAGCAAGGCAAGCTTGCACTGAACAGACAAAACCGTCCGGACATAACTAAATACATGTACAAGTACCGAGATATAAATCGCACTGTTTTATGGTGTAACTCTCGGGTTTAACTCGAGTAAACCCAGTGTCTCCGGAACGAACAGTTACAACACAGGTTTTCTGTTTTCAAAACCGTACTTAGTGGAAATTTACACACCTTACCATCCCATACACTACACCCGCGCCATTAGTGGTCGTACATTGGACGTGTGTAATGGATATTTAGAATAAAACACGTTTTTGTATGAATCAGGAGGACTGTAATTATTCCAGGTTTAACAAAACCTGTTGACAAAAAAGATATAATAAATTGCCACAAAGATAAATATACTCACTATATATATGACCGTGACTGCAGAAATGGGAAGTATTGCCTTTGCGACTAGTGAAGACCAAGATCAGCCTGCGCGGACGCGCAGGCTGATCTGGGTCTGCACTATTCGCCATTCAGTCCGTGAAACACCCGTCATGCTTCTAGCAAACAGCGTAGAGCCTTTGCAGTGCTTGTTGATCAAGAGATAGACTGGCCATACGTGTCATAAGCACAAGTAATCATGTCACAGTTGCATATTTATAAGCTTGGTATGTGACATGTTCGAGTGCATAATCCGACAAATATTTACTCAGATCTCCTGCTCTTATCTCCCGCTGTGAATCGGCAACCGTCCACGTCACGTGGTCCATTAGCCGACGGAAAGGGGCAATGAAATAGATATTTTAAAGTATCACAATATGTTTACAAACCACAAGCGGAAATCGTCATACAAAAATTCTAGTCCGATCAAAAGTTAGGCAAGTAATCATATGTGTATTTATGCAAATTCTACAGGTTTTAAAATATATCTTTATATTTTTTTTCTGTTATTTCATCATACATATTCGAGTTCATGTATTAAAATAATGAGAACAAATATATTAGAATTAATAATAATAATTATAAAACATAATTGTTCATGATGACGTCATGGACACACATATTTTAGCGAATTAACCGTTTTATTATCGTATACCAAAAACAATGTGGAAAGCAGTTTTATGCCGTTAACACAGTGCGTATGTGCCGTGAAACATGGTGCCGTGAAACATTTTTTGATATCCTGTCAATACGACCTAATCACTGCGTATAAATATGTACGATGACTGGTGTTATTTGTTTGCATATTAAAGCCATTTGCAGGTGTTGACGGGATAAATAGAATAGTAGGTTAGTGCCGTGAATGGAAAAAATATCTGGCGCGGCACGGAAACGGCATGTGTTGGTAATGTTTTGTATTGTAATATTGTATAACCCAACTGTATCGATGACTCGCCTGAAAAAAAAGACTGATATTTGTTCTCATACTGAAAACTAACTAGCGTTACGATTGCTGTATTTTTTTTCTAATCGATTGTTACCATATCAAGGTGCATGATCACGTGGTTATAACAACAACAACAGTGGCTGAAAGTGTTGCAATCTTGCCCACTCCAACGTAAGTATTATTTGATATTTTCCTTAATATATAACGGATTTTTATGAAATATGGCGCAGCAAACGCGTTTTAATGAGCTGCAGTTGGTCGTCCAGGGAGTTCGGCACAGCCTTATATCGTTTTAGCGAAGAATCGACACGGAAATCGATTCTTCGCAAAGACGACAGAAGTTTGGGCCAAAGTACAGAGACCACCACATGCAGCTTAACAGGACGCGTTTGTTGCGCCATATTTCATCAAAATCCGTTACGTTCGGCTTACTACTTACTTAAAACGTGACGGACGAACATTCGGACGGACCTACGGACGTACACACATACAGACGGACGGATACTCGTGACGAAACAATACACCCATTTATGCACATTGTTTTAAAGTCACTCTTTAAAGAGTGACTTTAAAACAATGTGTATTAAATGTGCTTCCCTTCGGAGGTTATTGAAAATTACCCATTTATGGTTCAAAAAGTTGGTATAACACTTAAATTAGTGACCATCGAATGCCAACAAAATAAAACACGCTATACTAGTTATTTTTAAGTATACCTGGTTCAGAATATGTTACAAATTATCTTTAATAAACTGGTTCACAACTTTCTGTTCATATCTGAATGCAAATACTTTTGGAATGTAAGTTAACCATTTTACCATTTTCGTGACACACATATGAATGATGTTAATGTTTTGTTTATTAATATGCTATATACATGGTGATAAGACGTCATTTAGTCGAGTTATTTCAATAGTATTTGTTTGTATCGATCGTAGATTTAGACGGTCATACGAGACACGCCATGCGATATTGTATCTTAGAAATAGTTGCGAACTGTAACTCTTGCAATCTACTCCGGTACCGTCCAGAACATGTGCGATTTTTCATGAAATAATTACTGACAATGCGATATTTTCTGTAAATGACGTCGAAATATGTCGAAATTTTGTCATCTTTCGACGTCATTTAGGGAACATATCACAGATTTTGTAAATATTTATCATGAGATATCGCACATGTTCTTATGTACAAAATCGCATGGCGTTACTCATATATGACCAGTGTAGACCCAGAGCAGCGTGCACATTCTGGTAGTTGGATCACGGTCTTCGCAAGTTGCCTCAGACGGTGATAGTATACTTGCCGTGCGTTTAACAATGAGTTTACTGTCTGTTTCACGAAAGCTGCCCAAATTTTACGGCCATATAAACAATGCAAAAACAATATTTATTTCGATGATATTAAATTTTATAAAAATTTAAGAATAAGCCTTCTGTTAAGTTCGTGAAAGTATCGCCAATATTGACTTTATGGCGTAATAAACAATTTCCCCATGTTAAATCCCCATAGACTAGGATTTAAATGGGATTATTTTAGAATTTCAGAAATACTGGAGCGATTTTCAAAATTTAATTTATTTTTCTTGGTTAGATCATTTCGAAGTTATATACTTTACTCACCCCCCCCCCCACCCCAGTTACCCCACCGCATTTACCCCCATGTTAAATTCCCATAGACATTACATGTTTTTGAAATAAAATCATTATTTGACCAAATTTCACGAAATAAAAAGAAGGCTCGCTCTTAAATTTGATAACATTAAATATTATTTACATTATTTATTTACATGTTTTTGCATTGTTTATATGGCCGTAAAATTTGGGTAGGTTTCGTGAAACAGACAGTATATTCTTACCAGGCTTCAATTTAATGCTGAGGATATACCATGTTGTGATGGACAAATATGTTTCTGTGACTGGAGAACTGGGGCTTATGGGATATGTGACCAGTGTAGCTCCTGATCAAATATCACACTCCTGTAGCCTGATAACGATCCACATATACTCGTATATTGCTTGTGAGAGGCATGTCGGGTATTTCATTGATGCAATTGCGAACAATGTAGAACATGTCAGACTGTGCGGATGCACAGGCTGATCTGGATATACACTGGTCGAAATAGCAATAAGCCAAATTTCTCCAGTCACAGCCACATGTAGGTACATTTCTTTTTTCTGCATCGATGTATACATATGTAGTCATTTGAAATGACCAAAATGATCCCAAAACGTACTCTCTTGCAGAAATAAGAAACATAAACAAACATATCAGGGGCCCGTTTCACTAAACATCGCAAATTTAGGGTTGTTTGGAAATTTCAATTGATGGATTTACATTTATTGACAATAAATGTAAATCCAATAATTGTTTACAAGAACGCATTGTTAATGCGAAATTTACATAATTTTGCACTTAGGAATATTTTAGTCTTACGAAGTTTAGTGAAACGGGCCCTGATACTTGTGAATATATATACAGTGAAACCTCTCTAAACCGGACAACAATAAACATATATGATCATTATTTTGATGGGTTTCTTGGTCTTTTATCTCTGTTCGTGATCGCACAGCACACAGCTATGGCCCCCAGGGTGTCCGGTTTAGCGAGGTTTCACTGTATGTGACTGTGATTGGTGAACCGGGTGTAATATGTGATTTGCGAGAGCCTCATGCCCATATAGCACACTCCCGTATCGTGATAACGATCTAGATTGCTTGTTAGAAGCACGAAGAGTGTTTCATTAATGGAATGGCGAACAGTGTAGATCCAGACCAGCCTGTGCATCCGCACAGGCTGATCTGGATCTGCACTGTTCGCAAAACTCATAAGCCCAATTTCTCCAGTCACAGCCACATACGAAATGGGTCAATACTCATCTGACTCTATTTTGTTCTTACTCGTTGTATTAACATTTCTTTTTCAGACCATTTTCAGTAAAGTTATTAATGATTTTCGTATGTGATCAAGTTTTCTTAGCGCCAACTGTATGGTGCTTTCAGTATATACACTCAATGTGTATGGTATTATAAGGTCAAATGGTCAATATTAATTACTTGCTGCCTTCAAAAATCTGCACTTGACGAGGTCGGCTGAATATCGCAATAATATGCAAATGTCCCACGATGAAGCGAAATTAATAAAACACGACATTTGCCGTATGACTTTGGGTTTAGAGAATTAATGTTGCTTTATGATTGAGCTATGCATAATGTATACTACATTGTTAACTATATTGTAGAGTGGCTTCTGTCTAAGTTGTGTTTTCAACATTCAACAGTACAAAGGACAGCAGGGGGCCGTTTTACTAAACTTCATACTACTAAAGTGTCCGTAAGTGCAAAATTATGATAGTCTGTAATTTTCACATTAACCTTTAGACCGCTACACACACCAATTGTCCTCTGCTGTTGCTTTTATATATTGCCTTATTTCTCAATAAAAACATGGTTTGACAGCACTTCAGAATCATTTCCAATGGAAATGATTCTGAAGTGCTGTCAAAACATGTTGTAAGTTATCCTAATGTGCTGAAAAAGCATGCTGTTGATGATACAAATGGAAAATAGAATATAAACAGCAGACGACAAAAAAATAAGATAGCGGTGTAAGGGTTAACACTGTTTTCTTGTTAACAATTATTGGATTTACATTTATTGAGCATAGGCTGCATATTCATATGCAGCCTATGCTCAATACATGTAAATCCATCAATTGAAATTTCCCGACGACCCTAAGTTTGCACTTACGAACATCTTAGTAGTACAAAGTTTAGTGAAACGGGCCCCTGTACACACTATTAACACTAGAAATGGTAAATAATGGCAGTCAGAAGTGTATGGTACAAATAACTATATGTGATTATGTTCACGACGATGGCATTAAATAATGGACATCCATATTGCTTTAGTTGACACTGTAAAGGTACATGCCCACGCAGTAGGCACACAATGTTCTTTACAGGAATTAAATAAGGGTATAATTGTATCACTATTCCACCAGTTCTAAAAGTTACCAGTGCCCACTATACAGATATAATCATTTAGTAATATGTATTTGACTGATAGTGACGCGTGGTGGTATCGGGCTATTTTCATATGCAAATGAGGCATGGTATTTTTTAATTAGTTATATTAATTAAATGAATCACCTGAACAAATAATATTTTCGACAGATTAATAAGTATGATCATTGCACATCAAAAAATAATTACAGAGAAGAAATAGTAATGTCAGTTAACATTTTAAGGAAACACGGTTATCGCCATTGATATGAGTGTGAAAATTCATGTTTGATATACGAAGTATAAAAATGCCAATTATATCGTCCGGAAATGGTTCATGACTGTTCATTCTGCCCGAACAATGTTATATCTAATGTATGGATGAACAAAAGATGCCTCCCTATATTATAACCTGACACGTGGGCATGTACCTTTAACATGTTAAGTAATTGTTTTGTTTCGCAAACTCGTGATGTGAGGCACTATGGCTTTAAAGCATCATTGACGATACATGCTTAAAATTGCAAATCACTTTCGGCCGAAGTAGTCATAAGCCAAAATATAGATTATAAATATACTATGCATGTACTCGTATGAATCTCATACATTTCTTGTTTTCATTCTATACACGTGTACTAATACATGTACATGTATGAGTAAAATGTCAATAGATTCGTCATGTCAATATTCAATGGCTCAAATGCGGTTTTAACCAGTGTAGCCATGGATCAGCTACCAAACTTATGTAGCCTGACAAGGATCCACACTGTTCACCTGCTGCATCATTTACTAACTGGTCAACAATGTCGCCCCTAATCAGACTGCGCACAGTTTGATTAGGGGCTACATTGGTCGCCAGTGCACACTGAGTCAAATTTCAAATAATTCGCCATGCATATGGCAATGAATGATAATTTACTTACATCGCGGGTTTCTAAGATGCTATTGATGGGACTTTAAATAAAGTGAATGGAATTTATATTGATTGGTCGTTCCGCGCATTTATCCGAGTCATTCAGGTGTGCGTGTTAAACTCCACCGCGTAGAGATAGCCGCTTTCGCCCGTGTTGTTGATAACCCAGTATAGAATACCTCCGCTAACGGTGCACCAAGCAGCCTGGTACTGGTGTGTCCTTATAAATGCGATCGTTTTTCTACGGAGACGCGATTTTGTGCAAGTTGATGTCGACTGGAAAATAAGAATTGTCAATTATGAATTTGTGTGTGTGTGGTTTGTCCTGGGCTGGTTTCTACGTTTCGTTGATTGGATAATCCCCATCATATATTATTCTTGTGACGTAGGGGTACCATAGGTCTATGTTGCTATCTGGCATGTATGCAGCATAGAAACGGGAAACAATTTAGCATTTCATAACCGTTCGCTGTGTCGATGTCATTAGATGGTGGTAAACTAGAGGACATACTTATATGTTAATTGTGATGGAAACGTATGTTACTCGGTTGGTGCACGTGTTATTTTCGTTCATATGATTTTGCCGGAAATTAAAAATAGTCATAGAAGTCGAACATTATTTGTGTGAGCTTTCAGCTATCATACGGTATATCATTAACATAGCCAATATGTTTATAATTTGCAATGATCCATTAGTTAATATACAAAGCATCACTGGACGATTTACATCCAAAATGTAATATGAAAATCTGCCAAAAACGAAAAGAAAATTACACTGTTTCCGGTGTCTTTTTCTCTGAAAATTAGCTCGACGTTTACGTAGTTACGGCTAATTTATATCGCCAAATTGTATGTTTTATTTCTTGTGATTAATTCGAATTTCCGGATTTACGAGGCGCCATTTCCGAACGTCAGAAAAATCAGATTTGCCCTTACAGCATGAAACTAAAGTTTGTCGTTTGCTGTTTTAATTATATTTTCTCTGTTTCTTGTCTCGCTAATACGCATTTTGACAGCGCATGAGATTCGTCTCCATTGGAGACGATTCTCTTGTGCTGTGAAAACATGTTTTTACCAAGAAATAAGAAAATGTCAAATAAAAAAAGAGCTGACGACAGCATTCTATTCCCGCATTCAAATGATTAGTATAATAGCTGATAGCTAGCTGTCGATTAATGATAATCTCAATAACATATTTGAAAAAGACTGTGTACATCTATAATATACAAACCCAGGTGTAAATTTCTTCTTCTTTATACAGGTAGCAAATAAACCTTTGATTATATTATATCAGATATCGGATTTGTACTGGGTAAATATTAAGCCATGACTTCGGCCGTTCGCACTCCGCCTAAGCCAAAGGAACAAAGAAGACCTATACACGCAAAAGATCCTACGGACAACTATACTGCTCTATTTGATACGTATAACGAATCTCCATTTGCTTACTTTGGACCACGAGATCCGCCGAAAGAGAAGCCGGAACCAGCGAAGGAAGAGAGGGAAAACGCCGAAAAAACCGCCGAGTCAAAGGTCGACTCGCGCCGAACCACCAACCGTAGATCATTGGGGCGATCGCGGACGAACTCGGGATTCGGCAGATTCGCGCAACGGGGCGAGATACACGGCGCTCCAACGCGACTTAGACCAGGCATATCACAGGGCCGATGCGTTAGACGAGCGGGTGGAGACGTTAGACAGCGGGTGGAAAGACGTGTCCCCAAGGGTCGGGGAAATGGAGACGCATATGGCAGCCAGGGGTAATAGGGTGGATGACCTGGAAATTAGGAATAAAATGCACGCGGCTAAGATCCATGATTTATCGAGTGAACTAGAACACGTGCGATTAGAAAATGAAAGAATAAAGGGACGGTTGTTAGCAAGCGGTGAACCAATCTCCGTGCGGCATGACCCGGCTTATAGATACGAAAACGACAGGTATGTGGATAAGAATGATGTTAACCATGGATATGCTGACGAAGCCCGCCGGAACACCCCGCCGGATAGCCGGCAGTACGCCCCGCCACACGACGCGGGCCCGCCGCCGCCACGGTCCACGCAAAGTCAGCAGAGCAATAGCAGTTCTGTGGCCCCACGCGACAAATATTTCGGATTTAACCGCTACTACGACCCGCAGCTTATAACGGCCAACAGGCGGGAGCAAGCTCCTTATTTAGCAAAGAAACACGAGCTTGAAGAGGTACGTAATTTTCTGATGAAATTTGCGTCACGATCTAACCTAATGTAATCTCACAAATCCGGGTTTCTTAGACATTCACTTAGTTTAGTCTAGTTTTGCCTAGTTTAATTTTGTCCCGTTATTTATCTAGTGCTGACAAGGGCATGTACTGGCCGAAAATGCATTTTGAAACATGTCGCGATATTTATATTAGATGGGTGGGATGTTGTCTGCTACATCGACCCAATTACCTCTCTAAACCAGACACCCTGGGACGTGCTCATGGTGTCTGGTTTAGAGAGGCTCCACTGTAATTAACCCTTTAAACCCGAAAGCCCGCTATATCGGTTTATGCAAACAGTACAGATCCAGATGAGCCGGCTCGTAACGAGCCGTCTCATCAGGATCTGCACTGTTTGAAAATAATTTTCATATTTTTGAGAAAAACAAATACCCACTTTTTATAAATGGAATAGTCTGAAAATCATTTTGCGATGATTGGATTGGTTGCAAAAACGAACATATCGCAGCCCATTCAGTTACTTAGGGGTGAAAGGGTTAAGGAATATGAGCACTGAAAACATGTCAGTGTGTTTAGCAATCATGAACGGACGTATAACCTTACATACAAATGACAGTGAAACCTCTCAAAATAATTGGGTATTTTCTATAATGATTTATAAAGCCCTTTTCGTATACACGGCAGTACCCGTAATTTCGTCATGATTGGTGTACTTTAAACCTCACTACGCGGGAGACGAAAATTGTCGTCTGCTGTTTTTCATTTTTGTCTAAATTCTTAACAAAAAAACCTGTTTTGGCAGCACATGAGAATCGTCTCAGTGGAGACGATTCTCATGTGGAGACGATTCTCATGCGCTGTCAAAAAAGGATTTTATCGAGAAATATTGAAAATAAAACATTTCCAGCAGACGACAAAATTTAATTCAGCGTAGTAAGGGTTAAGCCAATAAATTACCGGCGGTCTAGTCCATACATGGCGTAGTATGTACTATAATCGAATGTCGGATAAATTATCAGCTCTAAATTATGGCAATGACAAATTAACGAATCCATACTATTTAGTGTCATGTCGCATTGTACCGAACCATTTTCAAAACCTGTGACTGGAGACATTCGGCTTATATCGTGTGTGGCCAGCCTCAACCTCATGATCTTCTATTGCACTTGTGTACGCCAATACTGGGGGCCGTTTCACTAAACTTCGTACGACTAAAATGTTCGTAAGTGCAAATTTAGGATCGTCTGGAAATTTCAATTGATGGATTTACATTTATTGAGCATAGGCTGCAGCAGCCTATGCTCAATAAATGTAAATCCAATAATTGTTTACAAGAAAACTATGTTGGTGTGAAATTTACCGACTATTACAATTTTGCACTTACGAACATTTTAGTCGTACGAAGTTTAGTGAAACGGGCCCCTGATCTATGCTGTTTGTTGAAACCATGGCGGGTGATTTTCTGAAGGAATGGTGAACGGTGCACATATCTAATCTGACTGCGCATGCTGATCTGGGTCTACACTGTTCGATAATGTCCTCATTATTCGAGTCGTGTGTGATGAGTGCATACATGTACACATTGGAGAGGTCAGTGGAAGAAGGTGTGTGTGGGGTGGGGGGGGGGGTGGGGGCGGTGGATACGCCCATAAGGGACTTAGTCCCCTTCTTCCACTAACCCATTCAATTGTCGAACCCAAGGATGCATCTAATAAACTGAAGAGAACATATTCATTTTATATCTGCTCAAAACATTCAATTTCGTTATTCACGTGTTCCCGCATATCAGTAAAGTAATTATAAAGAAGATATATACGGATCCCCGCAAGGGACGTAGAATTATTTTTTGTATTAATTCGTTCCCACGAATTGACAACTCGTTCCCACGAGTTAACAATTTGTTCCCTCAATTCAACAGGGAATGAATAGTTAAATTGAGGGAAAGAATTGTCATTTAGTGGGAACGAATTGTTAACTCGAGGGAACGAATTGTTATATCGTGGGAACGAATTGTTAATTCGAGAGAACGAATTGTTAAATTGAGGGAACGAATTGTCATTTCGTAGGAACGAATTGTTAATTCGAGGGAACGAATTGTTATATCGTGGGATCGAATTGTTAATTCGAGGGAACGAATTGTTAAATTGAGGGAACGAATTAATAAAAAAAATCCATGTCCCCTGCGTGGCTCCGTAGATATAAGATAGTGTTTTGTATATAAACACATTAATTATGTGTACATTACATACGGTAGTTAAGACATTTTCAAGGACCATATTCCTATGTTCTTTGTCACATACTTGCGTCTAATCCCAAACCACTTGCAGTTGTTGAGGTATTAACAAATCCTTGAACTAACAAAACACAATTATTATAGCGTGTAGTGGAATTACGTATATTCCAACTTCATAATGAGTTCGTGTCGTTGAAAATTGCCAGTGAATTGGAGCCCTCTCTAAACGGACACCCTGGGATCGCCAGGGTGTCCGGTTTAGAGACGTTAATCCCAGGGTGTCCGGTTTAGAGACGTTAATCCCAGGGTGTCCGGTTTAGAGAGGTTATAGTGATATGCAATGGAGCCCTCTCTAAACCGGACACCACTGAGAGAGGTTGCACTGTAATACACCTCTATAAACTGGACACACTGTGAGGGGGTCCAGTTGAAAAATGTTCAACTGTATTCAAGTGTATCAATAAATCAATACATGCAAATTATGTAACATTTGTTAGAGTGAATATGCGGTGAAACCAATTGTGGTGTCCGGTTTAGAGAGGTTATAGTGTAGTACCGTGGAACCTCCCTAAATCGGACACCCTAGGAGGGTGTCCGATTTAGGGAGGTTCCACTGTTAGTATATGAGCGTTTCAAAGCACGTTTCTGTATTATGAAACCGTGAACATACAGTTCCACATGATGTCCGGTTTAGAGGGGTTCCACTGTAATTAAGCACTCGATGATAAATGTTTGTCGTTTTTCAGTCATGAACAGACAGGATAATGAAATAAAGGACATTGAAATCCATCTAAATTATGCACCAGTGTATCGGGTTTAGAGTGGTTCCACGGTAAATAAGCACTCGATGATCTATGTTTGTTCAGTCATGAACAGACAGGACAATGAAATAAAGAACATTCGAACACATTTAAATTATGCACAATTTGTCCCCAGGGCCCGATTTAGAGAGTGCAACTGTAATTAAGCACTCGATTATAAATTGTTGTTATTTTCAGCCATGAATAGACAAGACAATGAGTATGCTATAAATATAGAGAATAGTAGGTTAGTGCCGTGAATGGGAAAAAATATCTGGCAAGGCTCAGGAAACGGGATGGGCTAGGCTCTGCCGAGCACATCCCGTTTCCGTGCCGCGTCAGATATTTTTTCCCATTCACGGCACTAACCTATTATTCTATTTATCCCGTCAACACCTACAAATGGCTGTAAAATGCAAAAATAGTATTTACTGGATATCAAAAATGTTTCACGGCACCGTGTTTCATGGCACATACGCACTGTGTTGACGGGATAAATGGCGATTCTCTGCCACGTCCAATACTCTATGCATGTACTGGGAAACGTCTCTAAACCGGACACCCTGGGGGGATCCCCAGGGTGTCCGGTTTAGAGACGTTTCACTGTAAATCGGATATTTGATCATTCTGAGCCATAGCTGTGTGCTATGCGATCATCAACAGACATTATCACCTGGGATAAATGACCAAGACCTCATCAAAAGTAAGACCACGTGTGTTTTCTTGGCGTCCGGTTTAGAGAGGTTCCACTGTAGTTGTTTGATTTCGAGAGTCAGTAATTAGACATACACGTTCAGAAAACGTCTGATTCCCCAATTGGTTACACACCACCACCCCCTCCCGTGAGGTCGCGCCATGGGCTGGGCAAACATAGATAGTAATCTTGTAGAAATGATAGCCATACATGTATCAAATTTTAATTTTACTTTAAATAATTACCCCCAGTCTATATAATATCGCCAACTGTTACCAACGTCATATTTAGAATTTATTTCATTTCAGAAAATAGTATCCTCCACACGTCACCCACCATAATACAACGGGACTTGTTTAGATTTAACCTGTGATAACATGATTCTAACGAGGTGGAGAACAGTGTAGGCCCTGACCAGACTGCGCTGACGCGCAGGCTGATCAGGGCCTACACTGGTCGAATACCCAATAATCCATGTTTTGTTACGGTAGACCTCATATACGGATTTTCGATATGGAAAATGTTCATTGATCGACACAAACGTTAATCAGTGCTTTTATATTTCAAGTGAATGTTAAATAATCCGATTTCGGATAATTCGATTTCAATCATGAACGGCCATTCATTAACAGAGCAGGCGACGTCCCGCAATGCCATTATAATGATATACTATTTAGGCCACCGGCTGAGTAAACGGACTGTACGCATTTGCTCGAATTTTATATATTATTAGTTCGCTTGTATAGCCAAGCTTGTAGATGATTCTAGTACTAATCGGTGACGATCGCGGTCCCTGATCAGCCGCCGCAGTAACCCGAATGTTCTGGCTTTCATGCAGGGCAACTTACCCAGAACATCCGGGTTGACTTCGAGGATGATCTGGGGCGACATTGCCCATAACTGTCGTAAGGGGCATTTTCTCAGACTGTGGCACATTTACAACTTATAATGTAGCTCCTAATTCATTTTCCAAACATGATTTCAAAGTGTGCTGATATGAGGGATAATTAGAAAGTATTTCGAGTGAAGATATATAGCCCAGCAAGAACTGGTCGATCATTTTGGTATAAACATATTTTATTAAATAATAATTACATCATTTTCGGTATACAAGCAGTGTAAAGAGGATTGGAACGAAAGATTGCTATCGTATAGAGTTCCTCTCCTTAAGATGGTCGATCATTTTAATATCCCCAATATCATTATGTCCATAGCAATTAATAGGCACAACTTTTGCCAGAGTATTCACAGGAGATTAAATGTATCTTTGTTAACACTAATTTAATTTTAATTTGTGAATTCCCAGAGCCACAACATCCATACTAAAACTGGTTATGATATATACAACGTAGTATACATACATTGCAACCTCTCTACAACAGCCACCCATGGAAATACTTGAAACTGGCTGTTATAGAGAGGTTGCTGTTATAGGGAGGTGAGATATAGAGACATTACCCGATTGGGGTATAAACTAGTGGCTGTTATAAAGAGGTGGTTATTATAGAGAGGTGGCCGTTGATGGAGGTTTACGTAAATACAAACTAGTGGCTGTTATAAAGAGGTGGTTATTGTAGAGAGGTGACCGTTGGTGGAGGTTTACGTAAATTAAATACTATATACCATGAGCCCGAATGTGCAGTGTAAATATACATGTATACACTGTTCAAAACATATACGAAAATAACTATGTGTCGGATAGTGTATACCGACGATGGGCAGGGATGGTACGCGGGCTATGCCGGGGTTGCACTGGTCAAATCCACTTTTGAAGTACATAATATATAATACTATGGTTTATTTTGCCGAAATGTTAACAATTATTAGATACGTGTATATGCCATTTACTACACTGTTTGCCATTTTGACATATTGCGTTTACATTCATGAATACTTGTTATCTTCATGGGACATGTGGCTTAACCCTTTCAACCCTAAGGAACTGGAATGGACTGTGATATGCTAATGTTCCGACCAATCCAATGGTCACAAAATGATTTTCAGATTCGTCCATTTATGAAAAGGGGGTGTTTTTGTTCTCAAAAATATTAAAATTACTTTCAAAAAGTGCAGATCCTGATGAGACGGCTCGTTGCGAGCCGGCTCATCTGGATCTGCATTTTTTGCATAAACCGATATAGCGGGATTTCGGGTTCAAAGGGTTAAAGTATAAGGCCATAGATAATTACACTTGGTTTCAATGATAATTGATTCATAATAGTGAAGTGACATGAGAATATAACATATGCGAATAGTGTCTTGCTGCTGTATACTATATGGTACATTGAGTTGCCATCTCCTCCATCTTTGTATGTATAAGTCATCGTACAGTTTCACCACATCGTGCGTTTGACACATACAGCAAATAATATGGCAGTAAACCAAATAAACTTGGGTGCAATACATCATAGACAGATATGACAACGGCGTGCTATAAGTATAAGCCGGCAAACTAGATACACAATGCGAGATATCTGAGCATTTCTCCCATCAATCTCAAAATTTACTTTTCAATATTTTCAATCTTATGCACAGCCAATGTTACACGTTACCCATAGGTATACAGGCGCGGATCCACGATTTCGGGTTGGGGGGGGGGGGCGTAACTATTTTGCAATACTTGACTATATTATCGAACGAGCTTAGCTCGTTCGATAATATAGTCAAGTATTGCAAAATAGTTGACCGAGCGGAGGCTAGGGGATGTCCGAGGGCATTTCCCCCCCTGATTTGTTTTGAAATCTACATAGCATTTCCTGCGTTCTGGCGCATTTTGGAGCAAAAATATTGACACTGTGACAGTACGTTTAGATTGAAAACGTTTAAATTTTGAAACAATAAGACAACGACCGAAAAATGCATGGAATACATGGCACTTGGTATGAAACGTGCCTTGTAACTTGTACAAAATCTTTACTCGGCGAATTTTAGTGGCGTGCGCCGTCCGCCCCCCCCCCTGAATCCGCTCATGGTATAGCCATATTTACTCGCATAGTAGGTGAGTATACACCATCAGGGACAATACATTCAGGTAACTGCTTACATTCCACTGTATTTGATAGCTAATAACAGAGTACAGTAGTGGGTATATATGGTATGTGTTGTATGGTAAAATGTAAAAGTGATACATTGTGATTTTCTTTGTATGACACTATTTATAATCAGTATGGTGTTTCATGTTGTTATAAACACAGGGACAACCCTGTCCAGAAAAATGACATAGTTTACTGCTTGGTGTAATATAATTGATAGGAGTCCGTTGTCCTGGATTTTCTACATGTAATTAACGACATTGTATCATATGTTCTACTTCGTTATAGCACAGCTGATTTCCATATACATGTACTTAGTTACCGTATATTATATATGAGCATACTGATGACTCAGCAATGTATTGCTCGTGTTTAGTTCAGTTTCAGTAATATCATGCCACTCTGCAATGTCTTGCTCGTGTTTAGTTCAGTTTCAATACTAGCATGTCACTCTGCAGTGTCTTGCTCGTGTTTAGTTCAGTTTCAGTACTATCATGCCACTCTGCAATGTCTTGCTCGTGTTTAGTTCATTTTAAACATTATACCACTCTGACATAAGTTGCATTTGTTTAGCCTTAAACACTCCTGTAGGCCATAGCCACTCAATAATGTCTTGCTCGTGTTTAGTTATGCTAGTTATGTTTACATATAGTTGTGCTTGTTGAGACCAATCAACAATATATATGTAACTTGCCCGTGTTTAGCCCTGTTTAGACATTGCCCTTCAGACCACTCAGCAATGACTTACTGAAGTTACTCGTGTTTAATTTTGCTTAAGCTTTGTCCTATGACCCACTCAGACATAATAGTTTCGCTTAATACAATATCATGTTTCCTTGTAGATGACAATGCACTTACAAAAATTATTAACATATTTTGAATTACCTAATAAATCGTTTGTTTCTGTTTATAGAGTACGCAGTATGGGGACGATTATAACTACCTACATGAGCGGCGTCGACGTCAGGTCGTTGCAATTGTGTGCTCATTACGCATATCACACTTTTACATTTGTTCATTGAACTCGGCTTGTCATTTCATCCTCATATTGCATTTAGACAGAGAACTTCTCTCTCGACAGAGACAAGTTGCAAGATGAGAGGGGAATGACAAACCCAGTAATCCATTATATCTCATAACACCCCAACTGCATTTTCAGAAAATGATTGTTCTTCTTTTCTCCCTTTATATTACAGACTATTGTATACTTATTTCTGCTACCAACACTTGGAGCGCCTCTTGAGTAGTAGTTGGTCACGTGGAGGTTCGTGTATTTAGTCATAACCCAAAATACATAGAAAACATCGTTTATATAGGAAATGTATCCACAGCAGTTAACCGTTCGCCCTGCTCTGGGAGTGCGTTTCGTACCGAATCTTCATATTACTTTCCTTAAATTATATCAAACTGTAACAATAGAATCGGAGCCTGTGTGGAGTTTTAAATAACTTTGGACATGATTCACAGATGTTTCGAGATCATATCGACAAAATATGTAGGAGTACCGATAATGCAAATACCCCGATATTTGGGCACTTGATTTCACATGGTTGGTCATGGGCTCATATGGGCTGGTTCTAAGGCTTCAACTAACATAGTTCACACTCAAATGCACACATCTGATTCTAAGACACAATATCAGCTTCTGTTGGACGCTTTCATTACATACATGCATCTGCATCGTGTGATATCGCTCATTGTAATTTACAGTCATACTGTAATGTCTGGTCATGAATTCAAACTATCGGTGTGCATTTTATCAACACACAGTTTGGTTGGTGTGAGCAAATTTCAGTCATTCTGTAGCCATTATATTGTCTTATGCACACATTACGACATAGCTGTGGTGGCCGGTTTCATCCATTCCAAGGTGTATGATCACGTTGTTACAACAACAACAACAAGTACTGAAACTTCCAGAAGCTCTCCGATTCAAAGTACATATTCTTTTATTGTGTCCTTATTATGTAATGGATTTTGATGAAGTGTGGCGCATCAAACGCGTCTTGTTAAGCTGAATTTGGTGGTCTCGGTACTTTGGCCCAAACTTCTGTCGTTTTTGCGAAGAATCGATTTCCGTGTCTACTGACATGGACATCGATTCATCGCAAAACTGACATAAGTATGTGCCGAACTCCCGGGACCACCAAATGCAGTTCCGTTGCCTATTACGGAAAATATCAAATAATACTTACTTTGGAGTGGGCGCGCTTTCAACACTTTCAGCCAGTTTTGTTGTTGTTGTAACCACGTGATCATGCACCTTGTATTCGACTGTTCAAAAAGTTTGCAAATCTAACTTTATTTCTCTTGGCCGTTATTTGGTTTAGATTTACTAACATTTCAAGTTCAACATTTTATATTGTTAGTACTTTATAAATAATCAAATATCAGACACTAGCATTATCAACATTTCTTTGTAGTAAATACTTTACATGTCTTGGTTACGAAAAGCGAATGTGCTTTAAACCTTTCGGACAACAACATGAATGTCCATATCCGGCTAATTATGAACTCCTGACATACGTCGTGTCTAACCGAAACACCCTCCGACTGTTTTTTGTTGTGACTGTTTACTGTTTCGATAACCATATTTATTTAATTTAGTTGTATGCGTTTTGTGTGTGTAGTGACGTATTGAATGTCAGTATTATGAACGCTTCTTTGACCTGGGTCCAAATATAGAGAATAGTAGGTTAGTGCCGTATATGAAAAAATATCTGGCAAGGCTCAGGAAACGGGATGGGCGAGGCTCTGCCGAGCACATCCAGTTTCCGTGCCGCGCCAGATATTTTTTCCCATTCACGGCACTAACCTACTATTCTATTTATCCCGTCAACACCTACAAATGGCTGTAAAATGCAAAAATAGTATTGACTGGATATCAAAAATGTTTCACGGCACAGTGTTTCACGGCACATACGCACTGTGTTGACGGGATAAAATGTATTCTTGCGACGGTTTAACACATTACATGCTGAGGATACATAAATGTGCGTACGAAAATTAAAATAATTCTCTTAATTATGCACAGAAGTATATGCTGGAGAATTTATAGGTGTTCATACCTCATATAAGAGGAATTCAGCAATCCTGGGTTAACGACAAGTGAAAGTAATTGGTGCGTTATATTCAGCTACCTCGATAGCTACATACAATGGCATCCCTTTCAATGCCATTAGTATCCTAATAACAGCAACCAATTATTTATTATGCCAGATAGGTTATGTATAGAAATTCACAAATGTATCCCTACACACTTTCCCAAAGACCTTGTTGCAAGTATGTACCATTGTCCACAGTCATTCAAAAGAGCTATTATTTAGAAAGCAACTACAATTATGACAAACGTTCAGACACTCTTGGCGTTAGGTAAAAGCAAACACCATTTCAAGGTTATTAAAACTATTATGATAATATAACCAGTACCTTATATAAACAGTAGCAATGTAGGAAAATGCAAGAATTGTATGAGAAGAATAACTCCAAATATGGATTATTTCCCCTGTTTACACGACTACCTTCATAACGTTAAGCTGTGACTTCAGAAGTGAGGCATATGCCATTTGTCACAGTAGCCGATTTCATCAAAATTGCAAAGTATACTTATCTAGCAAAGTATACTTTGAGGGAGTAATCATTTATTTTCCCCGAAATGCATTATTTCATAAATTTGATGAATAAAAGTATTCAGAATTATTATGCTGAATTTATTACATTATCACAGCCAAAATGGCTGTGCTAATGTAATAAATTCAGTTTTATACAAATTAATAAATTTATCCTTAAATTTAAACTTTCTGCCTCAAAGTATACATTGCTAGATAAGTATACATGTACTTTGCAATGTTGGTGATATAGGCTTGCAACATGTATTCTTAACCCAGCAAGCTGATAAGGCTCTATATAATGTATTTTAGCAGCATGACAGAGCAGACTGATTTATCGCTCAAAATAGTATTTATGTCTCTGCTCTTGCAGGCTTGTTATCTGTTGCTATCATGCCAACGATAAATATATTGGTTCGTGAATTGAATGGCGAAAAGTGCAGACGTTGGACAGACAGTACGGATGATAAGGCTGGCATGTAATCCTGGAGCTGGCCTTAAGACCCGTTCGCAAAATTAGGGTGACATCAGTTCTCATTTGAACTGAGTTAATGGGTCACTAGACATGAAAAGTCACCGAGGTGCTTGTCCGTCAGAGGGTGCACGAATGCTACAGGACGAGAAATCCAAGATGGCCGCCATTGGAGATGACGAAATATAACTTTTTAGTTTTTTGGAGTGTATACATGTGTAATATGTCTAATTTCACTCATATAGATGTACTGAATTAATTTCTGAAATGTTGTAGCGAATCAATGTCATCTTGGCCTTGATTTCGCCAATATGCTGATGAAAATCATAATATTACCCCACCCACCCACCCAACATTACATGCGATTTTTTGCACTTGATGTTTTGCCAAACATTTACAAACATACTGCATGACGTACTGCTCAGCGGCGACAGTCATTTAAACAACAGATCATGCTACACCAAGACATGCCCTGGTCAATGTCATCTTTTACACCGATGGCATTAGCGTACACTGCACATTTTCAGCAGTACAGAAAGGTGTAAAACATGCGAAATTCATTTCTGACATTAAATTATGGATATAATTTTAGTCATCGAGACCTGGGTGTTGAAAACAGCAGATAAGACAATATAGGGAACAACATGTAATGAAAGGATAAAGACCATTGCCGATGTAATACACGTGTATGGACAAATACATACGTAATACAGACGTTTTTGCTGGGACTGGCCGATAGGTGACATAAACACAATATGGCACTAAAAACTCAACTCAACTTATTCATATTGTTTGTTTAGTGTTTGCGGCCTGCCAACAACTGAGGTCAGTTTAGGCCGGGTCAATGGGGTCGAGTCCTAGGTTTCGCCTGTATGAATGAAATCATAAAACATCTGAACTGAATATTTACAATAATAATATTCAGCCCAGGTGCCAGGTCCTAACCACACCAGAGTCACTTTGCCCCATCATCTAAGAGTAATATATTATTATTAATCCTATTACTCTTATAATTGGTATAACCTGATTCAACTTTCACGTACAAGGAGACAAATAGTACCCGAGGGCCAAACCAGGTAGATCGGGATTCCATTAACGGTGAACTGCACCGTTAATTTTCCACCTACTCACCCATCCTACTCCCGTGATTCATAGTATAATCGGATGCAAATCAGTCGCTATGTGATGCATAATTATAAATATGTGGAATCGACAACAAAGCAATTTACATGCATTACTAGTTGACCTAGCCTAGTAGGCATACATGTAACATCATTGACATATGAGTGGCATACATATTAAGCACATTCTGTGCATATGAGTGGCATACATATTAAGCACATTATGGGTAGAAACCTGCTACACGTATGCTCATATATTATAACACACACACCGCTCTCATTTACCAGTGTACATAATTTCAAATTCAGATGAAAACTTGTCGTGTAAGGACAGACGCCTATATGAATACATACATAAATGTTACTCCAATTTGCAGCCTTGTGGTGCCACACAAACTACAATTTATCACCACATTGGGCCCGGCTACACGAAACATATCGCATCCAATGACAATATCATACACATATATGTCATAATATCACAATATCAGTGGATATCAGTGGATATCACATCATAGCTCTGCCTTTTAGCATGACACATACACCATGTCATGTCCAGATGTAAACATGACATTGAACGACTTGAAAAATACAGTTCAAATACAAATATTACTGTAATACCTGGCCTAGAGATGGCATAAGAGTACCAAATGGCACCCCTAGCTCAGGTTCCGAGTCTTAATACAATTTAACCACTATACAAGAATGTACATATAGCTGTTAGATGAAGCTCACTATTATGAAATACAAATGAAAGCATGAAACCAAATCAAATAACACATTCACACAAAGTGCGCCATATGACGTGTTGTTGCATGAACATTAGTCATTTCGTGGAAGATTTTTACAGGGCGAGTTATCCGTCTTTCCATGACAGAATATAACGCACATACTTCCAACAGAACGGCACCCACAGCGTCGAGTGTCACACTTCCCATTGCTCTTGCATATTACGATCTGTTTCGATGGCAAGGGGTTCAAACATTTTGATGGCAACAATGTCCCGAAGTGGTCCTCCCATCCATGTCCAACCGGTTCTAGTCTTGCCTCGCGTTGGTCTGTTGTCGCAAGCAGTTGGCATGCCCTGTGCACCAGATATGCTGCTCGGTGGATGTGGCCTTTGATCACGCTGGTTGTAGGAGGGAGGGCGTCAATTCCAGCAGTGGCACTTGTATAGTTTTCTACCCTCAGATGGTCGAACGTATCAGCAGTTACAGTTGACCTAACCCCTGCCCAGACACGTACCAAGTACTTCTCAGCTAGTGCCGCATCTTGCTCTGACAAGGTGTCTTCCTCTCCAAAGTTTGTCAGATACTGTACTGGGTCAGAGGTCATAGCTGTGTGTTTGGTCCTCACCTTGCTCATGCAGTCATCTCCAGTCAATATATGTTTTGGCCAGTGCTGATCCAAGCTGCATAACCGCTTGATGCAGTGGAAGCATGCGCCGTTTTTCGCCAGTGCCATATTGCTGCCAGATCTCATTCAACCCCAGTGCTTGTAGGTGTGGGGTGTAGTGCAGCAGTAATGCAAAGGTGTCTGTCATTAGAAACTACGACAACTCGCTTGCACAGTTTCACACGAATAGCCCACTCCACATGTACCACCAGCCTAGCATATGCTTCCTCGATCCAGTTCAACAGGTCTGGGATCTCTTCAACACCCGCTTTTGCTGGAAGCACCTCATCATCGGAGACAACAGAGCTGAATATGATGGTATCATTGCTACATGTTTGATTGAGGGCCATATCTCGAACCAGTAGCTGAAGATTCCGCTTGTTTCCTCTGATGCACAGAGCTTGTCAATTTGCTTAGGGATAGGTGTGTCTTTGTTCATGCCGATGATGTCTATACATGTTGTTGAGTCAGTACGCCGCATGCGCTCCCCATTTTTACTGGTAGCCATTTCTGATCCAGCACTTCACCTTTCACCTGTTCTCTGGGTCAATTTAATTTGAATTTGCACGTTTGTTTTGTTGTTGTTGTTGTCGTCAAACCTGTTTGCAACATGTAATAAAAAGGGTATGGTGGCTTATATGGGTAATATGGAAAACACAGACCATTCGTTTTCAGAACTCATAAACTGTCAGATTGCCAAAAACGGAAAGTGTTTATGCTTCATATGTTTAAGTTTTAGTTAGATGGCAAACGATTGATGATTCGATTATTACCGGTTGTGTTTCGAATTCAATATGACTACCTCAGCCGAATAATCCAGTCCTATAACTGATGCTGTTTAGCTATCATATTTTTGACATGGAAAACATACTTACATGCATTATATTCACTTGTATGCAGCCGGTATTAGTCAAATTTATCGAGATATTGTAAACTACATACTTTATTGGCGGCCATTTTGAAAATAAAAATGAGCCATTGTTATTATTATTTATTGAATTCATTGACAATGATAATATCGGTATAGCCACCAGAATGTAGCTAGTAGATACATCACAAGTCGAGTTATAGGCAAGCGATATGTTGGATGGCTAACATCACAGGTAATTGTGGGTGGGTGGGGTATTATTTATTCAGTAACTTGCTTAAAATAAGATCAATATGACAATGACTGGTCAAAACAATATCAGAAATGAATTATACATATAAAAATCATTGGAGCAGAGGTATTGCACATATATATACTATCAAAACCAAAAAATAATAGTTTTCCCATCGGCTGACGGCGGCCATCTTGGATTTCTCGTCCTGTAGCATTCGTGCACCCTCTGACGGACAAGCACCTCGGTGATTTTTCATGTCTAGGGACCCATTAACTCAGTTCAAGTGAGAACTGCTGTCACCCTAATTTTGCTCCTGTACTAATGGGACTGCACTGGTCACAACTACTATAAGTTATTTCCCAAATTCACAGCCATACATGAATAACGCATAGCAGAGACAGTCGAAGAGTTTTTGAATAGTTAACCAACACTATTTCCACACTTAACTTGGCGAATGTCCTTTTAAAACATTAATTTAATGGCTGTTTTTCGTTTGCGTGGAAATTGTATTTCTCTAATGTTCTGCTTCTTTCTAAGCATACATGTAACTTTTAACCATTTTACCATCCTAGTTGCGGTATTTAACTCTGCAACTCTCCCGTACCGTCCAGAGTTACTGCCCCCAACGATTTACCATCCATGCTACGCATTATTCGCATGTGGTCACAATGTCGGATCAGAATGTACCTTGTTTGTCGTAGGAGGATGACTGGAGACAGAGGCAGAGATCGCAGGAGGGCAGGCTCATGAAGGTTGTATGGTCACGTGAAATTGTGAAATTTGTTTGAAATTGATTGGCGGACGTGTGTGATTGCACTTCGTTGTTAGTTTCACGCAACTGAAATATATTGGCGATGTTGCTTGATTGCACTTGGTTGTTGGTTTTTACATTACCAAATTGATTGGCGGTGCTGTGTGATTGCATTTGGTTGTTGGTTTCACGTGACTGACATTGATATTAGCGGTGTTGTGTCTGTACTTGGTTGTTAGTTTCACGCAACTGAAATTGATTGGCGGTGTTGTGTGATTGTACTTGGTTGCTAGTTTTACGACGACGGAAATTGCCTGATGGAATTGTGTGACTGTACCGGATTATCGGTTTCACGTGACGTGAATGCACACTGATGGTGGTATATTTTTGGAATGATTTTATGTTCGCCTGTATATTATACATGCATCTGAGTTAATTGGTTCTGCAGTACATGCTGTTCACATGCCGTCTCTTCAATACTTGGTGTATCGTGTCTCTGAATTTATAGCATCATACACAATTCAAATGTTGCCTAGTGATTTCACTAGGCAACATTTGAATTATGTACGATGCTATACATGGATGTATAACATCCTGTATCCATTTTATATCCGTAGTCAGCATCGTACATAATTGAAATGTTGCCTAGTGAAATCACTAGGCAACATTTTAATTATGTACGATGCCATACATGGATATATAACACCCTGTATCCAGTTGATATCCATGGACCGCGGACCGCCTGTTGCTTCTAATGCTGTTGTTGCACATATGGAATGCTTCTATCAGTATTATTTATAAATTTCACACACTCTCCATCACGTTTTTTTTAGTATTCTCTGTCGTTATGTTCACTTTCTGAGTCTATTAGTTAATATATTTACTTTTGCCGTGTACTAAAATTACAATACACTGGTATAATAAATATGTAAATGCGACTACTACATAACTCATGTTAGATGATCAGTAAAGCGTCTGTGTATGATGTGCTTATGCAATACATATAATCCAATATTTGTGTTGATTTAACATGATGTTTAACATATTCGCTGATCGATTGTTGACCGACCCGAGTACTCAATCGTACGGAGCCCAGCAGGGGACATGGATTTTTTTAATTCGTTCCCACGATATCACAATTCGTTCCCTCGAATTAACAATTCGTTCCTACGAAATGACAATTCGTTCCCTCAATTTAACAATTCGTTCCCTCCAATTAACAATTCATTCCCACGATATAAACAAATTGTTAATTCGTGGGAACAAATTGTTAAATTGAGAGAACGAATTTTTATTTCGTTGGAACGAATTACTAAAAAAAAATATCTACGTCCCCTGCGGGGCTCCGTATAATCTCTCTCGCATTGCACGTGTGAATAATGAATGGTGTGCAGCACGTATTCCATTGTATGCGTGTACCCTTGGTGTCGGGTAACTATGTGGTTCCCTAAATGCGCATCGTGTCTGAATACTGTGTGTAAACTGAGTCACTGACATAATCCATAATTACGACTTAATATGTATATTTACGCCAGTTTTTGTAGTTGCTGTGGTGGCATTGAAATTCCGCTGTTATTATAATGAATACCATTCATTTACTGGTGTATTTGTTGCAGAAATGGGCTAATAGTTTTATTATCAATTCAGAAGTAAACACGTGTCAAATAATACATTTTGAAATACGGAGCCTATTGTATAAAAGTGTATTACTTTATTCTGTGAACTACATTAAGGTTTCAGTACAAACTGATTCTTCTATGCGAACTTGTTCGAAGATTAATTGTGATTTGTCATGTCAAACATTGAATCTCATATATCAGACCTGTACCATAATATACAATAGTATTTTCTCATGATGTTGCATAAAACGTCACCTGATCAAGATAATGCCATGCTTTCTTAAAAGAGTCACTCCATATATGCGTGGCTGTTACTGGAGAAATTGGTTTATTGCCTGTGCGACCAGTAGCCGATTTCAACAACATTGCAAAGTATACTTTGAGGGAGTAAGCATTTATTTTTCCTGAAATGCATTATTTCATATAGAACTAACGACTGCATATATTTGATGATTAAAAGTATGCAGAATTATTATACTGAATTTATTACATTACCACAGCCAAAATGGCTGTGATAATGTAATAAATTCAGTATAATAAAAAAATATAAATTTATCCTTAAATTGAAAATTTCTCCCAGATAAGTATACTTTGCAATGTTGGTGAAATAGGCTACATGATGCATTTGATCAGGAGCTACACTGGTCACAAACCACATAAACCCCATTTCTCAAGTCACAGCCATTTAGTCAATAAAGTCTAGTTTTCAGTCACAACTGTTGAATAATATAGAGGATGCAAAGGTTGATCCCAAACTATACTGATCGTAAATTAATTGCTTTCGTTTTCTCATAATGTGCCAAATATCCATTCAGACTAAACATACAAATGCACGTCTAGCTAAAATCTATATCGCCCACTATAATTACTAGTAATTGCAAAGGAATGTTTTAAGTGCTGCACTAGTCCATAACTCGTTCACAGTTCCATTTTATTTTAGGACAAGCCCCGAACGTATGAATACACAACGCCATATGACGAATATAATCCACCAAGGGTTTGTATTTAACCCTTACAATGCTGAATTAATTTGTGTCGTCTGCTGAATATCTTTTATTTTTCCATTTTTTCTCACCAAAAACTTGGTTTGACAGCATTTTAGAATCATTTCCATTGGAAATGATTCTAAAATGCTGTCAAACCATTTTTTTACTGAGAGAAAAGATGAAATATGAATTATCAGCAGACGACTATTTTCGGTTCCCGCATTCTAAGGATTAATGTTGATGCTATATGTACATACATTGTTTTAAAGTCACTCTTCTCATTAAAATTTCGACCACATGGTCTTTATCAAAATAGTCTGAAACTGTATTGGCGGTCCTATGTGCTTTAATGCTTCCCTTCGGAGGTTATCGGAAATTACTACATTTATATACTTCAGTTTAGTTATGTCTTTTAAGGTATATGTATATTTAATTCTGCATTAACATATACGACTAGTACCAGATTATGATGTGCATCGTGATACGTACTTCTTATTGCATAACATATGAATACAAAGTGTAATAACAGAATGTATTACAAACATAATACACTGGTGTAATGAATATATGTAAAATAAACCACTTAAGAAAACACTGTGTGCTAGTATGGCGTAAACGGTTTTACTCTAAATCTAACTGGTGCTTATTTTCAATCGGAGATCAACCGTTCCTTAACACTTTCCACCTCCACAGGTTCGAAAACCAAGAGGTGCAAACACTGTATATCCAGATGACCCGGTTCATAACGAGCCGTCTCATCAGGATCTGCAGCATGTGGCGCTATTATTCACCTTTAATATATCCACATTTGTTATTAATGCAATAGTGTCAATATCAACCGTTTCACCATTTCAACACCACATGCCTGTATGGTATTGGCAAATAGTGTAGATCCAGATGAGCCAGCTCGTGACGAGCCGTCTCATCTGGATCTGCACTTTTTGCAAGTAATTTTAAAAAATTTGGGAATGAAAACACCCCCTTTTCATAAATGGACTAGTCTGAAAATTATTTTGTGACGATTGGATCGGAAATTAAAATATAAAAACCCATTCCAGTTAGTTAGGGGTGAAAGGGTTAACCATAGCTGCTGCTTATTTTCAATAAGACACCAACCGTTTCTTAAACCTGGCTGGTGCTTATTTATAATATGACATCAACCGTTTCTTAAAAGTAGATGGTGCTTATTTGCAACATGATATCAATCGTTTCTTAACACGTTCAACCACCCTACATGCCAGACGGTTAAGATGTACACGCGCTGTAGATCTACATGAGCCGGCTCCTAATGAGCTATATGATCTGCAGCCTGTGGCGCTATTATTCACCTCTAAAATATCTACATTTGTCATTAACGCAATAGTTTCAACACCAACCGTTTCTTAAGCCTAGCTGCTGCTTATTTTCAATAGGACATCAACCGTTTCTTCCACGACTCCAAGTACATCAACCCGGAGGTCCAGCCAGTTGAGAGGCCGGACGAAGATTATTTCGTACGTTTCCTGTAAACGATGTTATTCGTGTGTTTCTTGTAAACGAATGTTATTGTGTTTGCTTCCAATACGCTATTGTTGTTTATTATATTTTCTGTAAAAGATTGCTATTGCTAATGTGTACAATAAACAATTGCTATGTCGTATGTCTCTAATAAATACTGAGTATTTAACTTTTGTCCAATATGTCTGTGTCATGGTTGTTTAGATATCAAGGTCTATGATCACGTGGTACTAACAATAACAACAACAACAACAACAACAACAACAAGTACCGATTCAAAGTACGCATTTTTTTATAGTGTCCTTATTACGTAACGGATTGTGATGAAATTTGGCGCATCAAACGCGTCTTGTTAAGCCGCATTTGGTGGTCTCTGTATTTTCGCCCAAACTTCTGTCGTTTTTGCGAAGAATCGATTTCCGTGTCTTCGACACGGAAGCAAAAACGACATAAGTCTGTGCCAAACTCCATAGACCACCAAAGGTAGCTCATGAAGATGCGTTTGCTGCGCCATATTTCATCACAATCCGTTGCATATTAAGGAAACTATCAAATAATACTTACTTTGGAGTGGGCGACGTTGTTGTTGTTGTAACCACGTGATCATGCACATTGGATATATAGAGTGTACGGATTTTTTCAAAACACATGTTTTACGTTACTAGTAAAATAATATTTAATGTGTTTTAAATTTATGCAAACAGTTTCTATATCCGTATGTTACCAGTATAAATGATGTCTCTCTCATATTTTACATTAGCGGTGATTTTGTTTCGTATCAATTTGGTTAGCGTTGCTTTTCGTATTATATTTTTCAGCTCTCTGAAATAGCCTACATTTAGAACTCATTTCTAAACAGTATACTTTTGAAAGTAGGTGGGCAATTATCTACGTGGAATATATCTGTACTCATTTATATTTTATCTCATTTCTGTATGTATTCATATAAATATTTGCGATCTTTTGGTACTTATCAGTTTACGTAATCCGAATTGTATGGCGTTTGCACGGGTCACTATAATAGTCCATCAGTCAGCATCGACGAAAATTTTACGACGTTGTGACAAAAATAGTAAAGAAATGAAATGTATGTAGAATTTATGCTTTGAGCCTCCTACATGTAAGTAAGATAGACTGATCTGCCAAACTCTCCGAGGGGCGCATTTGCATGAAAATTAAAGATGGCCGCCACATGATATACCCTAGTGATAATAATTCAAGAACTACGCTAGTTATAAACATAGTGTTTCGTTTTTACCAATATTTTATTTAGGAGGTTGAACACATGGAGTTCGTTTAAACTAAACTTCGTACGACTAAAATGTTCGTAAGTGCAAAATTATAATAGTCTGTAAATTTCACATTAGCAATGTTTTCTTGTAAACAGTTATTGGATTTACATTTACTGAGCATAGGCTGCATATGCAGCCTATGCTCAATAAATGTAAATCCATCGATTGAAATGTCCAGACGATCACTTACGAACACCTTAGTCGTACGAAGTTTAGTGAAACGGGCAGATGATTCCTACAAATGTTTCCTTTCTTAACTATATTTTCCACTCAAAACGCTAGAATGAATGGAGCATACGTGTCATGTGTAAACGCCATAACGTTCGGGCTGTAATTTAGAGTGATATCGTTGGCCCGAATTTCAATGAGGCAAAATCACGTGGTTTCAGATTGATTCCGTTCCCTTCAATCGGAATCCGGGCACGACCATAACGACGTACGACCGAGAATATATTTCCCCGCGGAGGGACGCGGTAGGTGTCCGCACTTCTGGTCCTGGGTGTGATGTTAAAGGTGCACTAAAATGATTTAAGATCATTCGAAGACTTATCTTGCTTTTATTGCTCCATCATGTTTCTTGCTTTTACTGCTCCATCATGATCAATGATGCATGACACGTTGATTTACTCTAGCCTACTACAACATTAAATTATTAATTTATTATTTAAACTATTATTTATGTTGAAGAAAAAAATACATTCTTAGTGTACCGTTAACTCGATTTTCTGACCTTTCCACAGGACGGCTGCCGCTGATATGGGTGTTGTTGTGGGACATGTATTATGTGGAATGGCGGGCAGGAACATGCACGTGTTTTTATAGTTGTAGACAACTCTGCAAAACTCCCGTACCGTCTGTAGCATATATGCTACGGACGGTACGGGAGTTTTGCATAGATACTGCCCGCAATTGTGGACGGTACGGGAGCTTTGCAGAGTTACTGCCCGCAACTACGGACGGTACGGGAGTTTTGCAGGATTACTGCCCGCAACTATGGACGGTACGGGAGATTGGCAGAGTTGCTGTCCGCAACTGGTGCTTGTCAAAGGCGATGTGATATGCCATACATGCAGCTGTGACTGGAGAAATAGGGCTTATGAGATTTGTGATCAGTGTAGCTCCTGATGAAATAACACAATTATGTAGCCTAATAGCATTCTATATTACGTGTTAGAAGCATGGTGGGTGTTTCGTTAATCAATATAAATTGAATTGTAAACAGGGCAGATCATGACCAGACTGTGCGGATGCACCAGCTGATCTGAATCTACATTGGTCGCAAAACACGTAGGCCCCATTTTATGTAGGAATACTGGTTTCAATTTCCATATATACTCAACAAAACTAGAAACGTCCCTGTTTTATAGCCGGTGTAGCTCTGTCTATGTGTGTACCACATGTTCAAAGTACATGTATTTTAAACCGTGGCGATGTTCAGAATACGATCGTGTAGAGTTTAGCCGATACACACGGTTTACATAGCGGCCAGTGACCGGAACGTTGATTTCCACTTTTTGCACGTGCACGCTATATTTGTCATCGATAAGGTGATTCAGTTCATGTCGTACCATTCATGCGATAGGGGCTATTCGGAAAATTAAAAAACTTTTTTAATTTTTCACTGTTTTCGATATGCCACGGCTTTCCGAAAACGAGCGAAATCAGGCAATTGGGATGCTTGCGGGTGGGATGGCCGCCAGGGCGGTCGCGCCTCGGTTTGGTTGCTGTCCGAAGACGATTGATCGTCTTGCAGCCCGGTACCAGCAGACTGGGGCTGTTCACGACCGGCAGCGACCTGGTAGGCCTCGTGTAACGACGGCTAGAGCCGATCGTTACATTACGTTGACGCACTTACGTCAACGTCGATTGGCAGCCACAGTCACTGCTAGGCGATACGGTGTCTCAGGGCAGACCATTCGCAACCGGTTACGTCGTAACGCCCAACCAATCCGGGCACGCCGCCCGTACACTGGTCAGATAATGAGCCAACGTCACCGTGCTGCCAGACTGTTATGGGCGCGACGTCATCTGAACTGGAGAAGGGCTGACTGGAACCGAGTTTTGTTCACCGATGAATCTCGGTTCACAGTTAGTCATGCTGACAGAAGATTACGGGTATACAGGCGTAAAAATGAAAAATTCACCGATTGTTGCATTGTTGAGAAGAACAGGTTTGGGGGAGGGAGCGTAATGGTCTGGGGTGGGATCATGGGAAACCGGAAGACAGATTTGGTTGTTGTACAGGGCAACATCAATGCACAACGTTATGTTGCAGATGTGCTAAATGCACATGCCTTACCATTTATCCGTCAGCATGGTCCTGGTGTGACATTGATGATTGACATCAATACTTACAGCAAAACAACGTCGACGTCATGCCATGGCCCGCGGTCTCCCCGGATCTCAATCCCATTGAGCACATATGGGATGAGCTGGGCCGCAAAGCACGAGCTAACCATCAGATTGACAATGTTCGCGATCTTACACGTGCGTTACAACGGGAATGGAGGAATTTGCCCAACTCACTGGTATTGCGTTACGTCACGTCGATGCGGCGTAGGATCATTGCATGCATTCATGCAAATGGTGGCCACACTCGGTACTAACGAGATTTACTGAATTTGCCACATTACTTATTGAAATTCCATCTCTAAACATTAAGTAACACATTTCTGAGTTTTTGTGATTTTTGATTTTGACCCCTACCGCCCTTGGCCGGTTATCTCTCGAATATTTAACAAGATATCCAAATGCAATTTATTGGCTTTGATACAGAAATGAATGAACTTGTTTTTCCATTTTGATTTTTAAAAGTAACCCTTTTGGTTTTTGATGAATCTTTCCTTAAACATGGAGGGACGTTTCTAGTTTTGCTCAGTATACTTCGATGATTAAACGTACATTGATTCATAGCCACTACAAATTAAATAGTGTAATCAATTTTCAAGAAATATTGTGATGTAAATAGCAATATAATAGTACAGTGTTCAGTGATGTGTTTGCATTTTAATTCTGTCAATCGACAGTGACATATCACAATTTGAAATATACCGCAATTTGGTGAATACAAAATTCCCATAGAGATCATTACTGACAGTACAGGGCTCAAACTGACACTTTGATATGACGAACAGTGCAGATCCTGATCAGACTGTGCGGATGCTGATCAGGATCTACACTGGTCGCACAATACGTCAGTTTTGTAATTGGCGAACGTCATCTTGTAAGTTCAGCAGAGATCCATCTCTAAAACAATATTTAGCCCTTTCAGCAGAATTCATGTCTACATGACCTCCAATTATAAGTGCTAGTATGTGTTTGTGTTGAGCAGTTCAATTATAATTGGATTGAAATTAAACACATGTTTATGGTAAGCAGAACTGTTGTTCCATGTATAGCTAGAATTCCGCACGAATGTCAGTAATCGCCGAATGGTCAGACCTCTGCACACAGCCTAGATACCAGGGGCCCGTTTCACTAAACTTCGTACGACTAAAATATTCGTAAGCGCAAATTCAGAATCGTATGGAAATTTCAATTGATGGATTTACATTTATTGAGCATAGGCTGCATATGCAGCCTATGCTCAATAAATGTAAATCCAATAATTGTTTACAAGAAAACATTGTTAATGTGATATTTACAGGCTATCATAATTTTGCACTTACGAACATTTTAATCGTACTAAGTTTAGTGAAACGGGCCCCAGCCCAGTGTGGAAGTATTTTTATGCTTTGTTTGCATTTTATCTTCTTGATATACGGGTGGCCGATTGATAAAAATGTCCGTATGACATTTATGGCCATTGTAGATCCTGATCACCACGTGTGCTCATGTATTCAACGATTGATCAAAATGTTATTCAGGTGCACATACATTGATTTATATTTGTTTAATCATGGGGACCAGTGTAGGCATGGCAACTGGAAATTACTGATGTTCAAATATCAGAGTGTCTCATAGACATACATGTAGATCAGAACTGGCTGGTGCTTTCAGTGACTAGTATAGGGAGACACTATACTAAGCAAACACTTTACTTTCAATGCACGTGTGATGTGACCAGAAGCCGATTTCACCAACATTGCAAACGTATCCTTTTCTGGCAAAGTATACTTTGAGGGAGCAATCATTTTTTTTCCCGAAATGCATTATTTCATATAGAACTAACGACTTCATATATTTCATTATTAAAAGTATGCAGAATTATTATACTGAATTTATTACATTATCACAGCCACAGCTGTGATAATGTAATAAATTCAGTATAATAAAAATTAATAAATTTATATTTAAAATTGAAAATGTCTCCCTCAACGTATACTTTGCTAGAAAAGTATACTTTGCAATGTTGGTGAAATAGGCTACTGAACTGCTATCATGCGAAATAAGTAGAATTATCAAGTGTGTGACGATGACTGTTGTCTCTGCTTTATGTTCCAGCTATGCATATGGATGAACCATTTCGTATGTTCATCTCTTTACGTATTTAAATGAAAGTGGAACTGTGGGCCGAAGCAAACATACAAATAGTTCTATATAAACGCTGGAAAATTTGTATTTAATATGTATTTAGTTTTACTTACGCGGACTCGCAAATAAAGACAGACTGACAGTAAATAAATTGCAGCACACAACTAACACAAAAGGGAACCTCCAATATGTTGAAAGGTTTGGAACCAGTCTGATTGGATGCATAGAGTAGGGTAACCAGCATGCGACATAGTTGTACCTGTGTGCTCCTGCAAACTAGTTCAACGTTTTATAGGGACATAAATCACCAGCGTAGAGCATACTATGTCCTATTTATTTACTTCAGGAGACAGAGTCTATACGTTTTTGAGCTGTCTTCTGAATCCTATTTCACAATTTCTATATTTCGTGGTTTGTACTGCTTGCACAGGGGCGCCGGAAGCATCATACGATTGGTCTTGCCGAGACGGTACAACTGAGTGGTAACAACTTACACTTCTGATGAGAAATGAGAAAAATTGCAGAAAATATATTCCAAATATGTCAAAAGTATTGATCCGGCATCGGACTTGCTGGACCTGTTCCGACGCCCCTGTTGCATGTATTTGCATGTGTCAAAATGTGAATACAACATTGATTAAACTAATATAAGCAATTCAGAAACAAATCGGAAACTAACTAAATGGTGTATTATCTTATCCTGAAGCCTGGTTTCATTGTCGTTTATTATTGAATGTGTGTGTGGTGGTAGAGGGTGGTGATCCGTAATATTTGATGTGGTGCACCTTTGATATTTGGTTTATTTTACAGTTGACCATTGTATTAGTTACAGGCTTATATCCAATGAAGACGACAGTGATGACGTTCTACATGCATTATTATAGTATTCGCACTATCATCACGCTATTAACTCTTTTTTTCTTTTGTCCAAGGTCCGTTATTAAACCGTTCAACCCTACATCTCATATAGTCTACATTTCCACTGCAACCAGCTGTCTCATTCGGATCTGCAGTGTGTTTTATTATTTTCAGCTATAAACACGGCATCTACATGGCATATCGTTCCATTCATGCCATCGAGCATTGTGTACTTCAAAGTCAATCGTTTTGTGTAATGCGCTTTCAATTTTATCCCGTCAACACAGTGCGTATGTGCCGTGAAACACGGTGCCGTGAAACATTTTTGATATCCTGTCAATACGACCTAATCACCGCGTATGAATATATGCGGTGGATGGGGTTACATTTTTTTTGCATTTTAAAGCCATTTGTAGGTGTTAACGGGATAAATAGAATAGTAGGTTAGTGCCGTGAATGGGAAAAAATATCTGGCGCGGCACAGAAACGGGATGTGCTCGGTAGAGCCTCGCTCATCCCGTTTCCTGAGCCTTGCCAGATATTATTTCCCATTCACGGCACTAACCTACTATTCTCTATCTATTTTCCTTATTTCTGAACCAAAGTATATGTTGTGACCACTCATTTGAACCGTCTCGGCGAGACGGTTCAAATGAGTGGTCACAACATATACTTCTGATGAGAAATAAAGAAATTATTGAGCCTTGCCGGATATTTTTCCCCATTCACGGCACTAACCTACTATTCTCTATGTATCCGTTTGCCATAATGTACCAGCAGTTTTATTCTCCCAGTATTCATTCGTCTGTACCATACTTGCTTCTTTACGTCACCTCTTTTTCTTCTTTCCACTTTAAATCGCAACAAACAGTAACAATGTTAGTTCAACTTAAACAATATATATTTCAATATGATAAGTGATATACATGTACAAACAAGTAACAGCTTGTTCACAGTTCTCGTTTATCCAGTCATATGTAAAATGTTCTTGTTTTATAGTCTGAGCAGCCTGCTCAAATATCTATCAGGCTCGGCTTGGAAACAGCAGGAATTCCTACGCGCTCCCTAGCCTTGCCTGGGGGCCGTTTCACTAAACTTCGTACGACTAAAATGTTCGTAAGTGCAAAATTATGATAGTCTGTAAATTTCACATTAACAATGTTTTCTTGTAGACAATTATTGGATTTTACATTTATTGAGCATAGGCTGCATATGCAACCTATGCTCAATAAATGTAAATCCATAAATTGAAACAGACGATCTTAAAGTTTAACTTACGAACATTTTAATCGTGAGAAGTTTAGTGAAACGGGCCCCTGGTGAACTTGATAACACACACCACTAGCCTGGTATTCTCTATATGTACAAGCAATACATTATTGTTTTACAGTCACCGCATCCTGTTGGGGTCCTATACATCCTGCGTTACCATGACACCGGCTGTAAGTCGGTATCACATAAATATCGAACGCACCCGGGTCCGGTTCACTAAACTTCGCACGACTAAATTGTTCGTAAGTGCAAATTTAGAATCGTCTGTAAATTTCGATTGATGTATTTACATTTATTGAACATAGGCTGCATATGCAGCCTATGCTCAATACATGTAAATCCAATACATGTTTGCAAGAACACATTCGTAATGTGAAATTTACAGACTATCATCATTTTTCACTTACGAACATTTAGGTCGTACGACGTTTAGTGAACCGGACCCCAGGCTCGACTCGGAAACGGTAGGAATTCCGAGGCTCGGAATTCATACGCGCTCCCTAGCCTTACCTGATAGACATGATATCACAATACACTAGAATGGTATTCTCTATATGTACATGCAATACGTTCTTGTCTTACAGTCTCAGCAGCCGGCTGGAGGCCTATACGTACTGCGTTACCATGACAGCGGCTGTAAGTCCGTTGACGTGGCGTTGAAGAGTCTACAGACCATCATAAACAGCTTCGAGGGATTCGTCCTTGGTATCGCCGGTAAGGACAATGTAAGTATTTAATCACATCCTATCTCCCGCTTACCTCGCCGCTTTGTCTCACAAGACAAGGTAATAGAGAACGACGAGCTAACATAGCAATGGCAATGGTCCGTAATGTAGAGAATAGTAGGTTAGTGCCGTGAATGGGAAAAAATATCTGGCAAGGCTCAGGAAACGGGATGGGCGAGGCTATGCCGAGCACATCCCGTTTCCGTGCCGCGCCAGATATTTTTTCCCATTCACGGCACTAACCTACTATTCTATTTATCCCGTGAACACCTATAAATGGCTGTAAAATGCAAAAATAGTATTGACTGGATATCAAAAATGTTTCACGGCACCGTGTTTCACGGCACATACGCACTGTGTTGACGGGATAAAAGGATCTTTCACACCTCTGCCAATTAACTTACATACCTACTTACATACCTCCCGTGATATATCCAACTCTCAAGTGAAATTCAAATTCATTCCCATTCACTTGTATGTAAGTAAGTTGTATTTTTATACTATGGATATGAATTCATATAAGCTAGTATCTTGTTTTAAAATCCATCACATCACATGTAATATATGTAAACTACATTGTATGAAATAATTAGTGTTTGAGCTAAAGTCATCCCCGAACTCTACAGTTTGTTAGCTACGATGATCATCTGTGGGACGATATGTCGGTCACCGTCCCTCGTTTGGCAACATATGTCACAGGAAGATAACTAATTTGTACCATGTTACAGGACCCGAACCATGTTTACCGTATCAGTACTCGACCGACAGAGTCCTAGCTAACAAGGCAGTGATACTGACTTCCCCTCCATGATAGCGATTTGCATACTAAAACAAAAGTCCTATAAATTTAGTTAAAAGAGAATGCCTACCCGAGCCTGTAAAGCCAGCTCGGGTAGACATTCTCTTTTAACTAAATTAACAGGCTCGAGTAGGCATTCTATTTTAACTAAATTAACAGGCTCGGGTAGACATTCTATTTTAACTAAATTAACAGGCTCGGGTAGACATTCACTCTTAACTAAATTAACAGGCTCGGGTAGGCATTCTCTTTTAACTAAAGTATGCAAGTCGCACATATCCATTGCCTTCCGCCTACAATGACGTCTTTTAAATGTCACTTGTCCATTGTATTTTATATACCAGTAGCCTATTTCACCAACATTGCAAAGTATACTTTTCTAGAAAAGTAGACTTTGCAATGTTGGTGAAATCGGCTACTGGGCTTTTAACGTTCGCATGTCCATTATACTTTTTACATATCGCCTATCCATTCCATTCAGCCTACCCGAGCTTTTAAAATGCATGTGTCCATTGTATTATCCCTGTCAGTGCCTTGAATGCTCACATGTGCATGCTGAATACAGCGGCCATTAAAGCTCACATGTTCGTTGTATTCTACATACAAGTGCATTAAATAGATATCTTACTCAATCAACGAGTTTAATAAATATAATATTAACTCAAAACAAATGTTAGATTATATTTATTGCATAAGCACATAACAATACGTTGAAGCTGTACTGATCACATAGCGTGTTTTCGGTAACAGCCTCATTTGCATATTTATTACACTAGTGTGTACTGTATTACGATTTTTATTACTCTGTGTTATTACACTGTGCAATTCTATTTCATGCAATGAAAGCTCGTATGCCCATTGTATTTTACCTCCCAGAGCATCTACAGCCCCCCCCCCCCCTATTTCAGGTGTTTGTCATATCTGGCGACGGGGACTGGATATCGGCGAAGCAGCCACATGCGCCGAGGACGAACATCAACCTGACGTACCGGAGCGTCCAGAACAGCGTCGCCTTCCTCTGGTTCCCCAACCGGGACAAGGCGTTCGACTTCTACTCCAACCATTTCCGCAATCCCTTCAAGGAGCAGGGCTTCCCCACCCAGCACGGCTTCGAGTGCGTGTACATCCCCATGGTCACGCCGCCAATGCTGAGTAAGCACATTTATAATTCGCCTTACTCTCTAAGCCAACTGCTGGCCCGTATCTCGCTCTGCTTATTTCGCGTATTGCACACGGTTTGTGATAGATCTTTAGACGGAATGACTTAATTTATATTTGTACAGTGCAGTGGACCCTCTCTAAGCCGGACGCATGGACATCAACGCGTTAAATTATGGTCTAATAATTCCAGCACAAAACTATTTACACAATTCCCGAACATTTGATTGGCCCGTAGCAAGTCTCTGTCCAAAATTGATATCCCAGTAAACTCCCACGCCGAACTACTTTCTACAGGTGCGCTGTCAGTGCTGTCAATGTAAACAAATGGCTGCCGTCTGTCAAAATAAACACATTTTCTTGATGAATTTATTTAAAATGCTGGAATTATAAGGAATGAATGGCCTTTTTGTGGAATTTATCGGGGATATAAACTTCGAAAAGTCTTGGGAATACTGGACGAAGGCCTTCGGGCCTTCGTCCAGTATTCCCGCGACTTTTCCAAGTTTATACTTCGACAAATTCCACAAAAAAGCCATTCATTCCTATAATGTTTCGCTGACATGTAAATCTGATTGTAATATCTTTTTTTGTGTAAACATTTCCTGGAGTGTTCAAATACCTGAATACAGTGTAACCTCTCTACATTGTTCACCTGGGGACCTCCCATGGTGCCTGGTTTGGAGAGGTTCCATTGTGCATGTCGCCTCGCAGTCAAGACCTGGGGCCCGTTTCACTAAACTTCGCACGATTAAAATGTTCGTAAGCGCCAAGTGCATGGGGACCTCCCATGGTGCCTGGTTTGGAGAGGTTCCATTGTGCATGTCGCCTCGCAGTCAAGACCTGGGGCCCGTTTCACTAAACTTCGCACGATTAAAATGTGCGTAAGCGCCAAGTGCAGATCGTCTGGAAATTTCAATTGATGGATTTACACTTTAATATTGAGCATAGGCTCAGTATAATAATTCTGCAAACTTTTAATCATAAAATATATGCAGTGGTTCGTTCTATGTGAAATAATGCATTTCGGGAAAAATAAATGATTACTCCCTCAAAGTATACTTTGCTAGATAAGCATACTTTGCAATGTTGATGAAATCGGCTACATATTAAGAAACACAGTGTCTAGTGTAGTTTGCTATCAAGTTTATCAGGATGCGTATGTGCCGTGAAACATTTTTGATATCCTGTCAATACGACCTAATCACTGCGTATGAATATGTGCGGTGGCTGGGGTTATTTTTTTGGCATTTTAAAGCCATTTGCAGGTGTTGACGGGATAAATAGAATAGTAGGTTAGTGCCGTGAATGGGAAAAATATCTGGCGCGGCACGGAAACGGGATGTGCTCGGCAGAGCCTCGCCCATCCCGTTTCCTAAGCATTGCCAGATATTTTTTCCTATTCACGGCACTAACCTACTATTCTCTATTCATCCCCCTGACGGGGGTGTTGGTTCTTTCTGTCAGTCAACATATTGCTGTCCATTTATCGTTTTCTCTCTCCATGTGTCATTGACACTAAATGTGTCAGGAAGTGTTGGATTTGTTATAGGAATGAATGGCCTTTTTGTGGAATTTATCGGGGTATAAACTTGAAAATTTCGCGGGAATACTGGACGAAGGCCGAAAGGCCTCGTCCAGTATTCCCGTGACTTTTCCAAGTTTATATACCCGATAAATTCCACAAAAAGGCCATTCATTCCTTATCTGAAATAAATTCATCAAGAAAATGTGTTTATTTTCCGTTTTCTTAAGAATTATTTTAACTGCGCCTCACGGTTACGGAAAGTAGTTCGGCGTGGGAGTTTACTGGGATATAAATTTTGGACAGAGACTTGCTACGGGCCAATCAAATGTTAGGGAATTATGTAAATATTTGTGTGCTGGAATTATTAGCCAATCAATCCGTTTATACCAATCTATTAAATAGTGTATCGTTCGACACCTTCCTGTTAAAGGGCTGTGTATCATCACATTTATTCCAGCCAATTGAATATGCCATCCTTGTCTCGGGCAGAATATTGCAACACGTACCTATCCATTGAAGTGTTGGATATTGTTTAGTCTATCATGCCATTTATTTCAATCAGTTGTCGTTGTCTCTCACAGAATCGTTCCACACTAGTTGCGGGCAGTAACTGCAAACTCCCGCACCGTCCATAGATATGCAATACAGAGTTAGTTCCCGCGAATAGTTCGACACATACATACGTACATGTTCATTATAGTGTTGGATATTGTCCAGGCTAGCATGCCATTTGTTTCACAGAATCTCTCAAAGAATCGTTCGAACTAATTGAGGGCAGTAATTCTGCAAAACTCCCGTATCGTCCATAGCCTAGGACGGGGTACGGGTGTGTTGCAGAGTTACTGCTTACAACGTGTTGGACACATACGAACATGCTCATTAAAGTATTAGATCTTGTTAAGGCTATCATCACATTCATTTCAATCATGTGTTGTTGTTTCTCATATAATCGTTCGACACTAGTTACGCAGTAACTCAGCAAAACTCTCGTACAGGCCATAGTTACTGCCCGCGACGAGTTCGACAAATACGTTGGATATTGATCAGTATATCATCACATTTAGTTCAATCAATTACTTTCGCTGTCTCTCATAGAATCGTTCGACACCTACCTGATCATTGAGTTGGTGGATGCCAGCAAGATGGACGTCCAACAACTCCAACAGTTCGAGGCGGAGCTACACCATGAGATGCTGGGTGTGATCAATAACAGCCTGCCCATGGTCGTCTCCTGTCTGAAGGGCAGGGACAGCTTCAAGCCCGGCACCTGGTTCAAGCACAATAGCAAGGTCCTTGTCAGCAGGTTCAACTACATGGCCGATGTCGCCGCTATCTGGAACAGCGGTAGGTGCAGCGGGGCGTGTAGCACGTACACTCCGGGTTTTCTCCTGGTTTACATATCGTTTTGACATTGTTGTCAGTTTTATAACTAAAAAACGATGTTTTCGTTGGAAACCAACGAACACATCATTTTCTAATTGGAAACAATGAAAACGATGTCAAAACTCTGTGTTGGAAGAAACGAGAGGCGATTTAATCGTTGAAACCAGGGTATTTAAACGAATATATCGTTTTCATGAATACAGTTCTACAAAAGGATCATTTTCACTTCGGTTTCCATTCGTTTTCGTTTGTTGCGTTTGGGAACCTTCTGTATGCAGGTGTCAGTCACTGGAGACATTTTGCTTAGAAAACGGTTGTCGATTGTAGCATGAATTGTCGGAGCTTAGTATAAACGGTTTTTCAATCGTAAAATTAGTGTCTATTGTAGAATAAATTATTGTCGATAGTAGTATATATGGTTGTCGATCGCAGCATGAACGGTTGTCGATCGTAGAATAATCGGCCGTCGATTGTAGCATTAACGGTTGTCGATCGCAGAATATACAGTTGGCTATCGTAGCACGAACGGTTGTCGATCGTAGAATAAACAGTTGGCTACCGTAGCATAAATGGTTGTCGATCTTAGCATAAACTCTTGTCGATCGTAGCATAAAGTGTTATCGATCGTAGCATGAATGACTGTCGACCCTGACATAAATCCCATTCGACTAGAATGAACAGTCGCCGATCGTCGCAATAACGATCAGTGTGCGTATTGTAATACTGGCATTGTGATTGTAGTGTTTCTTAGTGTATCTTTATTGCAGTGTGTGTGTTGTATGGTATTGTGTTATATTACATGTACTTGTAGTGTATCTTTATTGCAGTGTGTGTGTTGATGTGTGTTATATTATGTCTTGTAGTGATCTTTATTGCAGTGTGTGTGTTGTATGGTATTGTGTTATATTACATGTTCTTGTAGTGTATCTTTATTGCAGTGTGTGTGTTGTATGGTATTGTGTTATATTACATGTACTTGTAGTGTATCTTTACAGTGTGTGTGTGATGGTTTGTGTATATTACAGTCCTTGTGTGTATCTTATGTTGCATGTATTGTGGTATGGATATTATATATTGTCTTGTAGTGTATCTTTATTGCAGTGTGTGTGTTGTATGGTATTGTGATATATTACATGTACTTGTAGTGTATCTTTATTGCAGTGTGTGTGTTATGTATTGTATGTGTATATATATGACTGTACTTGTAGTGTATCTTTATTGCAGTGTGTGTGTTGTATGGTATTGTGTTATATTACATGTCCTTGTAGTGTATCTTTATTGCAGTGTGTGTGTTGTATGGTATTGTGATATATTACATTTCTGTAGTGTATCATTAGTGTGTGTTGTATGGTATTGTGATATATTACATGTACTTGTAGGTGTACTTTATTGCAGTGTGTGTGTTGTATGGTAATTGTATATATTCATGTACTTGTAGTGTACTTTATTGCAGTGTGTGTGTTTATGGTATTGTGATATACTGTCTTGTAATGTATCTTTATTGCAGGGTGTGTGTTGTGGTATTGTGTATATTACATGTCTTGTAGTATCTTTATTGCAGTGTGTGTGTTATGGATTTGTATATATTACATGTACTGTAGTGTATCTTTGCAGTGTGTGTGTTGTATGGTATGTGTATATTACTGTCCCGTAGTGTATCTTTTATTGCAGTGTGTGTGTAGGATTGTGATATACAGTCTTGTAGTGTAGCTTTATGTGGTGTATATTTGTGTATAAATTGTATTATGTATATACAGTGTGTAGGTGTATATATTCCTTGTAGTGTATCTTTTAATTGCAAGTGTTGTTTGGTTTTAGGTAATCTGTGATATATTTCATGTAATTGGTAGTGTATCTATATTTGCAGTGTGTGTGTTTTGTATGTATTGTGATATATTACATGTCCAGTAGTGTAATCTTTATTGAAAGTGTGTGTGTTTGTATGTAATTGTGATATATTAACATGTACTTGTAGTGTATCTTTATTGCAGTGTGTGTGTTTTTGTATGGTGTGATATATTACATGACCATGAGTGTATCTTTATTGCAGTGTGGTGTTGTTAATGGTAAATTGTGATATTATTACATGTACATTGTAGTGTATCTTTATTTGCATGTGTGTGTTGTATGGTATTTGTGATATATTTACATGTAACTTGAGTGTATCTTTTATTGCAGTGTGTGTGTTGTATGGTATTGATATATGTACTTATACATTGTCTGTAGTGTATCTTTATGCAGTGTGTGTGTTAATGGGTATTATGATCTTATTACATGTCTTGTAGTGTATCTTTATTGCAGTGTGTGTGTGTATTGGTGATATTACATGTCCTTGTAGTGTATCTTTATTGCAGTGTGTGTGTTGTATGGTATTGTGATATATTACATGTACTTGTAGTGTATCTTTATTGCAGTGTGTGTGTTGTATGGTATTGTGATATATTACATGTCCTTGTAGTGTATCTTTATTTTGCAGTGTGTGTTGTGTATGGGTGTATACATGTCTTGTAGTGTATCTTTATTGCAGTGTGTGTGTTGTGGTATGTGATTATATTATGTACTTGAGTGTATCTTTATTGCTGTGTGTGTTTATGGTATTGATATTACATGTCCTTGTAGTGTATCTTTATTGCAGTGTGTGTGTTGTATGGTATTGTGATATATTACATGTACTTGTAGTGTATCTTTATTGCAGTGTGTGTGTTGTATGGTATTGTGTTATATTACATGTCCTTGTAGTGTATCTTTATTGCAGTGTGTGTGTTGTATGGTATTGTGATATATTACATATCCTTGTAGTGTATCTTTATTGCATGTGTGTGTTTGTATGGTATTGTGTTTTATACATTGTCCTTGTGGAGCATGTGTGTGACGTATTGTGTTTTATATTACATGTCTTGTGTGTATTTTAATTGCCTGTGTGTGTTTGTTTGTATGGTAATTGTTGTTATATTACATGTCCTTGTAGTGTATCTTTATTGCAGTGTGTGTGTTGTATGGTATTGTGTTATATTACATGTCCTTGTAGTGTATTGCATTACTTTACATTGTACGTATGTGTTAGATTGCTTTGTGCGTGGTGTATGGTATATAATTGAATTGCATAGTATTCCCTTACATTCCCTTGTATTGTATTCACATTGCATCGCATCACTCCGTATAACATTTCATCGCACTGAATCGAATTGTATTGTATTGTATCGAATTTTATTGTATTGTATTGTACTTATTGTATTGTATATTTTCAGGGTGTATCCAGCGAATGGCAGACAAGTATCGCCTGGACATATCCCGGATGAATATCTCTGCAGTGTCGCTGAAGGATTGACCCGCCAATTATTGACATTAATTTTCCCGCCAATTCTTCATTTTTTTCCAATTTGCATATATTTTGACACAACCAACAACATTTTCGTGGCCAATGCCGTATACACATGTATGCGATTGTACCTGGAGAAGTGGGGCTTGTGATAGTCGCCACCAGTGTAGATCCGAATCAGCCACACGTGTGTGATCGGAAAAATGGGCGTATAGGTTTTGCGGCCAGCGTAGATCCAGATCAGCCTGTGAATCCGGCTGATTAGGATATCTGCACTGTTCGCCATTTCATCAATGAGACACCCGCTATGCTTCTAACAAGCAATACAGATCGTTATCAGGCTGCAGGGGTGTTATATTTATTTAGGAGTTACACTGGTCACAAATCCCATAAGGCCAATTTATCCAGTCACGCTGCCACAAATACCATAAGCGCAATGTCTGCATTCACGATATGTCATGTTGAACTTGAGCAGCGATATTTACCAGTAGCCGATTTCACCAACATTGCAAAGTATACTTATCTAGCAAAGTATACTTTGAGGGAGTAATCATTTATTTTCCCCGAAATGCGTTATTGCATATAGAACTAACGATTGCATATATTTGATAATTAATAGTATGCAGAATTATTATACTGAATGTATTACATTATCAAAATGGCTGTGATAATGTAATAAATTCAGTATAATAAATTTATCCTAAAATTGAAAATTTCTCCCTCAAAGAATACTTTGCTAGATAAGTATGCTTTGCAATGTTGGTGAAATCGGCTATAGAAATCATGTGTGTAACCTTTGTCACATTTTTGTCAATGACGTGGAATGCTGCCGAAAATGATCCTGCCGCCACGACAAAACGGGGCTTATTGAGTTTCCCACAAATGTAGACCTGGGGCCCGTTTCACTAAACTTCGTAGGACTAAACTGTTCGTAAGTGCAAATTTAGGATCGGCTGGAAACTTCAATTGATGGATTTACATTTATTGAGCATATGTAGCATATGCTCAATAAATGTAAATCCAATTATTGTTTACAAGAAAACATTGTTAATGTGAAATTTACAGACTATCATAATTTTGCCCTTACGAACATTTTAGTCGTACGATGTTAAGTGAAACGGGCCCCCGGATCTTCCTGCAAATATATGTTGCGTATCACAATTTAACGTGAAATGAGAGTATACACTATTGTGGGAAATAATTAAACATTATATGACAATATAATGTATATCCTGAGATGTAGGACAATATTATGGATATAAGCAAGTAATATAGCAACGTAAGTTGAGTCCTGAACTGCTTGGTGACATGTGTAACGTATTCGCAGTTTAACCCTTTGAACCCGAAAGCCCGCTATGTCGGTTTATGCAAACAGTGCAGATCCAGATGAGCCGGCTCGTAACGAGCCGTCTCATCAGGATCTGCACTGTTTGAAAGTAATTTTCATATTTTTGAGAACAACAAATACCCCCTTTTTATAAATGGAATAGTCTGAAAATCATTTTGCGATGATTGGATTTGATGCAAAATTAACATATCACAGTCCATTCCAGTTCCTTAGGGTTGAAAGGGTTAAATACACTGTGTCTCACGTCTTAGATATGCAATGTGTGTGTTTTTATAGGATGTAAATGACATAACTTAACCCTTAGACCGCTACACACAACAATTGTCGTCTGCTGTTGCTTTTATATCTTGACTTATTTCTCAATAAAAACATGGTTTGACAGCACTTCAGAAGGAAATGATTCTGAAGTGCTGTCAAACCATGTTGTAAAGTATTATAATATGCTGTCAAAGCATGTTTTTGATGATAAAAATAAGATAGCAGTGTCAGGGTGAATAGAAAATAAACAGCAGACGACAAAAAATTAAGATAGCGGTGTAAGGGTTAATAGGAAATAGATTTCAATTCTAGGTTGAATTAATTTAAATAAACTTTAATTAAGTACCATCGCTTGTCAAAGGTTGCCTTTGGAACGCTAATTATTTTTAGTACCATACACATTTCCTCTTAGCAAACCCTGATTTTTGTCAAGACAATGCTCATGTATATTCTGTATAATTAAATTACATGGTTTAATACGTTTTTGCATATATCTGAGATATCTGCCTTTAAAGCAATATCTAGAGATATTTTTCTTCATCAATAGTTGTTTTTAAATATGACATATACGTGCATGTACATTTATCAGGTAATCTGCCCTGCATTGACCGAATACGTACCGATAACATATTGTTGTATCAGGCATTACCCTGATATAAACATCCGGGTTACAACGAAATGAAAACTGACGTTCCATTGGTCGGATGACGTCACGTGACGTTACCGAATGACGTCAGTGTAATGACGCAACGTAAACAAGTCCGCGTTCTGTCCATAGAATACGACGTCATCTAATGTCATTTTCGAGCATAAAACGTTACCTGATAAATAGAATACCAGGCTAGTGTATTTTGATATCAAGTTTATCAGGCTCGGCTCGGAAACGGTAGGGATTCCTCGGCAAGCCTCGGAATTCCTACGCGTTTCCTAGCCTTGCCTGATAAACTTGATATCAAAAGACACTAGCCTGGTATTCTCTATATACACATAGTTAGAGAAAACCTGGCTTCGATACATTCTCAAAGATTGTCGTGTATTTCTATGGTAAGCAACTAAAATGGATTCCGGCTCGGGAAATATATTACTTTTCTGCTTATTACATGACCGTAAGTCGCCGATATTGATTTCTAATTTCGAAAAAAAAAATGTTTTCCATAACACATAATAATAACTCGACTGTGCATTTTTGTGTCAAAAATATGCCCATTTTATAGCAAATATGGCGGATTTCAAAATTACTCTGGTTGAAAACGGCGAGGTGATAATTTATTAATTTAATGTACTACCATACATGCAGTCCCTGTATCATTAATTCTATGGGTTTCAGTGCCATGTACCTCGGGTGATGATGCTTGTACAAGCTCGCAGAGCACATCCGCATGCCTCGACTTACTGTCTGTTCCACGTTTTTCTGCCGACGAACTTTTGGCTATTAAACACATTAAATCTAAATAATATTTAAAAGTAAGTACTTTTTTTATCAAAAACAATTTTTTTGGGGAGGGTGACTTTTTTGTTATTGATGAAATAGTGCTTACTTTTAAATATGTTTTAGATTTAATGTGTTTAATAGCCAAAAGTTCATCGGCAGCAAAACGTGGAACAGACAGTAGTCATGTGTAGTGGAACTGTATATATATCATGGAAGATCACATCCGCATGCACCGCATGCATTGCCTTAGTCATGTGTAAGTTTTACAGTGGAACATCTCTAAACCGGATACACTGGGAATTTCCCATGGTGTCTGGTTTAGATAGGTTCCGCTGTACAATTCTACGGACATTTTGACAGTTTCCTACATGATTTTGTACGATTTGCTCTGTTACGTTTTCATAGCCATGTTGCACAGCATAAACACTTAGATAAGAATATATTACAAGAATAAAATATACGAAGAATGAAGACAAATGCCATGTTGGTTCAATTGACGTCCTATAGCTAGTTTCTACAGCTTCAGAATTTTATTCGAGCACCGTTGATGCCAATAACAGCATTGTATTGGCCACACCCTATAATATACTAGATGGCCGTGACCCTCATGTCGCGACCGCCGAGGCTTTGATAGCATACCGAAAAACACTATAACCAAAAACTTTAACCCGGCCACAAGTACGTACGAACGTACGTACGCCAATGTGCTCACTGTATCGCCCTGTCCGCAAGCGGGCGCGACTAAACCCAGATAATATTTAAGTTTCAGTTCATTTCCTTCAATAACGAAAATGTCATCCTCCCAATTTATTTGTATCTGATGAAATTACATCGAATATTGATTTCTTTGGGGAAAAAAACAGTTCTTCTATATTTTGTCAACTAATTTTGAGATTTGCGGACCGATTTTCAAAATCTAACTTTTGTTTTCTCAGTTACATCATTTGCAAGCTATCTAGCCAGGTCTTAGAGGCAATTTCCATTTATTTTCCACCCTCCTCCTCCTTTTTGCCCTATGTTAAATTGTTTGTTTTTTAGATGTCCAGCCGTGGGTAAATGGTTGCCGTGGTGTAACTGTTTGAACACCAAGGCCGTAGGCCACATGTTCAAACAGTTCCCAAGTGCCACAGCAAACGTTTACCCACGGCTGCACATGGCAGAACGTTATTGTTTTCCGTTAGAAATATCATACAATTTGAGCATATATGCAGTACTTTCGGTACTTTGATAACCTGTTACATTCAAACAGCTGATGTACGTATACATATTCCGGGGCAGCAGTACACGTCGGTACTTTCGGTACATTGATACTCTGCTCCATTCAAACAGCTGGTTTACACATACATATTCCGGGGCCTCAGTACACGTTGCGTGATGCAGCCGCACAAATTTCTAAATTTGCGACCGTTGTGAACTGGTCTGTAGCCTATTTCACGAACCTCCGTTAGTCGACTAAACTGTTAGCAGACTAAACTAAGTTTAGTCGACTAACCATAGTCTGCTAAACTTTTTGACATGTTTGCATTTCACGAACGATTTTGTTAGCAGACTATGGTTAGTCGACTAAACTTAGTAGACTAACATCATTCGAAGGTCAAGGTCGGGGAATCCTCGGGGAAATCCCTCCTGCTTCCGGTATATTCGGATGACGCGTACGGAAAGCGGGAAAATCAAACAGCTACAAGCGCAATGGCCGACAGTAAAAGAAAGCCGTTTTCTGCGTCGGCCGAGCTATTTCTGGTGACAGAAGTGGAGAAAAACTGTTCAATTTTGTTTGGAAAGCTCACGCCCTCCCTCACCAACCACAACGAAGCAGCGGTGTTGGCGAGATATAGCCGAACGGGTGAATGCGTAAGCGTCATTATCGAACGCCTTTGACAGTGACAGCTGTCAGCTGTCAGATTCGGCAATTCTGAATAGTTAACTCCCCTAGTTAATATATTCTGAACTAGTAAAAGTAATGTTACCTCCCCTATTAAAACTATTCTACATTTGTATCAACGTTTTTTGGGATTTTCCATGTGCTGATTTCACGGATTATACATACAGTTTACTAATAATTATTGTATCTATGCAGAAAATGTGTGACCTATATATTGTGTTATTGAATGTAAGTGGTTTTTTTTTAATGTATCGTTATTGCTTTTCTTCTGTTGATTTAATATACCATAAAACTCAAAGCACCTATTTCCAAACATCACCCATTGTCGAACGTGATCAGTTTGTGTGCAAGTTCAAAACCATATTTGGAATGAATCGTTATGAAGCTGTCTTTCAAAAACCGACAGTATGTCTCAAATTACGCAATCACTGCTTTCATTAACCTGAATTTTCTGTCTGTAGCAGAGGGCGACTTACCTGTGTTACACATGAAATCTTGACAAGTTTTTTTGTTTACTATTTGCCTCTAGTTAAATAAATGTATTAACAGATCTTGAAATTAAATCAATTAACTAGTTGCGATTGTTAACTCTTGCAATTTCAGTACTCCCGTACCCCGTCCGCAGTTAGTTACAATTCCACTCCTACGGTTCATTAGACATTACTTGAATATTTTATTTTCATATTATTAACACTCATTTCAGTTGAAAATAAATAAAATCTTTCACAATTAACTGCTAAAGTGCAAATCAGATCTGATTCGCTATTCTGCAGAGAAATCCTATCAGTGGAAACTGGCTACAGATTGCAAGAGTTACCATTCGCAACTAACTAAATTAAATTCACATGATTAAGCTTGAAAACCTCCACTTTTAGAGATTATACAGATGATCTTACATGATCCTACTTATCATATGTCGATCCATCTGTGTGTTTATTTTTGTAACAGTTTCTCAAATCACTATAGTGGCCCCAAGTGCGTCTACAGAACACATTTTTCAGTTTTAAACTAGTTTTCTGATTTCATAATAAATAAGGCTATACATAGTTTCTTATTTAATTGGTCAACAAGTTTAATAAATCAACACAAATTCTATATTATACCCTATTTATTACCTTATTATGTTATGATTGTTAATACACCTACCGGTAGTTGCAGCCTGTAACTCTGTGACCCTCTCGTACCGTACTTATCAGAGTTACAGTTCCTCCCATAGCTTTCCCCTGCAGAGTAGCAAATCAGATCTGATTCGCACTTCAAATGTTAATTATGAGCAATTTTGTGTATTTTTTATATGAAGTAAATGTATGTAATATGAAACTACCATATTACATTAATTACTTGATAAATTTACCAATGCACAAGACATAATTAAATTTAAGCGAAAATCTACTAGAGACCCAATCAGTACCAGCCAAAACTGACATGAAATATTTTTGTTTGACCCTAGTTTGTAAGTAGACAACATTTTATTCCGTGGATATGCTGCAAGTATAGTAGAAGTTGTACATGTACATGTACTTGTATAGGTAATATATGGGATTTAGTACTAAACCCATTGACCAGGCCTTAAATGACATTAGCTATTGATAGGCCGTTAAACCCCAACAAACAAACATACAGAACATAATTACTATATAAACTTAAAAGTGCGAATCAAATCTGATTCGCCACTCTACAAGGGAATGCTATGGGAGGAACTGTAACTCTGGTTTGTATGGGATGGTCACAGAGTTACAGGCTGCAACTATAATACACCGTGTTATTACTCTGTAAAAATGCTACAATCGGTCAATGTTTATTATTATGATCTTAATTATGATCTTAATTGATAATCTACATTTATTTGCAGCAACTTTACAGATACCGTCCGAACCTGGGAAGGGTGTCGGAAAAAATACAGGAATGTGGTTGCGAGTGGTAAGTTGTTTTTGTTTTTATGTTTCAACACTGTGGTGTAACCATCTCACACAGAGGGAGCCCATATAACCTTGACCTACTTTTCATGGTTCATTGACCTACTTTTCACATGCATTCAACATTAAGTTTTTGCGTTTAGCTCTGTTTCTAAAACTTAATTCTCAGGGCCCAGTTGCTCAAAACCTCTGTTAGCTTAACAGACTGGTAAACCTTAACATTGTTAAGGATTTAACAGTATGTTAAGCTAACAGAAGCTTTGAGCTACCAGGTCCAGGTTAATTCATTGTAACTTCTGTTTCCCTCAATGGAATGCTTTAATATTCCATACATGCATTTGTAACAACATCTCGCATCATTCTACAGAAATCCCATGGTGCCCGCTAACCCCAAAGGTCAAGGTCACTGACTGAGAAATTTACGTGTTTGGAAAAGTTAACGCTCAGTTTATGCTTTAATATTCCATACATGCATTTGTAACAACATCCCGCATCATTCTACAGAAAGCCCATGGTGCTCAATAACCCCAAGGTTATTAAAAGCTCCTTATGTACTATCAAATTGCGCCAGGCGGGACATCTTGCTCCGCGGAGCTCTTGTTTTTATTATCAAGGCTGCCGGCGAGGGGATTAGCTTAGTGCTAACTATGCATTTGTCACATATTTTTTCAATATATATATCCGAAACACCGTTGAGACACAGTGCCTTTATTATCCCGTCAACGCAGTGCCTATGTGCCGTGAAACAAGGTGCCGTGAAACATATTTGATATCCTGTCAATACAACCTAATCACAATTCATACGCGTCATTCGTGTTGGTGACTACTTTCCCCAGAACGGTGAAAAGAACAGAAACAAAATCGTTGTAACATTTTAAGATTATTCGTGAAATATTTTGATGTGTAAAGTTCCTAAAGTCTAAAACAATTATTGATCAATTTACTGTCATGACTGTTGATTAACTGAGTTTACAACCATACTTTATCGAACTATGTTCTGTGCGCCAATGAGTGTTTGATGTAATTCGGTTCTAACTTATCTCGTTTTTGAAGGCTAAATTAAGTTGATTTAAATGCTGTTTTAGAATGTTGACGGGATAAATAGAATAGTAGGTTAGTGCCGTGCATAGGAAAAAATATCTGGCTCGGCATGTAGACCGGATAGGCTCGGCAGAGCCTCGCCCATCCAGTTTCCTAAGCCTCGCCTGATATTTTTTCCCATTCACGGCACGCACTAACCTACTATTCTCTATATGTGTACTCTGTTTTTCAATAAACAGCCAAGAAGAAGTCCGATGACTTGCGACATCCGCAGACGGGAGGGGGCAAGAGGCCTGCAGATCCAACTCTATCTGAAGAGTTGGTTCTGCAGCATCTAGATGGCAGACCGGCCTTGCATGGCTTAGATGGAATAGACACCGAAGAGCCAAGTCTATCCGGTATTTGTTACATGTTGATTATGCTCAAAGTGTTCTTTGTAGGAAATAAACAAGTGTATAATTGTGTACTGTTAAATATTCCACCAGTTTAAAAATTATGAGTACCCACTATACAGATATAATCTCTTTTTATCCAGGTTTTTGGAAAAAAAATCCAGGCTATTGGATTGGCGAAAGCCGGGCGGGCGGGTAAAAAAAAATAAAAAGTGAAATAGTGTCAATTAACAAATTAATGTTAAATACATGTACATGTTTAATACTTTTCCCCATATTACAACTTGGTATGTGGCAGTTCCGGCTTAAATCCTTCAACACTACAACTGAATTATAATGCTTGCAAACAGTGTAGATCGATCATCCAGATGAACCAGCTCGTAGCATGCCGTATCCTGACGATATGCACAATTTGTAGCAATTTTCTAAATTCTAACAGTAACCCATTTTGATAAATGGAATGGTGTGAAAAATAACATGTGAGTTTGATGCTGTCATTTTTCCACATGTCTGTTTCAGGTGATGATGGTACTATTGTGCTGCATGTTCAGGCCTCACAGGGTCCGATGACGCCAACAGTAGTGCTAAAGTGCATGCAGCTGTCTCAGCAATCTGAGGCAAGTGCATATACTATCATTGAATAATCACCTAACATTTGTTATAGGAATATATTACATGGTTTTTAGAAGTAATCGGGGTAATGTCTATTTTTCTGAAGTAGAAAATTCTCGCCCATCATAAGCATTTAATTTATCGTGTCTATTAAAAATCAGCAATATGGTGCAAAACACATTTAAAATGAACAACAAAACGCTGTTAATTATTATTATAACCAATTTGCTAATATCAAATATTTAGAAGTTTGTTCAAGTATGATTGTTATTTGCCCATATACATGTATGGCCATGACAATGCTCAGAAGTGGGAATGTAATTCTTGGAGCATACATGTATACCTACATTTACTAGTGATTTGGGGTTCATACAACTTTTACGATGTATGAAATTGTACATGTACCGTCATTACAGGATTCACAGGAAGCAGAAGCAGTTGCCGACAAACAGCCGCTGCCAGTAGCGGCATCCTCTGATGCCGACAGTTTGTCCAAGGTACATGTATATACATACAGAGAACCACACTATTGGTTTTTGTAAGACATATATTATTTATCAAATCAGTCACTGATACTACGTAGCCTTATAAGGGATGTCACATGAGCAGAGGAAAAAATGTTCTGACAAATTTTATTATTCGTTAGAACGATTTCAATTATTTCATTCTAACGATTTCGAGTTTGTTCTAACGAATTGAAATTTGTTCTAAAGCATTCCAATTCGTTCTGATGCATTCAATTATTGCGTTCGAGCACATTCAAATTTGTTCTGGAATGGAAAATAGAAAATAAACAGCAGACGACAAAAAATTAAGATAGCTGTGTAAGGGTTCATTTATATCAATGAATTGTATCTCAAAAATAGGTCCGAGCAATATGCTCACGGAAGGCATTTCCGTCATTCCCGTCGACATGTAAATGCAGGCAAGTCATTATTAGTATCAATTACTACATCATGATACCTTATGTCATTCCGCAAACAGGCTATATCATGCAGCACAAAGCATGATGCTGTTTATGTCTATAGCCCGTTCGGGAATGACACGAAGATATCTCAAACATGGGAATCTATTCTTGATAATTCCAAATGTCTGTTCAATACGAACTCTGGTTTGGCAGTGTGCGAAATTATAGTCTGTTCTGTGTTGTTCTTCGGGACGATAATATGGCGTCATCAAATAACGCTTGCACGGATAACCGGAGTCGCCCAGGAGGAATCCATTGGGTGGATCTGCAATATATATACTGTTTGTTGAATTGATGCATTAGTGATTAGGTCCTTATGCTAAACAAATGAGTGAGCAGTTACTTATACGGTAATTTACTTTTCAGATGCGGGGAATATGATTAGCAGTGATCTGTGATGACCGGTTCAACTCTTTGGTTTCCCCTGATGGACATCTCGCTGTCTAACTCTGGCAACTGTGTTTTTATTACCGTTTGACATAAGGATCCGTTCTATACCTGATCATCGTTTGATTCAAAGAAAATTGCTTCGTAAATGTGATAGAATATATGTGTATCATATATATGAATACTGCCTTGTTACTGTATCCTACCTGGCAAACCACACAACCTGTACCTCATATACCAACTAATGGGAGAAATGCTCGGATATGTCGTCTATTGTATTGTTTGCTGGCATAATCTTGTTAGTCGGATCATTACGAAACTTCACCAACAGCTTCCTTCATCACTTTCATGTCTATACACTCGGTGTCATTTGAGTGTATATTGGTGACCGTGACCTTCATATCATTAATTTTTGCAATAACGGCAACATTTGGACATAAAAAATTAATGACACAAAAATCAAGGTCACATGAATGACACTGGATGGATAGATATCGATGTGAGGAAGATATGAATAACAAAATTAAAACCAAAATGTATGTCCAACAATGGTTATTAATTTACTATGAAATGCAATAGTATGTGAAAACTTTTTATTTGTGAAATCTTACCTTGAGCAAACTGCATACCGATGTTGGATTCACGAAAGATGCGGGCATCGTGGACGGATCCAGGCCAGCGGATTACTGCATTTGTGATGTAATATCGGTGGTCACACACTGCCTGAATGATAATTAATATGATATTTTTGTTGTGGTATGACAATGTTAAATGACGATGCGATCAATGTGAGAAAGCTATTGATGAAATGTGGTAATGATCCGACTTAATTTTGATGACGTCAGTAATGTGCGACATACATTTTGGCATCGCCATGGCTGTATGGTTATGACATTGAACATTCATTTGGTAATAATTTGTGAACGATCCACAGAACTATGATTAGCACGGAGGCATAGATTCCTTTTTATTAATTTGTTCCCACGAAATAACAATTTGTTTCCTCGAATTAAAAATTAATTTCCACGATATAACAATGTTAATTCAAGGGAACAAATTGTTATTTCGTGGAAACGAATTTGTTCCCATGAAATGACAATTCGTTTCATCGAATTAAAAATTAGTTTGCACGATGTTAATTCAAGGGAACAAATTGTTATATCGTGGGAAAGAATTGTTATTTCGTGTGGTGGAATTGTTAATTTATGGAAACAAATTGTTAAATTGAGGGAACAAATTGTTACACAAAATGACAATTTGTTCCCTCAATTTAACAATTTGTTCCCACGAAATAACAATTCTTTCCCACAATATAACAATTTGTTCCCTTGAATTAACATCGAGGGAACGAAATGTTAATTTGTGGAAACAAATTGTTAATTTGTGGGAACGAATTGTTAAATGACGGGAACAAATTGTTATTTTGTGGGAACAAATCGTTATTTCGTGGGAACGAATTGTTAAATTGAGGGAACGAATTGTTAATTTGTGGGAACAAATTGTTATATCGTGGGAAAGAATTGTTATTTTGTGTGATGGAATTGTTAAATTGAGGGAACGAAATGTTATTTTGTGGGAGCAAATTGTTATTTTGTGGGAACGAATTGTTAAATTGAGGGAACGAATTGTTAATTTGTGGAAAGAAATTGTTAAATTCAGGGAACAAATTGTTACACAAAATGACAATTCGTTCCCTAAATTTAACAATTTGTTCCCACAAAATAACAATTCTTTCCCACGATATAACAATTTGTTCCTTGAATTAACATCGAGGGAACGAAATGTTAATTTGTTGAAACAAATTGTTAATTTGTGGGAACGAATTGTTAAATTGTGGGAACGAATTGTTATTTTGTGGGAACAAATTGTTATTTCGTGGGAACGAATTGTTAAATTGAGGGAACAAATTGTTATTTTGTGGGAACAAATCGTTATTTCGTGGGAACGAATTGTTAAATTGAGGGAACGAATTGTTATTTCGTGGGAACGAATTGTTAAATTGAGGGAACAAATTGTTATTTTGTGGGAAAAAATCGTTATTTCGTGGGAACGAATTGTTAAATTGAGGGAACGAATTGTTAATTTGTGGAAACAATTTGTTAAATTGAGGGAACAAATTGTTACACAAAATGACAATTCGTTCCCACGAAATAACAATTATTTCCCACGATATAACAATTTGTTCCCTTGAATTAACATCGAGGGAACGAAATGTTAATTTATTGAAACAAATTGTTAATTTGTGGGAACGAATTGTTATTTTGTGGGAACAAATTGTTATTTCGTGGGAACGAATTGTTAAATTGAGGGAACAAATTGTTAATTTGGGGAAACAAATTGTTATATCGTGAGAACGAATTGTTAAATTGTGGGAACGAATTGTTATTTCGTGGGAACTAATTGTTAAATTGAAGGAACGAATTGTTAATTCGGGGAAACCAATTGTTATATCGTGTGAAAGAATTGTTATTTTGTGTGATGAAATTGTTATTTTGTGGGAACAAATTGTTATTTCGTGGGAACGAATTGTTAAATTGAGGGAACGAATTGTTAATTTGTGGAAACAAATTGTTAAATTGAGGGAATAAATTGTTATGTCGTCGGAACGAATTGTTTTGTCGTGGGAAATGACAATACGTTCCCTCAATTTAACAATTCGTTTCCTTGAATTAAAAATTAGTTCCAACGATATAACAATGTTAATTCGAGGGAACAAATTGTTATTTCGTGGGAAAAACAGATGGTAAAACGGAGATTTTATATGCTGTGATTTTTCATATTTTATAGGCTCTGATTTCAATTGACCAATCAGATGCGTGCTTTCTATTTTCGGTGCATTAGAATTGTTATTTCGTGGGAAGGAATTGTTAAATTGAGGGAACGAATTGTTAATTTGTGGAAACAAATTGTTAAATTGAGGGAACGAATTGTTATGTCGTGGGAATGAATTGTTGTCTCGTAGGAATGAATTCGTTCCCACGAAATGACAATACGTTCCCTCAATTTAACAATTTGTTTCCTCGAATTAAAAATTTGTTCCCACAATATAACTGTTAATTTGAGGGAACAAATTGTTATATCGTGGGAACAAATTGTTATATCGTGGGAACTAATTGTATTGGAACGAATTTGTGGGAACGAATTGTTATTTCATGGGAACAAATTGTTATTTCGTGGAAACGAATTCGTTCCCACAAAATGATAATTCGTTCCTTCAATTTAGCAATTTGTTGAGGGAACAAATTGTTAAATTGAGGGAACAAATTGTTAATTTGTGGAAATTTATTGTTAATTTGTGGGAACGAATTGTTATTTCGTTTCCTCGAATTAATAAAAAAGAATTCTACGTCCCCTGCTGGACTCCGTAGATTAGCGTAGATTATGCTGACTGGTTTAATATATTTCATATCAAATGGAAACTTGAGGGGGTGGGGGGGTGGGGGGGCGTAAAAATGTAGTTTTATTTCTCTTGTTTTTACCTGGACGTTGATACTGTGTACGCCCTTGCGGTTCACGAAGTCTGGCTCAGTGTCACCATTCGGTGTCACTATCTGTATGTGCGTACAGTCTATAGCGCCAATTACATTGGGCATACCTGCAGATGGAAACAATTTAATCAGGAGCTTCGCAAAATACAATGTGACTGATAACATAAAGTCGTATCAGGCATTGCTCAGCAAACATAAAATGTTACCCTTTAAATAAAATACCAGCTTGGTGTCTGCTGACATATATTTAAGCTGATACCTAATTTATCGGGATCATATCTGAACCTACGTATTTCCTATTGCCAGATAAACTTGATATCAAGAGACACTACACTGGTGTTCTCAATAACTTACTTATTTCAGTAATGTTGATAACTTGTAACCTGATTTTGAACACTTATCTCATGATGGTATACCTTTGTGACAAATTATTTCATTGGATAAATGGGGCTTATGTGATTTGCGACCATTATACTTCATGTTCAAATAGCAGTCATCTGGCATGATAGCAATCCATATTGCTTGTTAGAAGTATAGCAGATGTTTCATTCATGAAATGATGAACAGTGCAGATACTGATCAGACTGTCCGTATGCACAGGCTGATCTGGATCTACACTGATCGCAAAACCCATAATCCCCATTTAGCCAATCATATCCACATACTAGAAAGCGATTAGATGCTAATCGTACAAGAACAAAATTTTGTCCCAATTCCCCTTTATTAGTGGGAAAATTAATATATTAAATACAATACCAGGCTACTGTCTTTTGATATGAAGTTTATCAGGATTCTCTCCGAAACAGTAGGAATTACTTGGCAAGCCACGGAATTCCTACACGTTGTACAGTTTCCTAGCATTATCTGACAAACTTGGTATCAAAATACACTAGCCTGGTATTCTCTATATATAGCTTTGTTTCCTCATTATCTTTGACTGGAGAAATGAGGTTTATGGTGTTCTAATCAGTGCATAGCAAGATGAGGATCTGCACAGTTTGCCATTCCATCTATGAAACACCGGCCATGCTTCTAACAAGCAATATAGATAGTTATCAGGCTACAAGAGTGCTATTTGATCATGAGTGACTGATCCCGGATCACATAATACCCATTTCTCCAGTAACAGCCACATATGCTATTTTAATATTTAAACATTGATGTGAATAAACTTGTTAAACTTTAAATTTATTAGTTTTCATTAATTCCTAACATTTACAGAAACTGGACCATGGAACAAAGTTTAGTCACAATATGACAAAGGACCAACAATCAAATTTCATCATACAATTATTACAGTGACTGACTAAAATAATGAACGTCATAAGCACTGATCAGACTGGCAGTGCACAAGGGGCAATAGACAAGTTTTTATCCAATGACGGTCCACAAATTCAAGGTTCTTAATTAGGCCGTCCTTAAAAAATTGTTTGTTTCCTGTAACCCGACCCAGAATTTTAGAAGTGGGTCGGTCGGTAGGCAATTTCTTTTTTTTTTCTGTCGCATGACATATTGAATTTAAAAATTAATAATATTAAAAAGGTACAATATTTTAACACTTACATTGCAAGTGTTAAAATATTGTACCTTTTTAATATTAATACTTTTTAAATTCAATCTTGCAATAAAAGTATGTCAATTGCTGTATGTGTTGTTGTATGAACATGTATGCCATTTAGGGCCATAGATTATATTAACCCTTTTAACCCACTGTAGCAATAAATTGAGAAAAAAAATTGTAAACGAAATTGCAATAATAAAAAAAAAAGGGTCGCACCGTTTTTAGCGGGTCGGTCGGGTTACAGGAAACGGAGATGTAATTATGGATGGCCTTATTTATTCCGGAAAAGGAAACCGTGACAGGCGGGTTCGATTTCATCGCTATCAGCAGCATAAAGAAAAAATTCGTAAGTGAGTATTTCTCCAGCCAATGCCACAAATAACAATTGCATCTAGCGAAATATACTCACCGGCTATGTTAAAAAACCCTTGCTTTACTTCTGCCAGCCTGTTTCCTGTTGGCATTTTCAGAAAGTTAGGCAGTAGCGCTTTGAACGCGGAACAGACTCGACGTATGCACCGGCAGACGGTTGAAGCCGACACACGGGGAATTGTATCGCCGACAACCGTCAAAAAAGAGCCACATCCCAAAAAGCGCAGACAAATTAGTAGCTGCAAAATGGCTGGAAGGGACGTGGCTCTTCTCGTGGAAAAACAAGCTTCTCTTCAACAAGACTGAGGAGAAACACGATGTTCCGACGATCGAACCGATACCGACGATACAACTCCTCGTCTGTATACACATCCAGAGGATTTTCTCTATCGCGAAACACTCTTTCTCTCCGCATCGCTCGTCTGTAAGCCACGTTCAAAACAACCGTGGGCGCCGCCATCTTGGAATTCCCTCGTCTGCTATTTTGCTTAGTAGACTAACCGAAAGTTTAGCCTACTAACGAGGAGGCTAAGCAAAGTAGGCTTTGCTTAGTCGACTAACGTGTTCGTGAAATGCGTTTTTTCCGTTAGTCGACTAACGGCCTGAAGTTTAGCAGACTAACTGAGTTTAGTCTACTAACGTGTTCGTGAAATGCGTTTTTTCCCGTTAGTCGACTAACGGCCTGAAGTTTAGCAGACTAACCGAGTTTAGTCGACTAACGGAGGTTCGTGAAATAGGCTACTGGTGACGTAACGGCGCGTTCTAGTAACGTCATGAGACACATGCATTACGTAGGTGAGTATATGTTTTAGTATCGTGCTGCATAGGGAAAAGGAGGAAAGCGAGTGTCTTGTCACTTTGACATGAGCATGTGTTTTAGTATAGTGTTACATGACTGCCGTTGTTGGACACCGCTGACAGCCGTATTCAAATGTACAGCGCCTGCTGTTTGACCATAGATGTGGACAATGCTCATTCAGGGGCCAAGCCAACACCTACGTAATGCATGCGTCTCATGACGTTACTAGAACGCGCAATTACGCCACCAGACCCGTTCACAACGGTCGTACTGAAATTTTGAAATTGATGCAGATGTGTAAAGCAGCTGTTTGAATGGAACAGGTTATCATAGTACCGAAAGTACTGTAAATATGCCAAAATTACACGATATTCCCGACGGAAATGTAACAATAACGTTCGACAAACTTTACCACTGTTTGTTTAAGCGACATACCAAGTTGTATGATCACGTGGTACTAACAACAACACCAATTACCGATTCAAAGTACGTATTATTTTATAGTGTCCTTCTTACGTAACGGAATTTGAGGAAATATGGCGCATCAAACGTGCCTTGTTAAGCTGCATTTGGTGGTCTCTGTATTTCCGCCAAAACTTATGTCGTTTTTGCGAAGAATCGATTTCCGTGTCTCCGACATAAGTCTGTGCCAAACTCCCTAGACCACCAAATGCAGCTAATGAAGACGCGTTTGCTGCTCCATATTTCATCAAAATCCGTTGCATATTAAGGAAAATATCAAATAATATTTACTTTGGAGTGGGCGACGTTGTTGTTGTTGTAACCACTTGATCATGCACCTTGCATACTATACATCCCATAACTAGAAATATAAATATATGTTTAGCATGTGTTGCATAGGCTAAATGAGTAAACCACTTGTCGTGTCAATGTTTGTTTCAACCACTGCCGAATCAACCCGCGATACAACTGTTTGTTTCAAAGACTGCCGAATCAACCCGATACTAGAAACACGAAGATCCGTGTTTCTAGTACCAGGTTTCGTACCTTAGCAGACTGCAGGAGTGTGCTAACAGACCTGGGGCCGTTTCACTAAACTTCGTACGACTAAAATGTTCGCAAGTGCAAATTTAGGATCGTCTGGACATTTCAATTAATGGATTTATATTTATTGAACATTGGCGGCGTATAAAGCATGCTCAATACATATAAATCCAATAATTGTTGACAAGAAAACAGTGTTAATGTGAAATTTACAGAATCATAATTTTGCCCTTACGAACATTTTAGTCGTACGACGTTTAATGAAACGGCCACCTGAAGCGATACTTGCCAAAAATGGTCAATCTCTCCAGCCCTAGTGACACTTCATAAGGACGTCGTTATCACTAAGCTAATACCCTCCCTGGTAGCGTGGATAATAACAAACTAAAACTAAATTAGTACCTCTTAGTTCCTCAGTAACCTTGACCTTGAGCGGCTAGACGTAGGTCGATGTAAAACAAAGCACCATCCGTAGGCACACATTGTGGCAAAATATTATCAAAATCGGTGAAGTGGTTAATAAGTTATTGAAAAATGAAGGTGTTACTAACGTACGCACGTACGTACATGGACTAACACTATATCACCATCTTGCCGAATGGCGAAGGGATAACAAACCAACTACAGTGCAACCTCTCTATAACAGCCATCCACGGGCAAAACTGGCTGTTGTAGAGAGGTGGCTGTTGTAGGAGGTTAATGCTGAATTAATTTTTCTCGTCTGCTGTTTATTTATTTTTTTCGATAATTCTCATGTTTTGACAGCATTTTAGAATCATTTCCATGCTGTCAAAACATGTTTTTATTGATAAAGAATGCAAAAGCTGCAGCAGACGACAATTTTCGTGCTCAGCAATCTAAGAGTTAAATATAGAGGAAACCATACATTTGGGATACACAATAGCGGCTGTTACAGAGAGGGTGTTGTTGTAGAGAGGTGGCCGTTCGGGGAGGTTCGACTGTAGTATCATTTAACATATCAAATTACTATGGAAAGCCTGTCCAGTCCCAGTGACAACATAAGGCCGGTTTTCCCAGATCCTGGTCCCCGTACATAATTAGTAGGTATGGGTAGTATATCACACAAATGAAAATGAAATGAAGTAGTTGATCACACATCTAGTATTGCAGTCGTTGTTGTGCTGCAAGTCTGAAACTGTGACTGTTCTCGCATCTTAAATGTAGATTACTGAACTGGATTGTTATACATGCATCGTTTGATTTAACCCTTCCTACGCTGTTGACGGAAATTACCGTCTGCTGTTTTTCGTTTTTGCTTTAATTCTTAACAAAAAACTGGTTTTGACAGCACATGAGAATCGTCTCCACTGGAGACGATTCTCATGTGCTGTCAAAACCAGGTTTTTGTCGAGAAATATTGAAAATAAAACATTTCCAGCAGACGACAACATTTAATTCAGCGTAGTAAGGGTTAATACTTCGAGATACATTGTGCTGGACGCGATTAAACTGACTATTCAAATAGGACTATAAAAGTATCATTGAGCTTGGTTATACTCAATATTCCGATCGCAAAAATAAAACAATACCACAAATCGCTGAACTTCAACAACCGGATTATTCCGAGAGAGAGAAAGGAACACATACCGCTTGCTTGGTATATCATACTAGATATACAGAGACAAATGGATAAAGCTTTCAAACATCTCAGAAGAACATCCGCGCCAAGCTTCCTGACAACAAATGTCAGCCCACTGACGAAAGAGGGGCGAATCGTGAGAAGGAGGTCCGAGCCGTACGTATTCGACAGCGAGTGGAATCTGGAATGGGACAGTGACTCTGATGGCGCCGGGACTGATAGTTGCAGCCAAGGTGACTGTGTAGAAACATCACAGATGGCTGAAGCGTGGCAGGGATGGGAACATTATTAAAATATTCTTACTGTCAGGACCCGGTTGCTCAAAGCTTCTGTTAGCTTAACAGACTGTTAAATCCTTAACACTGTTAAGGATTTAACAGTCTGTTAAGCTAACAGAGGTTTTGAGCAACTGGGCCCTGTTTCACAAAACCTGTCCAAATTGTACGGCTACATAAACAATGAAAAAACATATTTTTAGACACTATTAAATTATAGCCAAATTTGAGAAAGAGCCTTATTTTTATTTCGTGAAATTTAGTCCAACATTGAAGTATGGGGAAAGTTTTATAATTTCAGAAATAGTAGATCGATTTTCAAAATATAATTTTTTTTTCTTAGTTAGATCATTTCGAAGCTATATAGCGAGACTTCGGAGTCAATTTGCAAAATCTTTCGTGTTTTTTTTTGCTTCTCCCCGAGCCCCTCCACCTCCCTTTCCCCCATGTTAAATTCCCACAGACAAATATCTTTTTCGTAATAAAATCAATATTTGACCAAATTTTACGAAATAAAAAGAAGGCTCATTCTTAAATTTTGGTAAAATTTAATATTATCGAAAAACATATTGGCAGAGTCAGTGAAATAAAAATTGCCAAGAAAAGCAATCGCCTCTACTGGCGTATTAATAGGTCTTTAGAAGCGATTTTTGTTTAGTTTTTATAGACATTTTTATTTCTCTGATTTTCTGCTGGTTTCTAAACATAATTAGGAAACCATCCCTACCACACTTAATCCGCCTGTGGAAACTACCCGTCTAAATTCGTTTGATATATAGAGAAAATTTGCATATTCAATACCATTTTGAAATGATTTATTTCCCGCGACATCTGGTACGGGGCGCCAAGTGGGACATGGCTCAATTTTGTCAACAAAATTCATTTTTGTGCCACAAAATTCAATTCTGTGTCACAAAATTCACTTTTGTGCCACAGAATTCAATTCTGTCAATTCTGCACACGCATGTAAGAAGGACTACCATTGGTTAGAAACTGCATTGGAGAAATGGGTCACGGTCGCCGATCTACACATTCAATGTCGATGATTCATTTCTCATTCTGCCGATGATTCATTTCTCATTCTGCCATTTTGCTTCAACTATCTCCAAACAGTCAAACGTTGACAAACCCATTCGTATTTAAACTCATTTGCGTTATAATTGTACACATAATTCATGTACATGTAGATCTCCCGCGAGTACTGACGTCATTTATTGTGTATCGCAAGGTACATCTGCCCCAGTTAAATCAATAATACACGCGCTGTGGCCTGTGTTCTGACTGCTGTTTGTGTTTATATCAGAATGTGTGTATTGGGCCATTTGAGGAAACCATTTGTAGTATTTGTGTAGATACCATGGATACTAAGATGGTGTATACTGTAAATAATGCATGTAGACACATAGTTGCGAACACGTAACTTCGCAACTAGTAGACACAGATCCAATACCATTTGTTTCACAAGGTTAGATCTACTGTTAGAATACGACGTCATCTAATGTCATTTTCGAGCATAAAACGTTACCTGATAAATAGAATACCAGGCTAGTGTATTTTAATATCAAGTTTATCAGGCTCGGCTCGGCTCGGAAACGGTAAGAATTCCTCGGCAAGCCTCGGAATTCCTACGCATTTCCTAGCCTTGCCTGATAAACTTAATATCAAAATACACTAGCCTGGTATTCTCTATATATGGGCATGCTCTCAGGTCTAGCTATGTCCCGGCTACTTTATGTTTGACCCTGTTTACATAATTGAGGGAAAATTCTGAATATTTTTCTTATTTCTCCTTCAAAGTATGTATGCTTGTATGGTGTGACCACTCATTTGTAATCATAAATAATAACCAAAATAACTGTACCATAAAGAAGTATAATATTGATATATTGGGTTATATTTTCGCATTGAAATATTTAAACCTGCAAGTGTACTCCACCATCTAGTAAAATGGACTAAGACCGATCTCAACCAATCAACGTAGAGATGACATAGACTATCCTACGCAAACTAATTTTTGTGGACAAAAATGAATTCTGTCCCACAAAACTGAATTTTCTTCACAAAACTCAATTCTGTCTTACAAAATTGAATCCTTTATAACAAAAATGAATTTTGTATACGAAACGTATGCAGAATTGAATTTTGTGACACAGAATTGAATTTTGTGACACAGAATTGAATTTTGTGACACAGAATTGAATTTTGTGACACAGAATTGAATTTTGTGAATTGAATTTTGTGACACAGAATTGAATTTTGTGACACATAATTGAATTTTGTGACACAGAATTGACATAATTGAATTTTGTGACACAGAATTGAATTATGTGACACAGAATTGAATTTTGTGATTTTTAGTGTTACAAAACTCAATTTTGTACACATAATTAACCTGTCCTGCATGGCGCCCCGTATCTGGAGTAAAGACACGATTACGGAGCACGAGTTTCTTTGTTGGATTTACAGATTTCAAGGGAAATAAATCCGGTATTGCAAAATGGTAGTGGAATAAATTGTATAATAAATGCTCTTCGAAAATGCAAAATTTGCTCTTGACCAGTTTATAACGTTGTTTCTTCGCCGGAAATGTCAATTACGTCTCGCGAACATCTAGGAGGAAATTGTCCCTTCAAGGAAATAAATCCTACAAGAAGCACGGTAAATCACTGGACAGTGTGTAATATTAACCCTTACAATGCTTGTGTCGTCTGCTGCATATTTTTAACTTACATTTTTTTCTCAACAAATCATGGTAGGGCAGCACTTTAGAATCATTTCCAATGGAAATTATTCTTAAATGCTGCCAAACCATGTTGTAATTGAGGAAAATGACAAAAAATATGAAACAACAACAGACGACAATTTTCGTTTCCCTTTAACTAAGTTCTGTATGGTTGAAACGGTTAAGTGTCCTGAGTGAAACTCGGAGGACATCCGAGGATCGTCGATGAATTTCCTACTCCTACTGTTTCCAAATCTAAACTGATGTAAACTTGATATCAAACTAGACTAACATGGTATTATATTTATCAGATATATCTGACAGTTCTGCTGTGACGTCTGTATATCGTGTAGTAGTCCTTAGTGTGGCAACTTTCGGTGTTCGTTGCATCCAGTGGGGCCATTTCACAAATGCAAAGTTTGAAGTGAGTGTAGTATAAATAGGAGATGTTTTATGCAGGCTAAAAATGCATATCATTTTCATAAAACGGCACACAATAAAACGATTTTACATCGTGCGAGTAAAATATATAAGAAAACAATTACTACGCATGCGAACAACTATACACATAAATACGGTGCACAAATACGACAAATGCAAAAGTCAAGACCTAAAGACTTTTGGAAGCTTTTAAACGGCGTCCAAAACACCGAACATATCACTTGCATTCATGTTAATCAATTTTATAACTACTTTAATGAATGCCATTGATCATATTAATGAACAACATATTATTAATGCTGCAGCAGATATAAATTTACGGAATAATGAAGACATGAACACGCCTATTTCAGCAAATGAGATACTCTCAGCGATTTCCAAACTGTCAAACAACAAGGCTTGTTCTCGCGATTCTATACTTAACGAATATATTTCAAACAATAAACACATAATGTTAAGTCTCTACGTGAAACTGTTTAATCATGTTTTTGAAAGTGGAATTGTACCAAATGATTGGCTCGAAGGTCATATAATACCAATGTATAAGCATGAGGGCTCAATGCATGATCCTGACAATTATAGGGCAATAACAATAGTTAGCTGTCTTGGTAAAGTATTTACTTCTATAATTACAAATAGGTTGACAACATATGCTGAACAGAATGGGCTTATAACTGAGGCACAGGCTGTTTTTCGGAAAGGATATAGTACGGCTGATAACATTTTTACTTTACATGCAAATATAGAAATACTATTTAGTAAAAGGCAACCTCTTTTCTGTGCATTTATTGATTTTAGGAAAGCTTTTGATACTGTATGGAGAAATGGCCTCTGGTATAAGCTGTTGCTGTCCCGCATACACGGGAAATGTTTAAACATAATTAAAAACATGTATAAATGTATTAAATCTTGTGTTAAAGTAGGAAATGACTTTTCAGAATACTTCCCATGCATGGTGGGTGTCAGGCAGGGTGAAAATATGTCACCATTTTTGTTTGCCATGTTTTTGAACGACCTTGAAGATTTTCTCAATGTATGCGGTATTGTAGATTTACAATCGGTTACATCTGACATGTTTCAACATCTAGATATATATGTTAAACTATTCTTGTTAGTATACGCTGACGACACTATTCTCATGTCTGAGACAGAAACTGGCCTACAAGACTAAGAAACATTTGATTGACCAAGCATCCAAAGCTCTTTTCGGCCTATTTAGAAAGATTAACAACTTGTCAACTCCAGTAGACTGTCAGCTTAAATTATTTGATCAATGTATCACTCCAATTCTCTGCTATGCCTGTGAAATCTGGGGATTTGAAAACATTTCGGCTATATAAACAATTCATTTGAAATTTTGTAAAACTGTTTTGGGGGTAAAGAAATCCACACCAAATGTCATGGTTTATGGAGAACTCGTCAAATTTCCGCTTATTATTGACATTAAGTGTAGAATTATTTCGTTTTTGGCAAAATTAGTTTCAGAGAAGCAGAGTCAATTATTGTTTCTTATGTATAAGTTATTATATACACAACATGAAGCAAATGTGACTCATTTCCGATGGATTCAGAATGTTAAATCTATTTTAACTGAAATTGGAGTTCCTGGCGTATGGCTTGGCCAGAACGATGTTAATGCTATCTGGCTGAGCCACTACGCCAGGACTCAGCTTCAGAACCAGTTTATTCAGTCATGGCTCCACCAGCATCGATTCATCTTCACGTGGAATTGCGTATAGAATCTTTAAAACAGAGTTTGGATTATAAACATATTTAATTAATCTCACGGAAAGGTTAAGAAAAACATTGACCAGATTTCGAACTTGTAATCATAGACTGGCGGTCGAAACTGGTAGATGGACAGGTGTGCCGAGAGCAAGCAGGGTCTGCAACAAATGTGGCGATGGTGCTCTCGGTGACGAGTTTCATTTCCTTTTCGAGTGCCGCTTCTATGATGAAGTTCGAAAACGGTATATCAAGCCATTTTATTTTTTTTTTTTTAGAAGACCAAATATTTTAAAATTCGCATAGCTATTTGAGAACAAATCTGGAAAGCAATTAAGAAATTTAGCTATTTTTATAAGAAATGCTTTATGGTTATAATGACTAGTGAGCTTATACATATTCATTTTGTATTTGTACCCATCGTTGTATTATGTAATCTATTGTATACCTCGTGTGTCACGTATGTGGCTTAGAGTGAATACAATGTATTGTAATGTATAGTTCACTGAAAGTGGTAGTAACCTTTGCCATATACACAACGTGTCTACGGGGATGTCACAAACTATTGTAGCCATACACTATTTGTTATATCCGGTATTTTTATTTTCACAAGGTCTTACATAACCGTTGTATTTAAGCTCTAGTTAATATTCCTCTACAGTGAAACCTCTCTAAACCGGACACCCTGGGAGGTCCCCAGGGTGTCCGGCTTAGAGAGGTTTCACTGTGGACGAGGAATTTGATAATTCTGAGCCATAGCTGTTTGCTATGCGATCATGAACAGACATTATCACATCAGATACATGACCAATAAACTCATACAAAATAAGATCACATGCATTTTCTTGGTGTCTAGTTTAGAGAGATTTAACAGTATTCAAATTAAATTTCACTCGCTCATATGTATAGCATGTTATAACATCATGCTTCAATGAATAATACAATATTTAATCCGTTTTATGATACATCGGATGGATAAAAAGAACAACAACGATTTTCAAATTGCCATATCTCAAAAAGCATGCAAAGCCATGATATTCCGGTGTACTTTCCAAGAACTGCAGTGAATCGTTCGTCACAGTATATTATTATCCAAGCATATTTGCTTGGATACAGTCCTTATACGGTTTTTGGGGCCTCTCATGTTTTATGCAAATGAGTAATTGTCGACCAACAAACGTACTTCATGCTTCATGATTCTAGCTACGCCACGTTAGAGAGTTCCAAAGTGAGTGGTGCATTATGAACGTGTCACTCACATTTTTGGCAAGCTACATTTTTTTGAGCTACAGTTATATTTTTAAAAACAATTTGTGATTTTTATCCGAGCTATTAGCTCGGATTAAGTAACTACATGTATATGAAAATTCTCAGTCATTGCTTATGCTAATGAGTTAAGTGGCGGTCGCAGTGTCACTGTTTGCGGGTTTAACTTTACTACGCCATAAAAAAGTACTAGTTCAACAACAGTAAAACAGAGAGCTATCTTACCGTTTCAGCGTAATACGTGTTTTGTTTGCTTTTTTATTTTATATGTGTGTTATTGCCAAAGTTTTTGTATACTTTATAAACTATTAACTGTTATGTATTAATATGAGTTCTTTGCTATGCATGTTGATATTTTACACAATGATAAAAGGAGGCGGGATTTCCCTGTGACGTTGACCAATCAGATTAAAGCTTACATTCTGAACTTTTACATAGTCATAGGTCAATGGCTCGATGAAATCCAACATTGGACAGCGAAATGATGATGATTTAAAACAGAAACATTGTTTTTTGACAGTTACATACCGCATGCTTTAAATAATCATCTTGAGCCATCGATATTATTAATCAGTGTCCATTTTACTTAAAACATCAACTAATCTATAATGACGTTACACAGCATATGCAGTACGATACACTTCACAAAGGAAACGTTGTCTTAGAGTTTTAATAATTATAGGTTCCGCCGAACGAACGAGTACGCCGAAATATATTTCCATACAAATCCAATAACCTATTTATTATATACCCGTTCAACAAAACATGCATCTTAATCATTAAATAATCCGATAGTGTGATGAAATGCGACTCTCTATTATTTTTGTTGAACAATCCGAGCGCCTGTGATGGCTTCAGTTTTATGCAAATTGACAAGGTCATTTCGTGCACCTGAATCGATACAATACACGAAAAACCAAGATGGCTGACATCACTACAGACACAACAAAACCGGGAAAAAGATGTTAAATTTGGATAAAAAGCCATACTTAAACACGTAAGTTTATTTAACACCTATTTTATTTGCCGACGATATCAATGAATACCCAAAATTTTCATATAATCATCCGGCAAAAATATGAAGCACATCCATCAGCATCGACTGTCAATAATTTCGACAAGTTCAACAACTGCTGAATTTAATTTTGTTCTGAAGACAAAATAATAACATAATACACAATATTGAATTAGTGCATGTATCGGTGCTACGGTAGTAAACTTCACGGCAACATTTTCAATTCCATTGCCAATTTGGTCAACAAAGCAAAAATGAACAAAATTCATCAATAAATGATCATAAAGACAATATTTTGTGTTTGCCTTGAAAATCTGCTTACTATCCCTCAAAAAACACCATCACCCTCCATATCTCATTGCTACGTGTGTTTTACACCAATTACATGATATTCAGTACAATACAGATCCCTACAATTAGTTGCGAACAGTAACTTGCATTCTACGATCCGTATCGAGTAGCGATTCCATTCATAGGCTGCAGAATAATTAGCTGCTAAAGTTTGAATAAAATCTGATTCGCAAAGGAAGCTTATGTTTGGAATTGTAACTCCAAAATTTCCGAAACCGTGGAATGTATTGCCAGACAAGAATGTTGCAGGAAATGGATTTTGGGCAGAGAAAGTGTTCTCTGACGAGGTGACATTTTCGATCTCCTGTAGCGGCAGAACATTCACACTACTAGGGACAGATACAGTGGCCGTGCTCGGTGGGGCGATTAATTGACCCAGTTGTACTGTGCTCGGTGGGGCGATATTCTGACCAGACTGTAATGTATTTGATATCTGACGATGTTCTCTGATAGACAGTTCGGCGTCATAGTGCGTGATGGATTGTATATTTTTATGTCCCGTAATTTTCATTATTTTTTTGTGGGGGAACTCCTGCTTTCGATAAAGTGGTGACTGTTGGCTTTCTAATACTGTGATTTGTCAACCGTGACGAGATTCCAGCTTGCTCTGCAGCATTCTTCATCAGACTGCCAAGTGTATCCTCTCCCATGGGCCGTGGGTAATACCTGAAAATAAATATTTGGGAGAAAATGTGTAAGAAATACTTTTGAGAACTTTGCATATCGACCAGGCTGTAGAATCATTTTAAGATCACTGTTCAGACACACGGAATTACATCTCATTTTTCACCAATTATAATAATTATCAAAAAATTTTCGTATTTATAACTATTTTATTTTTCTAACTAAATATGAATGTCACTTTCTATAAAACTTCATTTGATCTTCAGCCTTGTCCGTAATGATTTTCAGTGTCATATGATAATGTTTAAATAACATTTAAAACAAAATGGAAAAAAATCATAGTGCATTATTTCACATAATAAATGTCATACCATGGCTCATTTTATATGCCTTTCAATCGTTGTTCTGGTACTGCTGTCAGGTAAAATGGACTGTCAGCAGCCAACATCTCGGAAGTTCGGCGACTTCTGAAGATCTGAACAATCTTGACAGGGTGACTCGGTCTCTGAAATGGAAATATTGGTCCATAAACAAATGTTATGTTTCTCATATATTGTCACGCCAGACGGCCGATATTGATTTCAAACAAAAATATAATAGTTTTTCCAACAAATTTCACAGTACATTGTATTCACAGAAGTATATCTCAAATTCAACTTCAGATGCATTTATGGATTTAAAGGTACATACCCACGCATTAGACACAAAATGTTCTTTATATCAGAGACATCATCTGAGACATGTTCTGGCAAATAAACATTCATTCACCATTACCCCACCTATGGATTGTCACTATTATACATTTTATATCAGAAGTAAATTTCCACACTGATATCAGGGGCGATAACCGTGTTTCCTTAAAATGTTAATTTACATTACTATTTATTCTCTGTATTTATTTTTCGATGTGCAATGATCATACCTTATAGTCTGTCGTAAATATTAGTTTTTCAGATGACGCATTTAATTAGTATAAATAATTAAAAAATGTCATGCCTCATTTGCATATGAAAATAGCCTGATACCACCGCGCGTCACTATCAGTAAACTAAATATTACTAAATGATTATATCTGTATAGCGGGCACTCGTAAATTTTAGAACTGGTGTAATAGTGACACAATTATAGACTTATTTAAATCATATAAAGAACAGTTTGTGCCTACTCAGAGGGCATGTACCTTTAAGTCGATTTCAACAAAATACAGTGATAAGAAACAATAATTTTTTCACATGCTGGCCCAGATATATTTGCGTGCGGTAACTCTTGAAATTTGCTCCGATACCGTCCACGAGTAGATTGCAAGTTACCGTTCGCAACAAGCTTTATTCGCTGATGTTTCCATGCCAATTCAGACCTATTTATCTTATTAACAATGATATAGTAAACTTTCTTTACTGAATGTATGAAAAGCAAAATATTTTTTATGGACTACAGGTAGTAGTGATCACAATACATCGGACCTCCGCTCGTATGCACCTAACTTTATTGTGTCTTGAGATATTTGAATTAATAAAAAATGTATAACTAAACAAATATTTATATTTGAATGCTGATATATTGAGGATCGATTAACATTACGCTCGTGAACATTTGATCGATTCTCCAAGTATCGTCATGACAACCGTGATAGTTTTCAAGTTATTCAATTTTCTATCGACAATATCTCACGACTCAAAAATGTTTTGCGCTTACAAGGCCAGCAAACATACCTGTTGTTGTCTGTTGCAAATATCTTCGGTGTGGTCTCTCGTGTATTCGACAGATTCGCACCATCCATGGTCTTGCTTGCCCTCTCATTGAACTCGAGAAACTTTTCCCCATTATATGTCGTTTTCATCTCTATATCACCGAATTTCAATTGTCTTGCTTCATCTCGTCCACGCAGACCGAACATTTTTCCGAAATGGTAAAATATCGTGAATTGAAGGCTTTTTGGTGTACCTAGGGACCCAGATGAATACATTTTCTCTTCTTCTTCAGGTGTAATGTTCATGCACTTTTTAGGTTTATTGCCCTTCCCAAGTTTCTTCAGCTCCATTTTCGTGGCCGTTAATGCTCTGATACACTGCCCAAATACTCTGTCTCGATAAATATTGTTTTTGCAGCATTGATAATGTATACTGATTCGACGAATATATTGATTTTAAATGGAGTATGTATGATTTGGTGTGTGAAATATTAACTAAAAATGGTTGAGCACGTACTGCGAAGGATTTCAGGACTTTCAGTCCTTTGATAACAGTCACACCGAGAGCATGTATTAACGCACCTCTCCCTTTAAGCTTTCACAATGCGCTATGTTTTTAGCTGTTTTACTATCTCCCCTCGCCGATAGGCAAGAGGGGATATATCGTTCCGGGGTGGCACCCCACCCCCCCCCCCCCCCCTCCACCGTTCAGCCACGGAGTTTACATAGATCACAGTTTATCAGCAGTTGGAGTCTGAATTTAAATGCCGTAAAACACAGGAAAGTGCATTTCGAAGAGCTCAACAATAGGACAACCCGCTAGTTGCGAACGGTAACTCTTGCAATTACTTCCGAACCGTCCGTAGCTAGCTACGGACGTACTGGAGTAGATTACAAGAGTTACCTTCGCAACTAGACAACACCCCCCCCACCCCCCGTTCCCTAAATGCTGGATCCGCCCCTGCATGTACAGGCGTACGTGCGTGCGTTAGTAACGCCTTTCATTTTTCAATAACTTATAAACCGCTTTACTGATTTTAATAATTAATTGTTGGCCGCAATGTGTGTCTATGTGTGACATGGGCGGATTCAAGGGGGGGAGGCGGACCCGCCCCACCCTTTTCCCCCCTCCCTAACAGTTGCCGAGTAAAGATGTTTTACAAAGTTACAAGGAACGTTTCTACGGTCGTTGTATTATTGTTTAAAAATTTAAACGTTTTAAATTAAAAATCATGTCTAAACACACTGTGACAGTGTCAATATTTTTGCTCCAAAATGCGCCAGAACGCAGGAAATGCGATGTAGATTTCAAAAAAAATCCGGGGGGGGGGTTGTGGGTTGGGGAATGCCCCCGAACCCCACTAGCGCTATCCCGAGCTCCGCTCGGTCTACGAACGAGGTACGCTCGTTCGATAATATAGTCAAGTATTGCAAAATAGTTACGCCCCCCCTTAACCCGAAATCCTGGATCCGCGCCTGGGTGATGCTTTGTGCATGCGACCCGCGTCCGCCCGCCCAATGTCAAGCTCAATGAGGACTTATGTACATTTGTTTGTAAGGCAAAAATGTTAAAGTGTTTCTTTTTTTTTATTATCAAATATGCCAGCGAGGGGAGTAGCTTAGTGATAATGATGCCATTGTTGTTTTATTACTGGTTATATTGCTTTTGATATTCACATTCTGCCACAGGGGCTACCTGCACCAGGTGGCGTTTTGTTATAGGCCGAATGATACGTCCCTGCATGACTTCGGACCACTGTGGTTCTTTCTTATTTCAGATGGGACAACGGACTGTTCATCAGTGACTACCGAGATGAGCTCTCTATTTGAGCTGATACAATCGCCCTTGCTGACAAGGAATAGTCCATTTAACTACAGAAAGTGTGATACAGGACAGTCGCGTAGCGTAGAACGGCTGAAACTTTCACCTTCTGTCTCGGTGTCACCATCAATCGAACGTCGAACGGGAACCAATACAGGTACATCGGAAAACAAGCGTGTACGAATCTCGATTGCGATAATAGACTGGCTGATGCGATCCAGATTAAAACAGTGGACGACTCGCTTTGGTTGGGATGCAGATATTGCTACAACGTTCCGATGGAGAAGCTTTGCGTATCCCTGTTGCCAAACTTCGCCATATCAGGCAAAAGATCATTGAAACTATTTGCAACGGTCGTGCTTAGGGCTGGTAATAGAAAGATAAAAAAACAAAAGATCTACCTTAACGACGTTTCCAGTCGTACGATGCGCTTATCATACGATTTGGATTTCAGCTTTCTGTTCTGTTGGCAGGTCCGTACAATGGAACTCACGGTTAGGTTGCACACAAAGAAGGGGTTGTTCAGAAAGTCAGAGACGATCCTAAATTGGGTGTTGCCGCTGGATAAGTGCGAATTATTCGCGTCTCATACGGCTTGGCATAAGCTGGAGTGATATTTGTGTATTGCGAACACTCTCCAAGGTGGTCCAAGTAACGTTATATATAGTTTAATGTATTTACATCTCATCACATGTGTACATATAAACACGTCCCATAAAATTATTACAAATATACTTCACATATGCCATTCTATCTAGAATTATAAGAGACGGCATTTTACTATTTTACAACAAGCACTATTTACATATTAAATATAAATCCAAGTAGCCATCGCTACTCCTTGTATTAAAACAATTCAATTTGTATAGAAGGGCACTATCACGCAAAAGTAAAACAAATGATATTATCCCGATCAGATCGTAGATGAACGTATTAGCAATGCCAACTTAGCTTGTACATGTATCAAATATACTGATTATTGATCTATGAAGCTATTACATTAATTACATATAAAACTGCTATATTTATACACTAGGAGTAATTATTGAGATAACATGCTCTCCTTTTAATAATATTAACTCTTTGCATGCTGGGAAATTTGTGGGCTATAAATAGTTCAAAAATAGCAGATGACAATTAATTATATTGTCTTTTATTTCACCTTATAAATGTCATGAATATGTCTTGGAATTTCATTAGAAATATATTTACCTAGAAATTATATTTAATTCAACAGTATGTGCCTAATTTATTGCGACCTATTCCGGAGGGCCCAGTTACATTGTTAATACTAGTATGCCTACATGTAGTTGCTTTACAATCGGTTAAGGCTGCATCATGTATGCGAAATTGGTCGTCTAATATTTATGTCAATGTTAATCTGCAAGTCTGTACATGATGTACCAGTTTTTACATCTATTTGAGGCCTTCAATACATAATGTTCGCATCTGATGCATATATCGTAGTGGTAACAGTTATGTTTTTGTTGAATTAATCAACGTTGAGGGTTGTGGGTTCGAAAGCATCACTGTGACATCTTTTTTTATTGAATTGTGTCCCTCACTTTATACTCCCAGATAGATATCTGCCGTCGTCTATACGTTTATTTTATTAACATTATTTAATGTAACTTACAGAAACATATTTTTTTGTAGTGGTTCAAAAACTGATATTGCATAATGTCATTTGAATGGTCTTAGTTACATCCATATGTCTGTCTGGACAAAATGTATAAGCGCGCAACCAATGTTTTCCCCGCTCTGTGGCGGCGGACATACAATGTGTGGGGTGTATTTACAGTCAAACATTACCAGGGGCCGGGAATTAGGAGGCCGAGAAACCCGAGGATGTGTATATTTGACGTCCCCAAGAGTCCCCCAACCCCGTACTGTCGTTTCTATGATATACAATTTCAGAATGTGTCTACATCGTTTGTTTCACGTTGTTTGATAGTGAAATATTTATTCAGTAACTGAATTGTGAACGCCGTATGCCCTGATCTGACTGAGTGATGTGTATCCTGATCTGTGACACCGTAAATCCAGTGCAGACGTCACAAGTACCATTTTGTCAAACTCTATCAAAAACATTTTCGTAAAAATGAGAAAACGTTGAATCTGTTATATGAATGCATTTACCGAGTTCTCTACCACATGAGCTGTGCGGACAATAATGCTAATACTTGCGGACGACTGGGCAATCAAAATTAATCAACTATCGAAACGTTTTACTTTTACAAATATGGCATTTATTGTGGTTATCAATCGCCTGTTTCATCAGGCAATCAGTTGGTAATTTAAATTATCTCCTAAGCTATCGGGAGCATGCATTTTCTAGCTCTAAATCGCTCTAGATAAGGCGTCGATTCGGCCACCTAAAATGGCTGCAAACGTCTACATCCCTAGAAAACTATAATAGACATAGTCCACTGACCCCGTGACGTCACGTACCCTTGCCAATTTATCGGAAATCAACAGTATCGTCTGCTGATTTTTTTATACTGTTGGTTTCCGATAAATTGGCAAGGGCACGTGACGCAAATTAGAGCTTGAAAATCTATGCTCCTGGGGCCCGTTTCACTAAACGTCGTACGACTAAAATGTTCGTAAGTGCAAATTTAAGATCGTCTGTAAATTTCAATTGATGGATTTACATTTATTGAGCATAGGCTGCATATGCAGCCTATGCTCAATAAATGTAAATCCAATAATTGTTTTCAAGAAAAGATTGTTAATGTGAAATGTACAGACTATCATAATTTAGTCGTAAGAAGTTTAGTGAAATGGGCACCTGGTAGCTTGGGAGATAATTTAAATTACCAACTGGTTTAACTAGTGAAACAGGTGATTGAAAACCACACTAAATGCCACATTTGTAAACGTAAAATGTTTCAATACTGATTTACTGTGAGTGTCAAGTCTTGCGCAAACACAATCAGTATTGTCCCCACAGCTCAGTTGGTAGAGGACTCGGTAAATGCATACGACCTGCGTTGCTTTAGTGCAGGTTCGAGCCTCGCACAAATCATATGTTTTTTATTCGTAACACATGCAACGTTTTCTCATTGTATATGTCTTAGCGATTGATACAAAGGTGAAATATCAGGATGCACATCACGCAGTCAGACCAGGGCTTACGGTGTTCACAATTAATTTACTAAATAAATGGTATATATCTATCAAAAAACGTGAGAGAAGACCAACACACTGCACGGGGGGTGGGGGGGACTTCTGGGGGCGTAAATATACACATCCTCGGGGTTCTTTGCCTCCTATTTCCCGGCCCCTGAAAATGTTTGGCTGGCTAAACTCACCCACACGTCGTATGTCCGCCGCCCCCAGATGGGGAAGATATTGGTTGCGCGTATACATTTGGTCCAGAGAGACATATATATGTATCTAAGGCGATTCAAACGTCATTATGCAATATATACAATGTACGTATAAGTTGTTAAACAAATGTAAAACAACATGTTTCTATAAGGTACATTACATAATGTTAATAAAATAAACGTATTAACCACGGCAAATAGCTGGGACTATGAAATGAGGGACAACATTGAATTATTTAAAAAATGATAACACAGTGGTGCTGTCGAACCCACAACCCTCAACGAAAAAGTATTTTATTTTTTTTAAATAACTGTAGCCACTGTATTTATCCCGTCAACACAGTGCGTATGTGCCGTGAAACACGGTGCCGTGAAACATTTTTGATATCCTGTCAATACGCCTAATCACTGCGTATAAATATGTGCGGTGGCTGGGGTTATATTTTTGCATTTTACAGCCATTTGAAGGTGTTGACGGGATAAATAGAATAGTAGGTTAGTGCCGTGAATGGGAAACAATATCTGGCGCGGCACGGAAACGGGATGTGCTCGACAGAGCCTCGCCCATCCCGTTTCCTGAGCCTTGCCAGATATTTTTACCCATTCACGGCACTAACCTTCTATTCTCTATGTCTTGGTCACATGTTGATATATGTGCGATTATGTATAACAATGCTTGTATGTTCTAAAATTAGATAATGAAATCACAGATGCATTGGTATCGATTAATATTGACTTGTTCCGGCATGCATTTCCCATGTAGTGATTGACGTTGTTGGTGTGATACATGTATGATTTGAATGCATGTGCTCACTATTTTCATTTTGAGCAAATACGTACCAACAAACGTGACAAATTTATTCAAAATATGCCTGAACGGTGTTTGAATATATTTCGGGCGAACACTGGTCACATACATTCTACACCCCATGCTAATGTCAGTTTTGAATATTTAACACAACTACCTTACCTATTATGGTTCAATATGGACTTTCCTGTGACCTTTGCCCTCGCCACTTTATCGGAAATCAACGGTATATCTATTGACCTGACTGAAAACAATCAGGCGTGTGGGATAAAGCGACCAGTTGTTACTTTACTATTCAGTTAATGTATTAAACTCCTGATAGTGTTCTAACCGGTACTTACCGGGCTGTAGCGAGATATAAGGACAAAAAATGCCTAAGACCCGATTATTCAGTCAAAGTTATACAAGGGCTACATGCTGAGAATCAGTGCCTTACAACATCAGTGACCAGCGTACCCTTTGAACCAGAAAGCCCGCTATAGAGGTTTATGCAAACAGTGCAGATCCAGAAGAGCCGGCTCGTAACGAGCCGTCTCATCAGGACCTGCATTGTTTGCAAGTAATTTTCATATTTTTGAGAGCAAAAACACCCCATTTTCATAAATGGATTAGTCTAAAGCATATTGTGACGGTTTGATTGTTTGCAAAATGAACATATCAAAATCCATTCCACCTTAGGGTTGAACGGGTTAAGTAAGTGACATCCCACAAGGCATAGCTATTTGTGGTGCGGGCAACCGTCCAGAATATACCAGATAGGGTCGGCTTTTTTTTTCTTTTTATTTTTACTACAGCGTATTAAAGTATTCTCACCTGTCAACACGGCATAATTATTGCTTGCAAACTTGATTTGAGGGGAAAAAAAGTCTGCGAGCTAGCTAGGTTTGTCGGTACCACTTAAATGGACAAAGCGACACATGGGACTTTGGGTTTCAGTGGCCCGTTTCACTAAACTTCTTACGACTAAAATGTTCGTAAGTTCAAATTTAAGATCGTCTGTAAATTTCAATTTATGGAGCCTATGCTCAATACATGTAAATCCAATAATTGTTTACAAGAAAACATTGTTAATGTGAAATTTACAGACTATCATAAGTTTGCACTTACGAACATTTTAGTCGTAAGAAGTTTAGTGAAACGGGCCCCAGAACCGTTTGTAGGGTCGACAGCAAATCACTACTGTCTGTTCCACGTTTTGCTGCCGACGAACCTTTGGCTATTAAACACATTGAATCTAAAAATATTTAAAAGTAAGTACTTTTTTATCAATAACTAAAAAGTCACCCTCCCCAAAAAATATGTGTTTGATGAAATTCCATCAAATATTGATTTTATTGCGAAAAAACGATTTTCCTATGGGAATTTAACATGGGGGCTGAAATAGATCTTTTTAAAATATTTCTTTTATTTGTGGAACGATTTTCAAAATTTAACATTTATTTTCTTAATTACATCATTTTCAAGCTTATGTCGCCAGGTTTCTGAGTCAATTTCCAAAAAGATTCGTTTTTTGATACTTCAGGATCAAAAAACAAAAATATTTGGAAATTGACTCCCCATGTTAAATTCCCATAGGAAAGTCGTTTTTTAGCAATACAATCAATATTTGATGGAATGTCATCATTTGTGACCAATTTACCATCTGATCAAATAGCAAACTTCTGTAGCCTTATAACGATCTGTATTTCATGACGGGTGTTTCGTTGATGGAATGGAGAACAGTGCAGATTTTGATCAGACTGTGCGGATGCCTGGTCCATAGGCCCCATTTCTCCAGTCATAGTCATATTTGTGATAAATTCGCCAGCCATGGCGGACGAAAATTTAACGTTTTATTTACAACCGGTAATATTATCAATATATTCCAACAACACGGTGGTGACTGTCATAATTCCGTTAAGCCTTTCAACACCACATGCCTGTATAGTGGTATTGGCAAACAGTGTAGATCCAGATGAGCCGGCTCGTCACGAGCCGTCTCATCAGGATCTGCACTTTTGCAAGTAAGTTTCATATGTTTTTGGAACAAAAACACTCCCTTTTCATAAATTGGCTAGTCTGAAAATCATTTTGTGACGATTGGATTGGTTGCAAAATTAACATATCAAAATACATTCCAGTTACTTACGGGTGAAAGGGTTAAGGTAGTTGTACTGTTCTTGGTGGCTCCACGTCTATGGAAATCAACTAAAAATAACCTACTTATAACAATAGCTACTTACACAAATACATGGGGCCACAAGAAGTGTACAACTTCCTTAACAAACTACCAACCACATATTACTGTCTGTTCCACGTTTTGCTGCCGACGAACTATAAATCTAAGAAATATTTAAAAGTAAGTACTTTTTTATCAATAACAAAAAAGTCACCCTCCCCAAGAAATTCCATCAAATATTGATTTTATTGCGAAAAAACGATTTTCCTATGGGAATTTAACATGGGGGCTAAAAAACAATTTATTTTTAATATTTTTTTTGTTTGTGGACCGATTTTCAAAATATAACTTTTGTTTTCTTAGTTACATCATTTTCAAGCTATCTCGCCATGTTTCGGAGTCAATTTCCACGAAAAGCTTTGAAATTGACTCCCCATGTTAAATTCCCATATGAATATCTTTTTTCGCAATAAAATCAATAGTTGATGGAATTTGATCAAACAAATATTTTTGGGGAGGGTGACTTTTGTTATTGGTGAAAAGGTACTTTCATTTAAATATTTTTTAGATTTAATGTGTTTAATGGCCAAAAGTTCGTCGGCACAAAAAACGTGGAACAGACAGTAGTATGACGAGCTAGCACTTTGAAAACAATGTTTCTGTCTGTTATCGTGTACGTCTTTTATGTTTTATATGTGCATGGACGTATATTATTGCATAAAATGGGCACTCACAGTGTAATAAAAATGAGTGTCATAAATATGCAAATTAGCTTGTTGGCTTCAAATTATGATGGTGTACTTATGAAATAAATATATTCTAACATTTGTGATGATTTAATATGGTATTTATTAAATTCGTTGACTAATAAGATTTGTTTTATTTTCATCGAAATGCAATACAACAAAGAAATCTGTCGTTATGGGAATCGAACTCACAACCCACTGTTTCATATACGCTGTTTGTGCTAGTGAGCCTGTTGTTTATGTAGCTTTGGTATTTCTCGGATACACGCAACAACACTTTATTATGACAATAACAAACTTTATGCGACATATGACGCATGCAGATCCTAAAAATAAATCATATACCAAGTTTACAATAATATTTACAACAACAATTTAACAATTCGTTCCCTCGAATTAACAATTCGTTCCCACGATATAACAATTCGTTACCACGAATTAACAATTCGTTCTCGTGGGAACGAATTGTTATTTCGTAGGAACGAATTGTTAAATTGAGGGAACGAATTGTTATTTCGTGAGAACGAATTGTTATTTCGTGGGGAACGAATTAATGAAAAAATATTCTACGTCCCCTGCGAGACTCCGTCGCATTCGATGCATCCAGAGAAGACAGGAACATAAACCATTGGGAAGAAGCACTCTCAGTAATTATATTAATGGTGGCATATTTATGCCATCCACCTAACGTGATAAACTAATAGCTACGTCTTAACCCTTACAATGCTGAATAAAATGTTGTCGTCTGCTGATTATTTTATATTTCCATATATTCTTTTTCGGAAATGTATTGCTCATATTCCGTTGTTTTCGTCGCTGCAAAAATCGAATGGAGAGCAGCAGACCATATTAGTTGTGGAAAACAACTTTCTGCCAATTTTATCGAACAATTGATGATGTAAATAACATTTACTGATTGTTTTGGCGGCCATCTTGAACGCCATATTGAATTTAAGGCATTTTCTTCCCACAAAAACCCAGTGTGTTTCATAAACCTAATTTGCAATGCTATATATAATGAACAGCGATATTGCACGTTGTACCGAAAATGTTGAAGTTTGTAATAGTCAAACAGAAGAAGAAGAAGTCTAGTGTATTGAGCCAACTGACCGCTGAGCACACATACAATACTATGATACTATACAAGCTATTTTAAAGGTACATGCCCACTCAGTAGGCACACAATAGGAGACAGATAGTTTTTTATATTCTGTAGATATGGCATTTTCTTGCAAAACAAGCATTTATTCAGCATTACCCCACGTATTGATTGACTAAAGTTAAAGTATACATTTTATATCAGACGTAAATTTTCACACTGATATAAGGGGCAATAACCGTGTTTCTTTAACGTTACCTGTCGAAAATATTATTTTTTCAGGTGACACATTTCATTAGTATAAATAACTAAATGATATCATGCCTCATTTGCATATGAAAATAGCCTGATACCACCGCGAGTCACTATCAGTAAAATAAATATTACTAAATGTACTTGTACTTGTAATTTTTAGAACTATTGGAATAGTGACGCAATTATATACTTACATGTATGTAATTCCTATAAAAGAACATGTTCTGCCTACTGAGTGTGCATGTACCTTTCAGATGGCGTACATGAATAGTGTTTCATACAAATTCAAATAAACATTGCTCCATGCAGCTGTAGCCTACATTGTGATTTTCATATGACAAATACATTGTAATAGTCAAAATGTACATGTAGATTGTACCGAACTACTTTGTAATAGACATAAATACACAATGTACAGAAAATTACTGTCTGTTTCACGAAAGCTGCTCAAATTTTACGGCCATATAAACAATTCAAAAACAATTATTTTCGATAATATTGAATTAAAGGCAAATTTAAGAACGAGCCTTCTTTTTATTTCGTGAAATTCGGTCAAATTTTGATTTTATTGCGAAAAAACAATTTCCCCATGTTAAATCCCCATAGACATCTTCACAGAGTGAAGATGTCTATGGGGATTTAACATGGGGAATATTTTTAGAATTTCAGAAATACTGGACCGATTTTTGAAATTTAACTTTTGTTTTCTTAGTTAGATCATTTCCAAGCTATCTAGCTAGGTTTCGGAGTCAATTTCCATTTGTTTTCGTTTTTTGCAATTTTTCGTAATAAAACCAATATTTGACCAAATTTCACGAAATAAAAAGAAGGCTCATTCTTAAATTTTCCTTTAATTTAATATTATCGAAAAAAACATTGTTTTTGAATTGTTTATATGGCCGTAAAATCTGGGCAGGTTTCGTGAAACAGACAGTAATGTAGTTTCTCATACGCATCGCACACGTAGTATATATAATACGGAGACCCTGCAGCGGACGTAGAATTTTTTTTTTTATTAATTCTTTCCTCCGAAATAACAATTCGTTCCCTCAATTTAACAATTCTTTCCCACGAATTAACAATTCGTTCCCTCAATTTAACAATTCGTTCCCACGAAATAACAATTCGTTCCCGTATGTTAATTCGTGTGAACGAATTGTTATATCGTGGGAACGAATTGTTAATTCGAGGGAACGAATTGTTAAATTGAGGGAACGAATTGTCATTTCGTGGGAACGAATTGTTAATTCTAGGGAACTAATTGTTATATCGTGGGAACGAATTGTTAAATTGAAGGAACGAATTGTTATTCCGTGGAAACGAATTAATAAAAAAAATCCATGAAATGCAAATAATAAATTGCAAACACTGCAAATCCATATGAGTCGGCTCATAATGAGCCGTCTCATCAGGATCTGCAGTATTTTACATTATATATGAAAATTATATAATGAACATTTTGAAAAACACACCACTTTTTGGATTATTGTAATAGTGCAAAATGTGCAGTAAATTCAATGTTCTATATTTAGTGATGAAAGCAAAATGCATGGTAATCCCAACATCACGCCGTGTGTATTAAACATCATATTTTTAATATGCATATGCTCGTTTTCCATCTCGTTCCCAATAGTTAGTTATCTATAGTCTGTTTCACGAAAGCTGCCCAAATTTTACGGCCATGATGATATAAACAATTCAAAAACCATATTTTTTTCGATAATATTAAATTAAAGGAAAATTTAAGAATGAGCCTCCTTTTTATTTCGTGAAATTTGGTCAAATATTGATTTTGTTGCGAAAACAAAATTTCCCCATGTTAAATCCCCATAGACATCTTCACTCCGTGATTTAACATGGGAAATTTTTTAGAATTTCAGAAATACTGGACCGATTTTTAAAATTTAACTTTTGTTTTCTTAGTTAAATCATATACAAGCTATCTAGTCAGGTTTCGGAATCAATTTCCAAAATCTTTCGTTTTTTGACTCCTCCCACACTTCCTTACCACTTGTTCTCCCATGTTAAATTCCCATAGACAAATACATTTTTCGTAATAAAATCAATATTTGACCGAATTTCACGAAATAAAAAGAAGGCTCATTCTTAAATTTTCCTTTAATTTAATATTATCGAAAATAATATTGTTTTTGAATTGTCTATATGGCCGTAAAATTTGGGCAGCTTTCGTGAAACAGACAGTAGTTCCCACGACATAGCATCCCGTTCCCCACAAGTTAGCATCACAGGTTCCGATGAGATAGTATCTCGTTCGAACGACAAACTCAGCCAATAGAATATGAGATATTACTCCACCATACTGAAATAGCTTTTGTATTACCATTTTATTGTTTGAATATGCCGTGGGAACAAGATAGCTATCTCATCTCGTGGGAACGAGATGATGTGACAAGAGAACGAGATAGCTCTCTCGTGGAAACGAGATGATATCTCCTGGGAACGAAATTCTATGTCGTGGGAACGAGAAAGAAACATATTTCGTTGAAATGAACGGCTATGTCGTGGGAACGAAATAGCTCTTTCGTGGGAACGATATGTAACATGTATGTCGTGGGAACGAGATTATAATTCGTGGGAACGAGATACTTGGTCGTGGGAACGAGAAACGAAACTATTTGCGCATGTTCCTTTTAAAGGGGCATATCCGGATTGTTTTTAAAATATAATAAAAAATAAAAACGTGTTTTCAACATGGACCTAGTTAAAGTGGTTTAATTGAAGATATATGACGATACTAGGACGGCTGGGTTGTTTCAATTTTCATCGATATCGGTACATAAGTATCAGATTTTCTATCTTGTTGACGCAACAGGATAGGGAATCCGATATGTATGTACCTTTATGGGTCACAATAGAAACAATAAATCCTGATATACCCCTTTAACCCTTAGAGTGCGGGAACCGAAAATAGTCGTCTGCTGCTGTGTCATATTTTGTCTGTTCTCTCAGTAAAAACATGGTTTGTCAGCATTTTAGAATCATTTCCATTGGAAATGATTCTAAAGTGCTGTCAAACCATGTTTTTGATGAAAAAAAAGGAAAATAAAAAATAAGCAGCAGACGACAAATTTTAATTCAGCATTGTAAGGGTTAAGCTGTCGTGGTATTGGTTTGTAGACAGCACAAACACACATATAGTACCCAACAACAGGGTGTTCATGCGTTAGAACCATGGAAAACATTTGACCGTGTGGCCAATAACGATAACCAGTGCTGTGATATACTTGAATCCGGAGTTGTCTCCCAATGTCAGAGTAGTCGCCCCTGGAAAGGAAAAGTTGTGACATTTGAATGACTGGAAGAATAGGGATTATGGGATATGTGACCAGTGGTGCTCCTGATCAAACAGCACACTCATGCAGCCTGATAACGATATATATTACTTGACAGCTGTTTCATTGATGGAATGACGAACAGTGCAGATCATGATCCGACTGTGCGGATGCACAGGTGGATCTGCATCTACACTGATCGCTAAACCCATAAGCCCCATTTCTCCAGTCACAGACTCATATATTAAGTCATATTTATATGGTTGACTAGAGAAATTATGGCGTTGGCGACAAGTGTAGACCCAGACCAAATCAATATATATATATATACAAATTTCACGAAATAAACAATATGCTTATTCCTATTTTTTTCTAAAAATAAAAATAGTAGTGAAAAATATCAAATATCAATTTTAGTTTAAACATATTTTGCATATTGTTTACAAGTTCATTGTCAATGTCAATGTTACTATATACAGTACTATACAAATGGGATTGGATTGAAAGCAAGCTTATTTAAATCCTCTCCCTTTTTTGCAACGGTATACATAAAACCATACATGGTGTGAATTGTATGCGAAACTGGCAGAAGATGAGTAACAGCTGACATAAGTCACATGTCTCCAGTCATATAGCAATCTGATCATGGTTTGCTCTGTTCAAGTTACGTACATTAATATATACCTCGGAAGTACAGCATTTTGCATACAGACTGTATGAGCAGCATCGGTCAAGTGTGGCTATGCAGACATTGTGTATATGGCCTTAATGAACAGTATAGACCCAGCCCGCCTGCAAATCTGCCGGATCAATAATTTTAACATATTTGTAATTCATGTATAAAAAAACGGAATGTAAATATTTTTCTGCAATTTTCTCATTTCTTATCAAAAGTGTATGTTGTTACCACTCAGTTGAACCGTCTCGGCGAGACGGTTCAACTGAGTGGTAACAACATACACGTTGGGTGGGTAGCGAGGGCACCCAGTAGATTCGCCGGACTAATCTTATGATCTGATCTGCCCAATCTGATGAGCTTCTACACTGTTCGCCAATAAGTATGTCAACAACTATGTTTCTCACCAAAACAAAACTAAAACTAAACATTATCAATGTTGCTGCACTCTGCGCCGGCGTAAAATGTTTCACGTCGAAATAGGCGCCAGATTCCTGATGAATTCCCATTCAACTACATGCAGCGAGTACTGCATACACACATTGTATGCAATGCGTTTTAGAGATAGCTCTGACTAGAGCTGAGTGGCATCGTGTCAGAAAACCGGTGCATTTTTCGACTTGGAACAGCTTACGCTTGCGCGGAGTGCAACACCAGCGAGTGATAAGAGCAAGGGCGGATTCAGGGGGGGTGGGGGGGGGGCGGACCCGGCCCCCCCCCCCCCCCTAAAATTCGCCTAGTAAAGATTTTTTACAAGTTACAAGGCACTTTTCTACGTTCGCGTTGTGAATTTATTGTTTATTGGGTTTTTTTTTCTCCAAAATGCGCCAGAACGCAGGAAATGCGATGTAGATTTCAAAATATTTCCGGGGGGGAATGCCCCCGGATCCCCTAGCGCGTTCGATAATATAGTCAAGTATTGCAAAATAGTTACGCCCCCCCTAACACGAAATCCTGGATCCGCGCCTGAAGAGTATCGGACAACTGGATTGATAACTGATGATCAGTAATGCCATAATATATGTTACTGTGACTGGAGAAATGGGGCTTATGGGTTATGCAACCAGTGTAGCCCCAGATCAGCCTCTGATCAGTAGACTATCATCAACATTGCAAAGTATACTTTACTAGCAAAGTATACTTTGAGGGAGTAATCATTTATTTTTCCTGAAATGCATTATTTCATATAGAACTAACAAATGCATATATTTCATGATTAAAAGTATGCAGAATTATTATACTGAATTTATTACATTATCACAGCCAAATTGGCTGTGATAATGTAATAAAATCAGTATAATAAAAATTAATAAATTTATCCGAAAATTGAAAATTTCTCCCTCAAAGTATACTTTGCTGGAAAAGTATACTTTGCAATGTTGATGAAACGGGCTACAGGACATGCAATGCTCGCCATTCAGTCAATAAATCACCCGTCTTGTTTCTAACAAACAGTATGTATACATATATAATATCCATACCAGCGTGCAGGAATGTGTTAGAAGATATCGATCTATACCGATCAGTAGTCGATTTCATCAAAATTGCAAAGTATACTTATCTAGCAAAGTATACTTTGAGGGAGCAATCATTTATTTTTCCTGAAATGCACTATTTCATATAGAACTAACCACTACATATATTTGATGATTAAAAGTATGCAGAATTATTATACTGAATTTATTACATTATCACAGCCAAAATGGCTGTGATAATGTAATAAATTCAGTATAATAAAAAATAATAAATTTATCCTTAAATTGAACATTTCTCCCTGAAAGTATACTTTGCTAGAAAAAAATACTTTGCAATGTTGGTGAAATAGGTTACAGAAATGCCATTAGTCTAATTTCTCCCGCCACATACACATATATGTGGCTGTGATTGGAGAAATGTGGCTTTTGGGATTTGTAACCAATGTAGCTCCTGTTCAAATAGAACTCTCATGTAGCCGGATAGCGATCTATATTGCTTGTTAGAAGCATGACGGATGTTTCATTGATGAAATGGCCAACAGTGCAGATCCTGATCAGACTGTGCGGATGGTCTATGTATGTGTGAAGTAACATGAAAATAGTCCAAATGGTGTTAGAATTATGCTGCGGACAAGAAGAAAAAAAAGGGAGATAACTCGAACATTAGCGTGGCAATAGTTGTTATTCCTGTGCGCGACACACATTTGGGTCGTAGTCTATGAACGTGTAAATTTCATGAAAATATTCAAAATGGTTCTAGAATTATGCTCCGGGCTAGAAATTAGTACGCAGAAAACGAAGGCAAATAACTCGAAAAGTAGCGCGGCTAGAGTTGTCATTCCTACGTGCGACACACACTTATGTCATGATCTATGCATATGTGAAGTTGCATGAAACTATTCCAACGGGTATTCAAGTTGTGCTCCGGAAAAGCCATGTCTGCGGTGGGCACGGATGCTTTGTGGTGGCAAATTCATTGTAGGGAGGATAACATTATTCCAACACTTACCAGAACAGGAATTGGTACCATTTATAACGAGAAAGCCAAACTGACAGACGCACGATAACCCATCGCAGGCTGTGTTTTCGCCGCCACATTCCTTGTGTAGTTCACAAGTATCCCCGAGCATCTTTTCTGGAAATACAGTTGAACCTGGCTTTGAGGGACCACTTACGGGAGCAAATAATAGTGGCCGTTGACGATAGGTGGTCACTTGGTCAAGGTACAGACTCGGATATATTCACCAGTTCAGTTGTAACGTTGTTGTTGTGGTCAACATCTGACTTGCAACTTCTGTGGAACCTTACTAACAACGGAGTAGTTCTGCATACATACTTTTATTCACACACAATCGATCGTATAGTGGATCTATTATAGGAATGAGTGGCCTTTTTGTGGAATTTATCGGGGTATAAACTTGGAAAAGTCGCGGGAATACTGGACGAAGGCCGGAAGGCCTCGTCCAGTATTCCCGCGACTTTTCCAAGTTTATATCCCCGATAAATTCAACAAAAAGGCCATTCATGCCTTATAATTCCAGCATTTGAAATAAATGCATCAAGAAAATGTGTTTATTTTCCGTTTTCTTAATAATTATTTTAACTGCACCTGACGGTTACGGAAAGTAGTTCGGCGTGGGAGTTTACTGGGATATACATTTTGGACAGAGACTTGCTACGGGCCAATCAAATATTAGGGAAGTGTGTAAATATTTTTGTGCTGGAATTATTCTAAAACATAGATCTCAGAGTCTCAGAGTTAGCACCCATGCCCAAACTATCAAATAGCGCCCTAAGGCGACCGGGCGTGGGTCCAGTGGGTCCAACCTTACGACCAACCGAACCTGAGTGTATACCGCTAAGCGAGCAATGTGTACACTCCCCAGCAGACGGTCCAAACGGACGGCCTTATATTTTCTATGGATGACATTTAATGCTGTGGCATCAGAATTATCTGGTTTCAACCAGCTACAACCAGTATTATTTATCAACATGTCCGTCACACCGATATGAGCCTTGAGCAACAGGCCATATCGTCACACAGTTTACGATGGTGATACTGACGGACGGAGGAACCAAACATATGGGACCTATGTCTATTGATTGAGGTCAAAGAAATATAGTATGAGCTTTCGTGCATTGCACAGTGGAACCCCTCTAAACCGGACACCATGGACGGCGAGGGTGTCCGGTTTAGAGATGTTCCACTGTGAATCAGACATATTACCAACTCAAGTCATATGTGTGTGCTTTGCAAGCATGAACATACATACTCATCTGAGATACATAGCGAAGAAAACCATGAAAATAGCGTCACATATGTTTTCTTGGTCCGATTTAGAGGATCAACTGTATTTATTTGAGTTCCTGGGTTCACCTAAGTCCACACCTCCCAGATGTTAGCTCGGACGGACGGACAGACGGACGGACGTACCTACGCGACACCCCTTCAGTGGTACATGCATTGTATTCAAACAAAGGAATGGCCACATAATACACAATAGGATTAGCCGTTACGGAATAAGTTGTATTTGTTTCATTTGTCTTACACCACACACCGGAGGGGACGTAGAATTCTTGATTTTATTAATTCGTTCCCACGAAATAACAATTCGTTCACTCAATTTAACGAATTAACAATTCGTTCCCTCAATTTAACAATTCGTTCCCACGAACCAACAATTCGTTCCCTCAAAATGTGAACGAATTGTTAATTCGTGGGAACGAATTGTTAAATTGAGGGAACGAATTGTCATTTCGTGGGAACGAATTAATAAAAAAAAATCCATGTCCCCTGCGGGGCTCCGTACCAACAATCCCAAGACACGGAACGTGTGCCTGGACGGACTGGCTGGTGGACGGGCGGACGGGCGGGCGGGCGGGCGGACGCACGCACGCACCAACATTTGAGACGTTTGACCCATATCCAATGTTTGATATCAAAGTAACAAAGTATCGGACGGATGGACGGACATATGGACGAACGGACAAAGACACAGCATAATACGTGTGTTTCAAACTGGCGTATAAACATAACTTACGAGTTTCACAGCTTGTGTCGTTGGAGTACATTCCCGAGTTACATAGACATCGTCGTCGAACACACGTTGAGTTCCCGTCCAGACATTCGTCCGTGTGTGTGCATGGCTCACCGGGATAACTTTCTGCCAAAGGACACGTGGATAGATCATTTATATATGTGTGTTTGACGGGCTGTCAACAGCTACTGTCATATGTTATTTTATGCCAGTTAACGGGCCGAATCTCGTATTTCTTTCACCTGTATAGATGGGTGGAAAATCCCGAAATCAGAACGGAATATTTACAAAAATAAGTATAATTATATATTTAACTCTGAACTTTGATCTGAAAGGACACATGACGAGATTTTTCTTAAATGCATACTCTTCAACAATATTAATCAAATGCTGAATTCACAATAAAGTTGGACTTTGAAATTTGGAAAAGTGGTTATATTGCTATTGCGCGCCATCAACGTTTCTCTGATTTCTAGCTTTTATTATTAACAAGTGCAGCATGTTTTCATTCAGTTACGACCTTGTTCCAGTATAAGTGCACTCGAGTAATGTAACTGAATACTTTAAACCAGAATAATGTGCCAAAGTGTTAATTAATCAAGGACTTTCATATTGATAAGGTACAAACTACCAAAACACAATAACACACTACATTGGAGGGTGATGTTTAAGTATCACTCACATTACATATGCTGGTTTGAATCTTCGATGTATGTTGGTTGCACAGCAATGTGGATATTCACTAGCTACAATAATTTCCCCCCGCGAGAGGTATGGAACGGTGGTATAATTTTGTTTCTAGATATTCGAATGAACGGCTTTAATATAACATGTCCCAGTACTGACCAAACAAACTGTATGTGCAGCACACGTGTCAAAACAGACAAGCAGAAAGGTACAACTTAGCGGAGAGGAACAACTTGGCCTACTGCAACGAATGAATTCGCAATTCACATCCTAACTACATAAATCTGATCACATAGATAAATACTATTTTGAAAACCCGTGGGAACGAATTGTTAAATTGAGGGAACAAAAAAAAAAGTCTACGTCCGCTGCGGGGCTGCGTAACCAGCCTATCTTGGATACAGAATATAGTTGACGAGACAGCCAGGCCACTTTAATTCGGCTGACTAACTCTGTTAGAGCATGTGCGATATCTGAAGAAAAATATTTACACAAGTTACGATATCTTCCGTAAATGATGTAGAAGGTTGACGAGCCTTTCATAGCTAACGCGGAATTTTATTTCGCATTTACTATGGCAATTTCTTCAACCTTCTGCGTCATTTACAGAAGATATCGTAACTTGTGTACATATTTTTCTTCAGATATCGCACATGTTCTTAGGAACACAAACACATGGCGTGTCTCATCTATAATAAGACACCCAACAACAACACCTATATACTTTGTTTACACGTGGCCCCGCGTCGGTAGCTGGTGGCAGTACACAGACACTTCTTTGTGGCGTCCTGCGGGGACTGACGGCCACACTGCATCACCCCCGGGCCCTGGACACACGTGGACGGGTCAACACACGCCTTCCCGTACCCCGTCAGCGAGTTCTGTGGATCTGCAAGCGGGAGATAACGGGCTTACGGTGTATGACTGGAGGTATGGGGAGGATATTCATATTTCTGCAACGAATAGGACATTTTGTCTAATTCGTGGTGTGACCAATGTCCATATTTCGCGAGTGTCGTTAGGCACGAGTGAACTGTTCATACGTTACAAAAGTCGACTTGGCAAGAGGACGTGTATCATAGTCCTATGTGTTACCGTAGTGTCCTTGGCAACAGGGCGTGTATCCTAGTTGACCTTGGCAACAGGACGTGCATCCTACTTCCATGTGATAGCGATAATCACATTGAAGGCAGGGCGTATATCCTATTTACCTGAGTTACCGAAGTGACATTGACAACACTGCATGTATCATAGTTACCTGTGTTACCGAGGTTGCCTTGACAACACTACATGTATTAATGTTGCCTGCGTTACCAAAGTCGCATTGACCGCATGGCGTGTATCATATATACATGTAGTTGCTTGCGTTACCGAAATCGCCTAGACAGCAGGGCGTGTATCCTAGTTCCCTGCGTTGCCAAGTCGCCTTGACAACAGGGCGTGCATCCTAGTTATTCTCATTACAGAAGTCGCTTTGACAACATGACGTGTATTATAGTTCACTGAGTTACCAAGTCGCATTGACATCCTAGTTACCTGCAATACAAAAGTCGCCTTGACAACAAGGCGCATATTCTAGTTATTCGCATTACATAAGTCGTTTTGACAACATGTCGTGTATCATAGTTCCCTGTGTTACCAAGTCGCCTTGACAACATGACGGGTATCCTAGTTACCTGCGATACAAAGTCGCATTGGCAACAGGGTGTGTATTCCAGTTCCCTCCGTTACCAATTCGCTTTAACAGCAGGGCGTGTATCCTAGTTATTCTCATTACAGAAGTCGACATTACAACAGGTCGTGTATCCTCGTTACCTGCGTTATAGAAGTCGCATTGAAAACAGATCGTGTATAATAGTTCCCTGCGTTACCAAGTCGCCTTGACAACATGACAGGTATTCAAGTTACCTGAGTTACACAAGTCGCCTTGGCAGCAGGTCGTGTATCCTAGTTACTCTCATTACCGATGTCCTCTTGACAATAGGACGGGTATCCTAGTTACCTGCGTTACAGAAGTCGCCTTGACAACATGACGTAGTACCAACACAATTCTCGCTCTGGGTACACCCCTTCTCCACTCGGATCACCTCGGCGTCAGTCGTACTGTAACATCTATCCTGGTAAATAGATGCGTTACATGCATACTGGTAGGCCTACTTATGATAACTCTAGGTTGGCGCTAGTGGTAGCGCATTTCAGAAATGCACATTTTGGCTACTAAAAATGTCAGAAATTATTGAAAAAAATATATATGTTGGAGCAAATGTAAAATAGTATAGATTTTTCTTTCACGCTATCAGTTAATTTTGGCTACTAAGGTCAAAATCCTAGCGCCATCCTAATAACTACTTGTGGAGCCTCTTCACACTGAACACCCTTGGACATATCCAGGGAGTTCCGATGGGAGATGTTCAACTGAAATGTCCGCTCGTGTGTAAAACTAGACACTGTCACAGTAAAATACATGTACCTAAACAAATGCGTATGCTTGTGTAAATGTCCTGCACGCCGCGCGTGGGGAGGGAAGCCATATTCCCGCCAGAGGGAACTAATTTCTGTCTAATTCCCGAGCAGCGTCTTCCTGTAGACCTGATAGGACGAGCATACTTGTGGGCATCTAATTTCGCCATAAGTTAGACCTGGAGTAGGTTTGTTTTCTAATGCTCACCGTCCTCGCCATCCATTAACCATTACATTGATACATTTAATGTTGTCGTCTGCTGTTGATTGTTTATTTTCCATTTTTCCATTATTGTCAAACCATGCTTTATTGAGAAAGAAGGCAAAATATACAACAACAACAGACGACAATGTCGGTTCACAGTATTCTAAGGGTCAATTTAACCCTTTCACCCCTAAGTAATGGATTTTGATACGTTAATTTTGCAACCAATCCAACCGTCACAAAATGATTTTCAGACTAGTCCATTTATGAAACTGGGATGTTTTTGTTCTCAAAAATATGAAAATTACTTGCACGTTACGAGCCGGCTCATCTGTACTGTTTGCATAAACCGCTACAGCGGGCTTTCGGGTTCAAAAGATTAAGTGCTACCCCACCAACCCCACTCTTTATGAAATCCTGGAAATCACTTACCTGATCCGCGGCACACGAGAGTTCCCAGCCAAGGGAAAGACATTCTATATTGGCCTCCGCGGGTGTCTGTCCGTCCGTCTGTGGACACATGTAGCAGCTCAACCCATCTGGACATACAGGAAAACAAATATTTTTATGAAATATCATAGTATATCAACTGTACAACATACCATACATAACAGTTATACAATATACATGTACACGGTCGTCATTCGATATAGAATTATAAGAGATGACTTTTATTTTCGCTTATACCTCTCTCTCTCTCTCTCTCTCTCTCTCTCTCTCTCTCTCTCTCTCTCTCTCTCTCTCTCTCTCTCTCTTCTAGTTTATTTCTCTCTCTCTCATCTCTCTCTCTCTCTCTCTCTCTCTCTCTCTCTCTCTCTCTCTCTCTCTCTCTCTCTCTCATGCGACCATGAACAAACATTATCAACTAAGATTAATGACCAAGAAACGCATCAGAAAAAAGATCACAGATGTATTCTTGTTGTCCGGTTTAGATAGGGTAAGGGGTACACATAATACCATGCATTGTGGGTGTTGTATCTTAACCCTGGGGTATTTAATCGTTTGGTGTTTACAATGAGTATCTGCTAAAACATATTTACAGGTCACGTGACCAACCTGGAGTGTGCATGTCCTGCGTAGTGAAGCAGTACTGTTGCATGTATGCCGTTGCGACTACGTTTTACGTGCTTGACGTGGTGGTTGTTAGGAGACGTAAAGCGTACATTTATCGATGAGCTTCAATCTTAACGGAATCCCGATCTCCCTGGTTTGATTATCATGTACTTTTTGGCTTTCTGGTACGTGAGAGTTGAATCCGGTTATACCTATTATAAAAGTAATATGATAAGTACTGATCCTATAATTTTGGGGAGTGCTGTGGTGAGGACCTGGCACCAGGCCATGTATTTCTAATTTCAGGGCTGAATTTTTTTTTTTCTGTAAATATTCAGTTCTTATTTTGGGATTTACCCGCCCAATCCCCGCCCCCCCCACCCCCACCCCCCCCCCCCCCCCCCCCCTCGCACCCCCCATCACAACATATGAAATTCAACCCCATTAATCCGTCATAAAATGTCCTTAGATGTTGACACGCCGTTTAAGCATCATTAAATAAAATGAAATGTACATTTTTGACTTACCTGTGAAGTACACATTTCCTAATAACACAAATAATAATCCGAAGACTCCAGTAGCCATCATGTCGAGGCGTGTGTACCTGTATATCTCATACCAATATTATTTATGCAGAAAATAAATACGATAATTTGTAAAAAAATAATATTCGAAAGTTGGCAAAAAGATCAGAGCACATGCGGAATTTAATTCCGCATGTGCTCTGATCTTTTTGCCAACTTTGGATTTTTTTTTTTTACGAATTATCGTATTTATTTTTATTTTGTTTACCAACTTTCCACGTTATTTACGAAATATCTCGCAGATCTTGAAATTAAATTTCGGAAACTGTTTATGTACATGTATTGGTTCTAATGTCTGAATCACATATGCAAATTGGCCGAGATTGGGCGTTTTGGTCCGTGCATACATAATGTATATACACGTACCTGGGAAACTGGGGACCGTTTCACTAAACATCGTACGACTAGAATGTGACTAGGTGTCAAATTACGATAGTCTGTAAATTTCACATTAAAATATTGTTCGTGTAAACAATTATTGGATTTACATTTATTGAGCATAGGCTGCATATGCAGCCTATGCTCAATACATGTAAATCCATCAATTGAAGTTTCCAGACGATCCTAAATTTGCACTTGAACATTTTAGTCGTACGAAGTTTAATGAAACGGCACCATTGTATTTACTATCTACTCTATTATTCGCAAAGTACGTCGATTCTATTCGGATATTTCGTGGAAAATAGTTATGCAAATAAATTTAACAGTGCAAAAAATGTCAGTATTTGCGGATTTTAACTTAATAGTCTTCTTCAACAACCGTGGACGTAAAATAATAGTGCCGCGGCGCGCAGTGGTTATCGCGGTGGTGGTGTCTACAGTCGTTCTATGATCGGGATCAAGTGGACATTATTCTCCGATTACGAAAGCATTACGACTATTTCTGTTATACTAGATGGCCGCGGCCCACATCTCGCGCCCGCCGAGGCTTTGATAGTATACCGAAAAACTGTAACCAAAATCGTTAACTGAAACGCACGTACGGACGTACGTACGTACGCCTATGTGCCGACTATACCGCGCTGTCCACAAGCGGGCGGGACAAAATACAGTTGCTACTCGCTATAAAAAGGCGTAGTAATACTGTTATCATCAGTTCAACTCGTATGTAACACGAGTTTTCTGGATGCCAGATTATTCAGGTTCTACATTATAGCATAGTCTGACTAACTTGGTACACAACCGTCTGTGTTAATGTTATCCATATTACCAACGTTTCTGAACATGTATTTGGCAATATCAACTCGCAATCAAGCAAATTTATTGTCTGAGCCTGAGCTGTAGCACAGCTCAGGCTCAGACAATCAATTTGCTTGATTTCAAACGGCAATGTTCAAGTATTTTGAAATAAAGAAGTTTACAAATATTGGAAAGATTAGCCCAGGCGGTGGTGTATCACCTGACCTGGGAGCCGTTTCACTAAACTTCGTACGACTAAAATGTTCGTAAGTGCAAAATTATGATGGTCTGTAAATATCATATTAACATTGTTTTCTTGTAAACCATTGTTGGATTTACATTTATTGAGCATAGGCTGCATATGCAGCCTATGCTCAATACATGTAAATCCATCAATTTAAATTTCCAGACGATTCTAAAATTGCGCTTACGAACATTTTAGTCGTACGATGTTTAGTGAAACGGGCCCCAGACCTGGGGGCCGTTTCACTAAATTTCGTACGACTAAAATGTTCGTAATTGCAAAATTATGATGTAAACATGTTTTCTTGTAAACAATTATTGGATTTATATTAAATGAGCATAGCCGATGATCAATACATGTGAACCCATCAACTGAAATTCCCAAACGATCCTAAATTTGCACTTACGAATATTTTAGTCGTGCAAAGTTTAGTGAAACGGTTCCCAGCCACACTTGTATTCTCTATGTACCAGGCAATGGTTTTGATAACTGGTATGAAACTCAATAAGACCCTTTTTCTCGTGGCGGCCTACATTCATTCTCATCATTTCCCCCTAAGAAACCGGAATTGATTTTGATATGTTAATTTTGCAACCAATCCAATCGCCACAAAATTATTTTCAGACTAGTCCATTTATGAAAAGGGGGTGTTGTTGTTCTCAAAACAATGAACATTACTTGAAAAAAGTGCAGATCCTGATGAGACGGCTCGTCACGAGCCGTCTCATCAGGATCTACACTGTTTACCAATACCACTATACAGGTATGTCGTGTTGAAAGGGTTAAAGGCTATAGGACAACTTTTCCCGTTCCACAGTTAGTTTCTAAGTATTCCTTTTGCACGTTAATTAGAAACTCGTGTTGGAGCAAGACAAGTCCATGTGGCAATGATATCGTATGTCCAGCTCGATAATTGGTAATCGATTCATTTGCATATCAATGAACTTGACCACGTTATAAATAGGAAAATATATTCATTGCGATTGTGATGTTGAACTTTATTATCTACCGCTAGTTAGATGTGAACCGGCTATTTATATAGTTGATTTAACCCGTTCACCCCTAAGTAACTGCAATGGGTTTTGACATGTTAATTTTGCAGCCAATCCAATCATCACAAAACGTTTTTCAGACTACATGTAGTTCATTTATGAAAAGGGTGTATTTTTTGTTCACAAAAATATGAAAATCACTTTCAAAAAGTGCAGATCCTGATGAGACGGCTCGTTACGAGTCGGCTCATCTGGATCTGCACTGTTTACATAAACCGCTATAGCGGGCTTTCGGGTTCAAAGGGTTAATGTTTATGTAGAGGTTAGAACACACCAAATAGTTTCACTATATAATTTAACCGAATCCCATCAAATAAGGCCAGTCTCCCCTACTTTCGTATGGTTGCTGTGGGATCTACCTGTACATGACCTGCAGCCGGTCCGTACTGGTTCTGCATGAATTGAACAGTATGTTCACTTACTCCTAAGAAAGAAAATTCCAACATCGGCATGTCCCCCAATATTGATTACATTTTTTGGCCACGGAAACTCTGTTTACATCACGTGAACAACAGGTTCGGTGTTTTCTTTTAAATGCTACAAATATGCTGAAAGCTGGTGTTCAAAGCACCTCAAGACGTTCATCAAGTGAAACAGGGTAGTAATGGGTCAGGATTGCAAGCAAATTGTATCTGTGACCTCAAAACGCCCGAACTATGTTTTATATCGGACCACTTTTGTATACCCCTGGGCGATTTCGCACCATTTAGTATTCTCTAACCTAGAGAGAACAGCTAGTCTACCTTGTCGCAGGTGCCTCGAAACAGGGGGCCGTTTCACTAAGCGTCGTACGACTAAAATGTTCGTAAGTGCAAAAAGGTGATAAAGGTGTAAATTTCACATTAACAATGTTTTCTTGTAAACAATTATTGGATTTACATTTATTGAGCATAGGCTGCCATATGCTTTATATTTTCCTTATTACGTAACGGATTTTGATGAAATATGGCGCATCAAACGCGTCTTGTTAAGCTGCATTTGGTGGTCTCTGTACTTGGCCCAAACTTCTGTCGCTTTTGCGAAGAATCTATTTTGCTGCGTTTGCTGCGCCATATTTCATCACTTTCAGCCACTGTTGTTGTTGTTGTTATAACCACATGATCATGCACCTTGTGTATTGCTTGCTAGAAGTACGACGGGTGTTAACAGTGTCATTGATGGAATGGCGAACAGTGCAGATTCTGAGGTTGATCTGAATATACACACTTCGCAAAACCCATAACCCTATACAATTTCTCCAGAAACAGCCACATAAGTATGAGACAAAGCATTTGATTGTGTACCTTAGAAAATGTGAGATTTTTCATGAAAATAATTTACAGAAACTGTTTAGATTATGTAAATAACGATGAAAGTTGACGATTTTTTTTATAGTAAATAACTGTTTATTTCGACGACATTTACAGTAAATTTCGTAATTTTTCTAAATATTTTCCATAACATGTCCAAAAGCACATGGCTTGTCTCATATAAATTATAACGTTAACGTGACGACGTCACTAAGTTCTATCCCATGTGACAAAGCGCGGAAGTGACGTTAGCGACGTATCTAGGCGACGTACAGACGTCCGCCAGCTGCTGGTAAATGAAACGACACGCGAGGCGAGTGTCGCGATAATAAAATGTATTTAATAATGAATAGCAAAGATACGTCGGTAGAAGGAGTCTTCAACGATATATGTAAGGTATATACAAAATATAGTTATTTAATATTGTTATAGTAGACACATGGGATCTGTATGCTTGTGCTTAATAGCATGCTTGTCGCATGTGTGCAGTGTTGAATATGTATCTACTGTCTGTTTCACGAAAGCTGCCCAAATTTTACGGCTATATAAACAATTCAAAAACAAGATTTCTTTTGATAATATTAAATTAAGGGAAAAATTAAGAATGAGCCTTCTTTTTATTTCGTGAAATTTGGTCAAATATTGATTTTATTGCGAAAAAACAATTTCCCCATGTTAAATCCCCATAGACATCTTCACGGAGTGAAGATGTCTATGGGGATTTAACATGGGGAAATATTTTTGAATTTTAGAAATACTGGACCGATTTTTAAAATTTCACTTTTGTTTTCTTAGTTAGATCATATCAAAGCTATCTAGCCAGGTTTCGGAGTTAATTTCCATTTTTTTTTCGTTTTTTGACTCCTCCCACAGCTCCCTCCACTTCCTTTTCCCCCATGTTAAATTCCTATAGACAAATTCATTTTTCGTAATAAAATCAATATTTGAACAAATTTCACGAAATAAAAAGAAGGGTCATTCTTAAATTTTCCTTTAATTTAATATTATCGAAAAAAATATTGTTTTTGAATTGTTTATATAGCCGTAAAATTTGGGCAGCTTTCGTGAAACAGACTATAGTCGTTTTACTACGTATACGGAGCCCGCAAGGGACAAAGACTTCGTTCTTTTATTAATTCGTTCCCACGAATTAACAATTCGTTCCCACGAAATAACAATTCGTTCCCACGAATTGTTATATCGTGGAAACGAATTGTTAATTCGAGGGAACGAATTGTTAATTTGAGGGAACGAATTGTTAATTCGTAGGAACGAATTGTTATATCGAGGGAACGAATTGTTATTTCGTGGGAACGAATTAATATAAAAAAATCCATGTCCCCTGCGGTGCTCCGTATTTTACCATTGGCTTCTCGGGTAAGATTTGGTAACTCACTGTTAGGGAACATGACTTATATAATACAGTATATCCCCTCTAAACCAGACACAGGGGAAAATTAGTTCAGCTTAATTTAGATATGTTAAATTGCCATTTAATGTCTGTTCATGATCGCTAAGCAGCCACGCGTGTCTTGAAGTATTACTCTGTCTGTTTTACAGTTGAACATGTACACTGGAGAGGTTCCACAGTAGACACATACTGAGAACATATTATTTCCAGACATTGGTTCTAGATATAACTTGTATTGAAGGGGTCAGTGGAAGAAGGAACTTAGCCCCCTTCTTCCACTGATCCTTAATGTGGTTTAGACTGGAGCATGAGACTTGTGGTATTTATGAACAGTGTAGCTCCTGATCAAATAACACATTCATGTAGCCTGATAACGATCTGTGTTGCTTGTCAGATAAGAAGCATGGCGGGTGTTTCATTGATGGACTTGAGAACAATGCAGATTCTGATCAGACTGTCTAGATGCATAGGCTGTTCTGGATCTACACTGATCGTAAAACCCGCCATTTCTCCAGTCACAGCCACAAAACATGTCGGCGTTTGTAAAATGTTTATTACTTTTAGCTACAGTGTCGTTGATTTTGTGTCCTGTTTCAAAAGTACATGTACATGCCTCCCTGCTCGTCGTCCGACACAGTCATGTCGCTAATACACCTACAGTTTATCAATGTCTACCCAATCCCGAGAGGGTGCTTGGTGAGAGATGGGATGGGTGGTGGGCAAACATTTGGGATTGACACCAATACATTAAATCGACATCATTATTCCCGTCTGTAGATAAGGAATTAAAATGCTGTCTAATTTTCCATTGGGAGTGACCAACGTTTTCTTATAGAGCCGATATAGGCCGGACTGTATTCTAAAATCCACACCAGCGGAATGTATTGACTGTCTAATACCCGCGACCGGAAATGTCTAATACAGTTTTCGTTTCCAGTATGCTGTAATATACATGTCCAGTTGTACATGCCCGTCTCATGAATCACATTTTCCAGTCACAGCTAATTATATGTAGCTGTGACTGGAAAATGTGATTCATTTGTATGGTAGTCGTGCTAGGCGATTATCATGGTTCGATTGACTATGTCTTGATTTTATGGGTTTTACGACCGGTGTAGATCCAGATCAAGATCTGTAATGTGTGTTTCAGTGCCGAGCGCTTCTGCAGAAAGGTTCCGATTGTTTCTACTAAAATTGCCGAGTGTTTCTGCGGAAGGGTGTGGGTTTTTTTCTACGGAAATGAGCCGATCGTTTCTGAGCAAATGTTGAGTGTTTCTGTGGAAAAGTTCTGAATGTGTCTACGAAAAGGTGCCGAGTGTTTCTACGGAACAGTGCCTAGTGTTTATGTGCCGAGTGTTTCTACGGAAAAGTGTCGAGTGTTTCTATGGAAAAGTGCCGAGTGTTTCTACGGAAAGGTGCCGAGCGTTTCTGCGGAAAAAGTGCCGAGTGCTTCTACGGAAAAGTGCCTAGTGTTTCTGTGCCGAGTGTTTCTACTGAAAAGTGCCGAGTGTTTCTACGGAAAAGTGTCCAGTATTTCTACGGAAAAGTGTCGAGCGTTTTTTGTTTCTATGAAAAAGTGCCGATTGTTTCTACGAAAAAGTGCCTAGTGTTTCTGTGCCGAGTGTTTCTACGGAAAAGTGCCTAGCGGAAAAGTGCCTAGTGTTTATGTGCCGAGTGTTTCTGCGCAAAAGTGCCGCGTGTTTCTACGGAAAAGTGCCGAGTGTTTCTACGGAAAGGTGCTGAGCGTTTCTACGGAAAAAGTGCCGAGTGCTTCTACGGAAAAGTGTGTCCAGTGTTTCTACGGAAAGGTGTCGAGCGTTTTCGCGGAAGAGTGTCGAGTGTTTCTGCGGGAAAGTGCCGAGCGTTTGTACGGAAAAGTTCCGAGTGTTTCTGCAGAAATGTGCCGAGTGTAAAGTGCCGAGTGTTTCTAGGGAAACGTGCCGAGTGTTTCTATGAAAAAGTGCTGAGTGTTTCTACGGAAAAGTGCCGAGTGTAAAGTGCCAAGTGTTTCTACGGAAAAGTTCAGAGTGTTTCTACGAAAAAAGTTCCGAGTGTTTCTGTGCCGGGTGTTTCTACGGAAAAGTGTCGGGTATTTCTGCGGAAAAGTGCCATATGTTTGTGTGCCAGGTGTTTCTGCGGAAAAGTGTCGAGTATTTCTGAGGAGAAAAGTGTTTCTACAGAAAGTGTTTCTGTTCCGAGTGTTTCTGCGGAAAAGTGTAGTGTGTTTCTGCGAAAAAGTGCCGAGTGTTTCTGTGCCGAGTGTTTCTGCGGAAAAGTGCCGAGTATTTCTGCGGAAATGTGGCGAGTGTTTCTACGGAAATATGCCGTGTGTTTCTGTGGAAAAGTGGCGAGTGTTTCTACAGAAAAGTGCCGAGTGTTTCTGCGGAAAAGTGCCGAGCTGAAAAGTACCAAGTGCTGCGGAAAAGTGCCGAGTCTTTCTGCTGAAAAGTGCCCGAGTGTTTCTCGGGAAACCTGCCGAGTGTTTCTCGGGAAAGCTACCGAGTGTTTCTGCAGAAATGGTAATCTTAATGTTTTGTATGTGGTCTCGCCTTGTATATGAGCCCTTAACCCATTAACTACCCTCTGTCACGTGCTATGGTGTAGATAACACAGTGGCAAGGTAGACGGCGATTGGCAGGTTTTTGAGCAACAATCCAAATTGAGATGAAATACATCTATAGTTACTGTTTAATTTATGAACACTAGCAATATAAATCTAGATTCACGGTCCGATCTGGATCTATTGGCATCATGGCTATTTGAAGCAGCCGCATTTGTTATTGCATATGCACAAGAACCTCCGACATATGCACATGTTGATGTGTTCACACTACAGAGCTTGTACTAACACTGCAGTATTAGTTTAACTCTTTGCATGCTGGGAAACTTGTTGGCTATAGATAGTTCAAAACTAGCGGACAACAATTCATCATATTTGCTTTTATTTCTCCCGGTAAATATCATGAATATGTCTTGGAATTTCATTAGAATTGAGTCCTGAGGACTCAATTCTAATGAAATTCCAAGACATATTTACAGAGAGAAAGAAAACATATAGTTCTAATTTGTTTGGCGGATATTTTCGCCGCTAGCATGTAAAGAGTTAACAACACCAGCTGCAAATTTAATAGTCGATATGAATTAAAATTGAATATTCATAGACAGTAGATCAGTGTAAATATACAATATGTAATATAACACATTTTAGAATGCTTTTTCTCTTCAGATACTCTAAGATAACATTAACGATTGAATTCACCAGAGGTTTCATAAACTATATAAATAATTATAGAATTCGCATTGTAGTTTAGTACAAGTTCCAGTAATGGAACACATCCTCGCCGTATTGGGTTGGGATGGGAACAAGAGAGTGCATGTCGCCACCATGGATAGTTACATTCTCTTGTGTCCATTCCCCGGTGACGTTCTATATCAGTGAATGGTATGTGAGTCATTTGCCCTATTAATTCTCTTTAGACAATGTCAGCATGTCAAATCCAATGTTTTACTGTGTTTACTCAAGCAACACCTTCAGTTTTCAACGGTCGCCAATATCTTCCCTCCAACTTTCTTCCTCACCTCTCTCTCTCTCTCTGTCTCTCTCTCTCTCTCTCTCTCTCTCTTCTCTCTCTCTCTCTCTCTCTCTCTCCAACCCACACCCTCTCTCTCTCTCTCTCTCTCTCTCCTCTCTCTCTCTCTTCTTCTTACTGCTCTCTATCTCCTCTCTCTCTCTCTTCTATCTATTCTCTCTTTCTCTTTCTCTCTCTCTCTGCACATCTTCGCTGTCTGTCTCCTCTGTTGCTCTCTCTATCTATCTCTGTGTCTCTCCTCCTCCCTTTCTCCCTTTCTCCCTTTCTCTCTCTTCTCTGTCTCTCTCTCTCTCTCTATCTCCTATCTCGCGCTCATTCACCCTCATCTATATATGTCCTCTCTCTATCTCTCTCTCTCTCTCTCTCTCTCTCTCTCTCTCTCTCTCTCTCTCTCTCTCTCTCTCTCTCTGCCCATATCTGCTCCCTGTCTCCTCTGTTACTCTCTCTGTGTGACTCTCCTCCTCCATTTCTCCCTTTCTCTCTCCTCACTGTCTCTCACTGTCTCTCTCTATCTCCTATCTCGTGCTCTCTATCCCTCATATATATATGTGTCTCCTCTCTGTCTGTCTGTCTGTCTGTCTGTCTGTCTGTCTGTCTCTCTCTCTCTCTCTCTCTCTCTCTCTCTCTCTCTCTCTCTCTCCCTCCCTCCCTCCCTCCCTCCCTCCTCCCTCCCTCTCTCTCTCTCTCTCTCTCCTCTCTTTCTCTCTCTCTGCCCATCTCTGCTCTCTGTCTAGTCTGTTGCTCTTTATGTGTCTCTCCTCCTCTCTTTCTCCCTTTCTCCTTTTCTCTATACTCTCTGTCTCTCTCTTTATCTCACTCTATCTCCTATCTCGCACTCTCTCTCCCTCATATCTCTGTCTCTCTCTCTCTCTCTCTCTGTCTGTCGTCTGTCTGTGTCTGTCTGTCTGTCTGTCTGTCTGTTGTCTGTCTGTCTGCTGTTGTTGTTCTGTCTGTCTCTCTCTCTCTCTCTCTCTCTCTCATCTCTCTCTCTCTCTCTCTCTCTCTTCTTTTCTTTCTCTCTCTCTCTCTCTCTCTCTCTTCATGTTATCATTTGTCTACTTCCCGTGCAGAGAAGGCATAAGTTCAACCCACATCGGCGACGCCAGCAAAATACATGCTCCTCCTTCGCTCATTTACTGTACCAGAACGTCGCCGGTTAGCCAGGCTCCCCTAGTGCATAGGGACCTGGGGGCTCACCATAGTACAGTCCGCGATTTTTATTATACATGTATGTCTGTAATACTGATTAATCGTTTTAACCATGCTTTATGCCCCCCACCACTGAATGGTGAGGGTGAATATAGTGTTACAGGCGTCCGTACGTCCCGTACGTCCATAGGTCCGTACGTCCCGCTCGGGTAAATTTCTTATAATTTCTGCTTCTGCATATTTCACACATGATACCTCTGATGGTCCTCTATCGTGCCACTGATAAATTTATTATTGTACCATAAAAACTACGCAAGTTACGCAAGCCGTCCTAAAATATATTGAACAACCCTCGTACATGTAGATCTGGACAACGTTGGTCACGTGTGCTAGTGCATGTACATGCACATGTATTATTTGATATACTATTTTCTCATTTAAATGTCCTTGTGTATATTTATATATGTGTACATCAGAATCATAATATATCATTGTGAGGTACGTATTGACATATTGATAGTTACAGTGGCAGTTTTCTGTAAGACGCTATGCCGTAATTTAAGATAATTTCTAGGTTTCAATCATACATGCTAGTTATGTGACTAAAAACTATAGGGTTAACTGTATTGTAATTTTGAAATTTGCGGCGTATATCAGAAAATGATAGGTCGGAAAATCTGTTTAATGGCGACGCGCTAGCGGAGCCATTAAACATGTTTTCCGACCTATTTCTAATGCACTCCTTTACTGTTTTGTAAACGTTATCGAGTCTCGTTGGAAAATCGTACCGGATTGCAAGCTGGTTGAGAAGGTCATACCTAACGGATCAGACAAATAAGATTTTCTATGAAGAAAATAGTTCCAACACAATTACAAGATATTAGCGATTTTTGAATGTATATAAGTTTATGTTTGCTGATTTCATTATTTTTCAATAATAAAAGCAATAAATTCGTCGTTAGAATTATAATTGCCTTATATACTACTTTGCGCTTTTAATGTCACTCCAGTGCGATCTCTTAGCAACAATATTTCAATGGCGGCCACCTGTCAAACTTCCCGGATGTTGATAAATATTGTGATAACTCGTCTAATCATTCGTGATATACTACCATTTGAGATGCAAGATTAAGCAGGATACATACTTTCTGTTTGTGTGAACGATCTGTTACTGCCAAAACATATGAAACGTGATCAACGGTGAGATATTTACAATATTCTTTCGCTGCACGCTTCGGACCATGCTACTTTCGGACCAGGTCACCATGACGTTTCGGACCAGAACGTTTCAGATGCAAGCCAGCTGTGTCTTTGACAATAATACGAGAATACCACTTGGGACATATTATGTGAGTTACCCCATGTTTTGGTCGGTCATTATGTGGCAGAGTAAATTGACCGACCTCAAACTTAGTATTGGCGTAGGAATACATATTGAAATAATTTGCGACCGTTCATCAACAATGATATACCTGTAATGTGTGACCATCAGCCAATCAGATTGCGTGATATTTATAGAGTACATTAGTTTAAACAATATGTATTAAGTTATAAGTCATGTAAAGGAACAATACATGGTATGATACAAGCATTAAATAGTGTGTGGATTGGAAAACAAGCTCGAAAAAGCTTATATGAATTCTTCTCCACTATAAGCGTGAGTGCAATATACATGGAATTACTGTCAGGCAGGTCATGACTAGTTAATTATCAATGGTGACTGAAATAACAATTGATCATTTATATTTCAAACAGATGGTAATATGTGTAGATTGATGGTGGAATATGTATTTTAAAGCATTATTTATAAAACTATAAGTTCAGTATTTCAGTACTAAAAAAGGGAGTACACACATAAAGTGATCAATGTAATCGAAATTATAACTATGGTATGGTGGGGACAAGGTAAATGGGGGAGGGCGCCGTGGGTGGGTGGGGGGGGGGGGAGGTAAAGGGATGCACTCATTGCTGGCATGGTGGCTCGTACTGGACATCTGCCCACTTGTCTCCTCAATTGCCGAAACACCTTGTAGCCACGATGAACTTCTGGACCTGCTGAAATACGAAGCTGTTTTCCTCGAATGTCAAATGTTCATTGCCGCGGAGCAGTGTGTCTGTTGTGGGGGGACATGGAAGGTTGTTAATATGTGTGTTTCGCTGAAGTTTATATTTGTTGAAATACAAGAGAAAGTGGCTGACTGTTTTTATGGATCCTCATGTGCAGTGTGGGGTGTCAACAATAGATCTCATGTGAAGGTCGAAGTTGAGAGCCTTACATGAAAGACGAAGGCGTGTATGAATAATTTGTCCTGTCCTGTTTCAGGCGTTAAAAAGGGGTGATGATTTAACAGAATTGGCGTTTAGGTTTGCTTTGAAAGAAGACAGAGATTGAGAGTCCTTTATGTTCCGATTCAGTGCATTCCAGTCACGAATGGTGGATGGTAAGTATGATTGGTTGTACTGTTGTGTGCGACAATGTATGTGAGGTATGTCGTCAGCATTTCTAAGATTGTAGCGAGACTGCCTTTGAACGGGGATTACATTTGCAAGATAAGATGGTGTAAGATTGTTTAACATCTTATAGAAAAGGACTAGTCTGTGTTTCTTACGCCTATCGGTCAATGTTTCCCACTTGAGTTCCTGATAGAGTCTGGCTATGTTGCAAAGTTTGGTCGCGCCCGACACTATTCTGGCAGCCTCAGTTTGCACAGCCTCCATGTCATCTTTCATCTGGTTCGAGCAATTATTTGCTGTCGATTAGATAAATATGAAGAGAACCATTTATGAAGAGGACCGTGAATACCAAGGGAAGACAGTTTGTATAGAAGACCGCGATGCCAGACTCTGTCGAAGGCTTTGGAGAGTGCATTAGAAACTATTGTTAATGCCAATAAACGATATGTTGTTATACATGTATTATGATTAGGCCATGTCATGTTTCTCTGATAAGCGGCCACAGATGGCCAAAAACTGACATACATGTACATATCCGCCAGTAAAACAAACAAGGCCTTGAAAAAAAAGCGAACGTACATTTATATAAACTTTCCAAACCCTTTGCATTGTGCAAAAGGTTGAGGAAGATTTTAAAATACATTTATATTGAATTTAAATTCATGAACGGATAGAAAACATGGACAAATCCCCGGTCATATTACTGCATCAGTAAATCGTGTAAAATAGCATACACAGTGCAGTTTGTTCGTGTTTTGTTTTCTGAACAGATAAATAGATTGGTATGACCTTACTGCGTTGAAAACGATCTCCAAAACTCAAACACAAGTGAACGGTAGATATAATCAGTGAAAGTAACTATGTCAGGACACACTGGTTGCTCTCCCGTGATTGTGAAACCGTTGATATTTGGCCACAGGGTTGAGAAATGAAGCACTTTGACATAATTTCTTCACAATACACATCGGTTGTCCGGTGAGCGTAGGTTGGTAATGTGCTCGATTCTCACAAATGCAGTCCGGGATCGATCCTCGGGGAGGAGAGTGCGAGAGATAATTATGATGGTCACCATTAGCCGATTTCACCAAAATTGCTGAGCATACTTATCTAGCTTTATCCCATCAACCCGTATGTGCCGTGAAACACGGTGCCGTGAAATAGTTTTGATATCCTGTCAATACGACCTGCGTATGAATATGTGCGGTTGTCATACTAGTCGATTCTCCGATTTTGAGGATGCAGCTGGTGTTGCGGCAGGTGTTGACGGGCTGGTGATGCGGCAGGTGTTGACGGGATAAATAGAAAAGTATGTTTGTGCCGTGAATGGGAAAACATATCTGGTTCGGCACGGAAACGGGATGGGCTCGCAGAGCCTCGCCCATCCCGTTTCCTAAGCCTTGCCAGATATTGTTTCCCATTCACGGCACTAACCTACTATTCTCTATAAGTATACTTTGAGGGAGTAATCACTTATTTTTCCCGAAATGCATTATTGCATATAGAACTAACGACTGCATATATTTGATTATTAAAAATATGCAGAATTATGATACTGAATTTATAACATTATCACAGCCAAATTTATCTTTGAATTGAACATTTCTCCCTCAAAGTATACTTTGCAATTTTGGTGAAATCGACTACAGATAATCCTTTATTGCATAAAATGGATTTGCGCACTTGTAATAACACATTTGCATTAACACTCATAATGTACTTGATTAATAAATAATTCCAGCACAAAAATATTTGCACAATTCCCTAACATTTGATTGGCCCGTAGCAAGTCTCTGTCCAAAATTTATATCCCAGTAAACTCCCACGCCGAACTACTTTCCGTAACCGTGAGGCGCAGTTAAAATAATTCTTAAGAAAACGGAAAATAAACACATTTTCTTTATGAATTTATTTCAAATGCTGGAATTATAAGGAATGAATAACCTTTTTGTTGAATTTATCGGGGATATAAACTTGGAAAAGTCGCGGAAATACTGGACGAGGCCTTAACAAAATATAATTTTCGAAAAAAAAATAAAGATTTTTTTTTTTCGAAAATTGTAATTTGTTATCGCTTCGTCCAGTAAACTAAATCTTACTAAATGATTATATATGTATAGCGGGCACTCATAATGTTTAGAACTGGTGGAATAGTGACACAATTATACAGTTATTTAATTCCTACAAAAACAGGCTGTGGCTACTGAGTGGGCATGTTAATGGTTATTTCTATGTCAGTAGGGTGTACGGATTGGTATATGCGGCGTAGAATCGAGGAGACGAAATGTCCTTATCTAACACTTTCACCCCTAAGTAACTGGAATGGATTTTAATATTTTTGTGGTCTCACTAATATGAAAATTACTTGGATCTGTACTGTTTGCAAACGCCGCTATAGCGGGCTTTCGGGTTCCAAGGGGTAATGAACATTCATATAAATCGGAATGCTGCTTCGAATTGTAAATCTCAGCATGGGAGATAACACAAACTGATTGTACTGCTGAGCCAGTTAGAGTTGTTTCCCCTCAATTAGTGTAGCAACTGGTCCCCAGTGATTGTGAGTGGCGACAGGACACTGGGGACTTTGACCCCATATTAGCCGGTACAGAGTATACAACATCTGGTCAGGGTCTACACTGTTTGGCATACCGTTAGTAACACCGGTCATGCTTCCAACAGTTAGTTGCTTGAGCGAGCAATCAGATAAGGAGCTAGATTCGTCATAAATGTCATATACGCCTAATTTCACGGTCTATGTCATGCTGAGGATACGCCATTTTGTGTGTCACTGTGGAATATCCTAAATAGTTTCTTTATATGTGCTTAGAAGTATATGTCGTGACCACCATTTGAACCGTCTCGTCGAGACGGTTCAAATGAGTGGCCACAACATATACTTTAACTGAGAAATAAGAAAGACAAAAATAAAATATTTAAAAAAAAATCGTACCCGTCAATGTGTATTCCGAACTTAATGGGTTAATAACCATGATAACGGCTCACAGTTCTAGTTAGATCCATATAACACTGGGTACAATACATCACGTCGTTATAGCAACACATATCTCACTCGAGCATTTGGGTGCAATACTTTAACATCTCAGCTGGACAGATACAAATATATATACAGCTCAGAACCAGTAGCCGATTTCAGCAACATTGCAAAGTATACTTATCTAGCAAAGTATACTTTGAAGGATAAATTTATTATTTTTTACTATACTGAATGTATTACATTATCACAGCCATTTTGGCTGTGATAATGTAATAAATTCAGTATAATAATTCTGCATACGTTTAATCATCAAATATATGCAGTCGTTAGTTCTATATGAAATAATGCGTTTTGGGAAAAATAAATGATTACTCCCTCAAAGTAACAGTAACAGTTATATACAGATCAAAAGCAGGATATACACAAATGTCATAAGCCTCATTTCCCTAGTAATATATATATATATACAGATCTGGAGCAGGACCGACACAAATGCCATAAGCCACATTTCTCCAATAATAGCTACATGTATATACAGAACAAGAGCTGGACAGAGATTCCATAAACCCCATTATTCCAGTAATGACTATATGCAGATCAGGAGATAGTCAGACACAGATAGTGCAGTGGGATAAGGACATGTTTGTGCACTTTTTGATACAAACATGAAACTTTGCACACGACACGAGTAGGTATCATAAATGTAAGCAGCATAAGCTATAGAACCACATCGACGACACCCGGTGGCGCCCTGTGCCAATAAATACAGGTTTAATTGTGATTTTTCAATCTTATTAGAAGCCAGTACACCAGAAATATGCATAGGCATAAGAATACCTCATTTTTATGACAACTGCGTTGCTAGGTGGAGCCACGTGGTGGCGCATTGTTTTAAATTTACCCAATGTTTGTCTCATTTTAGTAATATTTTTGTAAATATTTGCTTATTTTCTCAATAATAATGATAGTTTCTCTCGGTGGGTTTACCAAGCATGCAGCTATAAAGCAGACTTATTATTCTGGATCAACTGTGTTACTAGGGTAAGTATTACACTGCATGTGAATTCAAGTCAACGGTAGTGTGTACTTTACCATTAATTATATGTGCCCTTTTGGAAACAAGCATGATACTTTATACACAGGTAGATATCATAAATGTAATCAACAGAGGACATAGAACTATCTCGACAGCGCCCGGTGGCGCCCTGTGGTGCCACATGATGGCTCACCTTCCCAAATGATAGGAATGCCCACAAATACAGGTTTACTTGTTCTCAATCTTATCAGATGACAATACAGCACAGAAATGCATATGCATAAAATACCTCGCTTTCCATTACAACTGCGTTGCTAGGTGGAGCCACCCAGTGGCGCATTTGTCTAAATTTACATATCTTTGCGTTATTTTAGCCGTATTTTGTGACTATTTGCTTATTTCCTTAGCAATAATGATATAGTTTCTCTCAGTGTGCTTACCAAGCACGCACCGCTATAACACACTTATATTCCAGATCGACTGCGTTGCTGGGATACACACGCCAGTAAGTATTTCGCTGCACGTGAATCCATTTCAACGAGTATTTACTTTACCGTATGCGTCAATTAATAGTTTTGTGTATTAGCTAATGTTTCTAACGACATCTTGTCACACATTGGTTACAACCATTGAATGGATCATATGGGCCGTCAATTGAAACAACGGGTCGTACAGCATTTAAGAACAGAGTCGCATCAAACCAGCATGTGTACCTGGGCAGTTTGGTTTGAGCTTATGCTGTTACAAATACGGTCACTGAATCTGTCATTTTGCGAATAACACAATGGTTATATTCTAATCCCATTGTTAGATCCGTACAACATACCCACGATACCGCGTATTAAATGACGTAAGTATATTTTACAGTCGGTGGCCGATATGTGACATACAATGACAAAACGTGAAGTTAATATCAGGTGTGGTATGCTATGTTCACATCAGTTATTAGCATATTAGGTTTCAATATACATGCATGAACATAGTGTTGTGCATGACATATATTCTCGTGAACATCCACAACGACCTATGCTGCACCGTTTATTGCAGTTACATTTGATTAGTTCACGGCACCCCTTTGAGGCTTCTGGTAGCAGTGTCCATCGGTCATCATCGGTTTTTGACCAGCACCAGTCTTCTAGATTAGGCAGTTCCATCGTTGGAGACATGGCCTTCCCCCACACATGTCCACCTTGATACGCGGCCCTTTTAGCATGTTCCTTTAGGGCTGCCTTAGTTGGAGGAAGGCTTTCATTTCTGAATCTGCCCTTTCTTGTGAACATATCTTTTCTCTAACTTCATTGATATCCATGAGTTCGCTGGTTCGGTCATACATCAGAATTGTAAACCTTTCTACAACTCTACAACCGCTGTACTGATATCATTGATGCTGGTAGACAGTTCAATGAATGCTTCTGTAATCTCGGGGAATACTTGCCACAGTTATCTTGCCTCATCCTACACATGCTGACACCGTGTCGCAGCCCGTGAACGCATACAATGCTGGCAGTGCTGAAGCCCTAGGAGATCCCATTGTGCGTGTAATTTCGTGAGCAGGTATATAGCAACATTCTTTGCCAGTGCCAAATGCCACCCATAATTCGTAAATTGATGTCAAGTTTCTCTGCATAGACAATGGCTAGAACTAAGTCATCCGTATCTACCATTCTGATTAGACACTTGTTGCTTCCTTTTGTTGCAGCATCAATTACATGGAGAATTACCCTAGTATCAGCCTCCTCATGGTTACATGGACTCATTGATGAACAGTCGGATTCTGCATGTGAGGAAAGGACAGACTCCCTCTTTGTAACGTTGACATCAGCATTTACGCATGGCCTGTTTATAGTTGCATTTGACAGGAGATCAAACAATTATACCTTATTATCCGATACACAGAGAAACTGTTGCCAGTTCCGTTGGACCTTTGATGTGTTCCTACCACACGCCTCCTGATTCACTTTCCTCGTTTCTCTCTGGTTGATTTGTTCAGGCTGTATTTCACATATGAATCCCAGACCATGTCAACACGATTAGCATTATTCACCTGCTTGTCAATGTATGGTAGAAATATCGATGTTAAATATTCATCGAACGTCGTTGTTAATGTTTGTAAGACTGCAAGAGTTACTCTTCATGTATACTCTTCAGTAAAGAAGTTAAGTTACGTTGTTAACGTCATGACGTCATAATAACGTCATGACAACGGCTAAGGCATTATGGTAGTGATATGTTATGGTATGAATCCACAATAAAGTGTACAGTGTTGTATTGAGTGTTTTGTGTGTATATAAGTGTTTAACAGTCGTAACAGTTTTTGGCTCAAGCAATTGCACACTAACCGCACCATCCAATACAATAGTATCGACAGTTGGAGTGTCAGCAGCTGATGGACTAATCAGTGTCGATGAACATTTCAATAAGTCAGACTTGTTACCCATATGGAGATTTCCATGGTTTGATAAACTTGGTGGATATGGATGGTTTTCATGCATGAAGAAGTCATCAATATTAATTGCTGTCACGGTTGTTTGGCATGAAATGCACAATCGCGACATAAGTTCACGGTCAACTTCGAAAGCAGCCATTTGCAGCTACGAACGAGTGCAAGTTTGTGTGTGTGGCCTGCTGAAGAGTGGCAACTTCTGCCTAGGTATTGGTTCTGATACAGCCACTGTTGCTTTCATGATTCGAAGATCAACATATTGGTCATACAGTGTTTTGCCTTCATCTTCAATCGTCTGAACAGCCTCCACTACGGAAGTGTTAACAATGTCTTTAGAGTCGAACACCATGAGATCTGAGCTGGTTTCGAGGAATGGATTACCCATTTTTAGCTCGACTATTCGAAGAATAAGTAGAGCTTATGTTGTCACCCCGGCGTGGGCGTGGGCGTGGGCGTGGGCGTGGGCGTGGGCGTGGGCGTGGGCGTGGGCGTGGGCGTGGGCGTGGGCGTGGGCGTGGGCGTGGGCGTGGGCGTGGGCGTCGGCCCTACACCCACCATACTTGCACAACTTCATCTCCTAGTGATGTACATCAATAACCCCTGATCTATATTTGACCTTGACCTACATTTCCTCTTGAATTACTTAGTTAATTCCCCTTGGTTAAGGTTTTTAGTCAACCTTGGTTAAGGTTTTTGTCGCGCCTGCTTTAGCAGAGGCGCGACTATAGTCGTCGTATTTTCCGTCGTCATCGTCGTCCGCGTCGTCGTCGTCCGGTCGTCGTCCGGTCGTCGTCCGCGTCGTCCGGTTTTTTTGTAAGGCAAATGTGTTAAAGTTATTGTTTTTTCACAATATCTCTTTAACCCCTTGCCAGACATTGATAATATTTCACATCAATGTTTGTCTAGGGATGATGCTTCATTACGCAAACCCCCACATCCAAATTATTAAGGTCAAGGTCATTTATTTACTTGTAATGTTCACCGGATTTGTAACAGAAATGCGTTAAAGTTATTGTTTTTTCACAATATCTCTTTAACCCCTTGCCAGACTTTGATAATATTTCACATCAATGTTTGTCTACGGATGATGCTTCATTACGCACACCCCCACATCCAAATTCTCAAGGTCAAGGTCATTTATTTCCTTGTAATGTTCACCGATTTTGTAACAGAAATGCGTTAAAGTTATTGTTTTTTCACAATATCTCTTTAACCCCTTGCCAGACATTGATAATATTTCACATCAATGTTTGTCTATGGATGATGCTTCATTACGCACACCCCCACATCCAAAGTCTGAAGGTCAAGGTCATTTATTTCCTTGTAATGTTCACCGGTTTTGTAACATAAATGCGTTAAAGTTATTGTTTTTTCACAATATCTCTTTAACCCCTTGCCATACTTTGATAATATTTCACATAAATGTTTGTCTAGGACTGATGCTTCACTACGCATACACCCACATCCAAATTTTGAAGGTCAAGGTCATTTATTTACTTGTAATGTTCACCGGTTTTGTAACAGAAATGCGTTAAAGTTATTGTTTTTTCACAATATCTCTTTAACCCCTTGCCAGACATTGATAATATTTCACATCAATGTTTGTCTAGGGATGATGCTTCACTACGCACACCCCCACATCCAAATTATCAAGGTCAATGTCATTTATTTACGTGTAATGTTCACCGGTTTTGTAACAGAAATACGTTAAAGTTATTGTTTTTTCACAATATCTCTTTAACCCCTTGCCAGACTTTGATAATATTTCACATCAATGTTTGTCTAGGGATGATGCTTCATTACGCACACCCCCACATCCAAATTCTCAAGGTCAAGGTCATTTATTTACTTTTAATGTTCACCAGTTTTGTAACAGAAATGCGTTAAAGTTATTGTTTTTTCACAATATCTCTTTAACCCCTTGCCAGACATTGATAATATTTCATATCAATGTTTGTCTAGGGATGATGCTTCATTACGCACACCCCCACATCCAAAGTCTGAAGGTCAAGGTCATTTATTTACTTGTAATGTTCACCGGTTTTGTAACATAAATGCATTAAAGTTATTGTTTTTTTCACAATATCCCTTTAACCCCTTGCCAGACTTTGATAATATTTCACATCAATGTTTGTCTAGGAATGATGCTTCATTACGCACACCCCCATATCCAAATTTTGAAGGTCAAGGTAAGTTATTTACTTGTAATGTTCACGGTCAAATGCCTCGGTAGGCGCGACACCGCTTCCGTGACGGAATTCTTGTTAGTCAAGCTTGTACATGGAATACTATTGTGCGTACAGACACCATACTTGGACAACCTTTTCTCATAGCGATGAACATCAATAACCCCTGATCTATATTTGACCTTGACCTACATTTCCTCTTGAATTACTTACTTAATTCCCCTTGGTTAAGGTTTTTAGTCAACCTTGGTTAAGGTTTTTAATCAAGCTTGTACATGGAATACTATTGTGCATACAGACACCATACTTCGACAACCTTTTCTCATAGGGATGTACATCAATAACCCCTGATCTATATTTGACCTTGACCTACATTTCCTCTTGAATTACTTACTTAATTCCCCTTGGTTAAGGTTTTTAGTCAAGCTTGTATATGGAATACTCCTGGCCCTATACCCACCATACTTGAACAAGTTCATCTCCTAGTGATATACATCAACAACCCCTGACCTATATTTGACCTTGACCTACATTTAACCTTGTATTACATAGTTAATTCCCCTTGGTTAAGGTTTTAAGTCAACCTTCGTTAAGGTTTTTAGTCAAGCTTGTACATGGAATACTAGTGTGCATACAGACACCATACTTGGACAACCTTTTCTCATAGGGATGTACATCAATAACCCCTGATCTATATTTGACCTTGACCTACATGTCCTCTTGAATTACTTAGTTAATTCCCCTTGGTTAAGGTTTTTAGTCTAGCTTGTATATGGAATATTCCTGGCCATACACCCACCATACTTGCACAACTTCATCTCCTAGTGATGTACATCAACAACCACTGACCTATATTTGACCTTCACCTACATTTAACCTTGAATTACTTAGTTAATTCCCCTTCGTTAAGGTTTTTAGTCCACCTTGGTTAAGGTTTTTAGTCAAGCTTGTACATGGAATACTATTGTGCATACAGACACCATACTTGCACAACCTTTTCTCATAGGGATGTACATCAATAACCCCTGATCTATATTTGACCTTGACCTACATTTCCTCTTGAATTACTCAGTTAATTCCCCTTGGTTAAGGTTTTTAGTCAAGCTTGTAGATGGAATACTCCTGGCCCTACACCCACCATACTTGAACAACTTCATCTCCTAGTGATGTACATCAACAACCCCTGACCTATATTTGACCTTGACGTACATTTAACCTTGAATTACATAGTTAATTCCCCTTGGTTAAGGTTTTTAGTCAACCTTGGTTAAGGTTTTTAGTCAAGCTTTTACATGGAATACTAGTGTGCATACAGACACCATACTTGGACAACCTTTTCTCATAGGGATGTACATCAATAACCCCTGATCTATATTTCACATTGACCTATATTTCCTCTTCAATTACTTACTTAATTCCCCTTCTTTAAGGTTTTTAATCTAGCTTGTATTTGGAATATTCCTGGCCCTACACCCACCATACTTGGACAACTTCATCTCCTAGTGATGTACATCAACAACCACTGACCTATATGTTACCTTGACCTACATTTAACTTTGAATTACATGTACTTAGTTAATTCCCCTTGGTTAAGGTTTTTAGTCAAGCTTGTACATGGAATACTATTGTGCATACTAACACCATACTTGGACAACCTTTTCTCATAGCGATGTACATCAATAACCCCTGATCTATATTTGACCTTGACCTACATTTCCTCTTGAATTACTTACTTAATTCTCCTTGGTTAAGACTTTTAGTCAAGCTTGTAGATGCAATACTCCTGGCCCTACACCAACCATACTTGGACAACTTCATCTCCTAGTGATGTACATCAATAATCCCTGACCTATATTTGACCTTGACCTACTTTTATCCTTGGATTACTTTCTTATTTCCCCTTGGTTAAGGTTTTTAGTCAAGCTTGTATATGGAATATTCCTGGGCCTACAGCAACCATACTTGGACAACTTCATCTCCTAATGATGTACATCAATAATCCCTGACCTATATTTGACCTTGACCTACTTTTATCCTTGGATTACTGTCTTATTTCCCCTTCGTTAAGGTTTTTAGTCAACCTTGGTTAATGTTTTTATGCAGGCCGCGGCCACATTGACTTACATTTAGCCTTCAATTATTTACTTAATTTCCCTTGGTTAAGGTTTTTACTTAACCTTGGTTAAGGTTTTTATGCAGGCCGCGGCCACCTTGTTTGTCAAGCTATGTGTACATCGTCAACCCTCGTAGTCGAGCTATGCTGTTCTCCTACAGCTCTTGTCTCAATTGTGGAGACTAATGATGCCACTTGCTTCGCAAACGTAGTTTGACCTGCAGGTGTTTGTTCATGGTGAGTAATGTCTAGCCAACTCCCGCATTTCTTGGGACATTGTTTCGAAATTCATCTGAGCTAATAGGAGCTACTGGTCGAGTACTAAAGTCAGTCTGTATATCATCTGACGTGAGACATGTGACACTTGCTTGTTGCTATGGAGCGCCACATTTGAAGCATCAGTTTTTTACATTTTCATGACAGTTGTGTTATAAAATATCGTATTATTTCATGACAACAATGCAATGTTGATACATGTTTACGTATTGCATAATTGTGGCGCTATGCAGCACGACGTAGCAACGCCAAATACGTAGTAGAACCACAAACTGTAAATGAAATGTCTCCCAAGACATATTAAAACATATTGGGAAAAAGCATGTAAACATATTCCCACGATAATCCGCAGTTCTGTGTGTGATGATATAGGAACCACCATGTGGCTCCACTAAAAGGCACCACATGGTACCACCGTGCGCTGTCGGGACAATTGTATAGCATAAACTAATCAATACTAATCAATACTATTGTGTTAGTATATACCACTACTATCATATTTGCTTAGTTCAGACTTTGCACCAGCATTTGTATTTTAAATAATATTTGATAAGATAGTATCCATTATAATATGAAATCAAAGCTTGTAGATGTTGCGTAGCAACACAGTATATAAAAAAATGACTGCATGTTGATTGCAGTTACATCATTGACAACACATCAGGTGAATATATGGAAGTTGTATCGTGAGAGTTTAAACATAGAAGTAAATGTCGACACTAAAACATGCTTAATCCTATATATGCGCCACCAGATGGCACCACCTGGAACCACCTGACACCACCTAGCAACACAATGTGGTTACAATTATTATCCCACATTTTACAAATATGATGACATGTATTAACATATAAAAAACTTCAACTACATCAACATTTATGTTACTCCTATCCATGAAGGTGTGTGAGCCACCATGTGGCAAATGCCAATTTTCAGCACAAATCCAAGATGGCCGCCATATTTAAAGGTATGTTATTAAAATATACATTTCTTTGGTACTAAGCAATATAAAAACATGTTTGATGTGTTCTTTCCAATTATCATCGGATACCGATATGCTTTCCAATAATTCTCAGGATGTCAGGTGCCAATGTCATTCACTAAGGTCAAGGTCAAATGAAAAATTCACAAAAAATAAACCAAAATCCAGTACATTTTATATATTTACAGCTCCTAACAACATACAATAATTGTTTACCATCTTTTCACAGGTTAGTATTTCATTTACTGTCACTTTTTATGTCAAGGTCATATCTCAGGTCAAGGTAGATGTCGAATATACATCTCGAATCGAGCCGAAACCGGTAATTATTTTATATCCATAAGCAATGTGTAACATATAATTCAAGAACAATTACAGCTATTTTACACTACTAGCTATTTAATACAATATTTCCGCCACGGAAGCGGTGTCGCGACTGCTGAGTCATTTGACCATAACATGATCATGGGCATGTGCTAAAGCAAGCAATACAAGAACCGTCAGAGAAGTGCATGCTTAAAACACGAAAAAGGTCAAGGTTGAAGAAACTTTTTGACATAAAAAAATATGGCTAAGTGGTTCCACAACCATGTGAAGGTACAAAATGTCATGGCTTAATGGGTCACGCGTGTGTTCCAAATGCTCACATGTATCAAGTGTCCAAATATTGAAGCAATCCGTCAAGTAATATTAAAGTTAAATCATGACGACGAAGCTTGTACACACTTTTTGACATTTCGGACGACGACGGAAAAGCGGCGACTAAAGTCGTGTCTTCTGCTTAAGCAGTCACGACAATATTACTATTTAGAGGTTCTCACAGGTTTTATAACATTCTGGTAATTCAATACGTGACAATAAGCATGGGTTCTATGACCATCGCCAACAACAACAATAGCTAACAACGAATGCATGAGATCCAGAAATGTGAAAATGATTTGTCTGTTAATCCAAAGTCGCCAAACAATGCATTCTTTCATACAAAGTTGAAAACAAGTACTGGTGATGCTTTTTTAGTCAGACTTGAATATTAATATTCAAGCCATTTCCCCAGTAATTGTCCTTGCTGTGTGCTTGTTACTGTGGGGTAGCATTCACTCGTCGCTTCATCGTATACTGAAGAGAGGGGTGAATGGGGGCTGCTAACAGGGAACACAAAATTAAATTTGCAAATGCATGTAACAGCATATGTAAAAAGTGATAATAGTTAACAGATTTATATACATAGCAAGTGCTGATGGCTGGCATCATCTCATCTGGTGGCATAGCGCATGATTCTGGATTCAATGAGATCACCTGTATGCTTTTCCTTCTCTCAAGCCATAGATGTGCTGAGATATTCGATATTGCAGGTTCTTCTTACGAATACGGGAGCTGGTCATCGTGCCCGGACATCATGAACTTGTGACATGATATGGACGATACACGGAAATTTCTGCATGTCTTTGTTCAGCTGGAATCATATCAAACATCAGATGAGCTTGTGAGTCACTCAACATAGTTAGTCACATACAAGGCAATGAATGCTGATGGGGCCCAACGTATCGCATATAAGATTCTTGCTTCCATGGTCGGTCATTCTGTGTCAGAATACAAGGTTTCCCAGAAGAACAAAGTAAACACTTTAGCCTCAGCTGTCTTGGCGGAACGAATTGATGGATCCCCAGCTTCATCTTGTCACAGACATCGTCGACTCCCTCTTCCAGATCTCTTTCAGCATGAGTCGCTATTCGACAATCCCATGCACATGAAAACTGGCGACAAGCGGATCGATCTCATACACCATCTTGTAAAGCTTGACCTTGAATGCATTGTCACGGCTAGTCTACAAATGGCCTTGCAGTGTCTTGTACATATGGAAGGTTTCTTGTTCTCTATTTTATATATCACGGCTCTGTTAGTTGTGCTGTGTGATGGCTGTAGAAAGTCTCCCCGTGTTTGTAACCAATGCTACTATTATCTCCAACCCATTGGGGATCTCTGAGTATGGTTTTCCTTTTCATTCAATATTATATTGTTATATTATATGATTTATCTATTTATTATACATATATTGTGACAGTTTAGTTTGTGCCTGGTTAAAGGTACATGCCCACGCAGCAGGTACACTGTACTACTACTTTTCATTTTCTGTCATGCCTTATATGAGCAATTTGTCTACCCACTAACGAGTTATTTTTAATTACGGCGCGTGTTAATTGGTGTTACATCGCATTTTATATGCCGGGACCAGAAAGGGTATTTTCCGACCTCGTGCTATTTTTACCAACACGCGTCACGTGACACGGTCAATCATATCACATATTTGACATGCGCAGTGAAGTATCGGAAGTTGAGAAGAAAAATCTCTGTTCGAGTCCAAATCTAAATCTCCACGTAACTCTTTCCATTTTGTGATCTGGTCGCCAATATTAACCACTCTCTCTCTCCGTACTGCCTGTCCCTCAGACATTTCGCATTTTTTTTGGCCGACGCCGTTTCATACAATTTCCGTCCTGGACGTTTCGACATTTTGATATTCTTGTTTACATATTGGGAAGCCTACTGGCGCGCGTAGCACACTGCGCATGCGCACCGCAAGCCGTGATGTGAAAGTTGTCGTCCCCGCACATTATCAAAATAGACTGTTACCGCCGCGCGTCGCTAACAGTAAATTGATAATTAATAAATGATTATATTTGTATAGCGGGCACTCGTAATTTTTAGAACTGGTGGAATAGTGACATAATTATACACTTATTTAATTCCTATAAAGAACATGTTGTGCCTACTGCGTGGGCATGTACCTTTAATGGATATATAGGTGTCTTGTTCTCTATTTTGCTTCACAAATTCTCCTAGCCTAAGAATTCCCCCAGTTACTCAAAGATATATGTGATGTATGTTCAGCATGTACGCTGCAACTATGGTCGTGCATGTATGTATTGTCTTTGATGGATATAGCACGGCTCCAGCACTAAGAACGAAGTCCATCACCATGAGACAGGATACTACGTTGGTGCATCTGTCACAGTTTCTGATGAAATGCATTAAACGATTGGGGAAAAAGGACTTTTCTTGCTAAAATAGAGAACAAAATTCCCAAAGGAGACCAATGAACTCATGTAAAGAGGAAACTAACACAATACATCATGATAAACACGGACAACGCGCACAGCGGTGGTCAAGGAGCCTTCAACGCGGGACAAACATGCATTCCACGACCAGCAGTCGGACAAAAATAAATAATTATCACAACAAAATGAACCCCAATATACATGAACGATAATATTGTAAATATAACTACATGTATATAAGGAAATTTGACGACACAAAAAGACTGAAGTCACAAAAGAACAGACGACATGGCTAAACTGTAGTACTATGACGGGCCCCGTCACGAGTTAACTACATGACAATCCATCATAACAATTTTCTAAATAGCCACTTAGTATGCTTCATGCAGAGGATATGGCCAAATCAGAGCCATCGATGACGAGTATGCCCTCGGAGATGCAGGTTATAAAATTGGCATGTTGGTATGGAACCAACAGTAGTTATTGAAGTAGATTGCGACATACTCCAGCTAATGGATTATCATGCAGGTTATAGTGAAAACATATACATGGTAGCATCAAAATACAGGTTATGCATCACAGCCTTTGAACAAAAATCTGGATCCATTTCTTGCAGAAGCTCAGCCCTTCTTGCATGCTATTAGCAGGTGTGAAACAATGCCGATACCGTTTGGTACTGGCAACATGACTGTCCTGACAAAGTAAGCAGCTCTGAAACAACCCACTACCATCTTTGTGGATGCATCACGACGGCAGGAAAGGATGCCCTGTTTGTTATATATGGGTGTGCATCCTCAAGTATTTGCGCCGCAAGATTGGCTACGTTTCAGATAAAGGTGGCTACCTCCGCTGATTACGTGCAACCAGAGAAGGTTCTGCCAACGAAAGATGCTGCTGCTTTGCACAGTCATAGGACTTGCCACCAGATTCCGGTGTGGCGTGGTAATAATATCTCTTCTATGGAATGGGATTGGGCAACCTCTACAGTTGGACGTGTGCCTGTCTAAATTGCACTGCTACCGGTACCAGAAGACGGCTCAAAATTATAAGGTGCAATTGCAGTGGACAGTGTGACAATAAAAAGTGCACATGTCACAAGAATGGGTTGCACTCCCAGCGGCGTAGGAGGATATTGAAAAGTGGTGCAGCCATACCGTCGAACGAGCTAGGGGGGTCCGGAGAACGGTTACACGAAGCACCCAAATATAGTCTAAATACATATAAATATATCACAAATACACCATTGATAGTGTCAATTAGTAGTGTAAAGCATATATTGATACAAAACACATCATATAATTGACATATGTGGTCAAATAAATCTGTTTATGGCCATATGTTCGATTGATGCACATTCATATGGGAAATACATGCATATATAGTTTAATATATATAAATATGCCATAAAAAAAACCCTCAAACATATCAGTGTATGCTCTCCTTACGTTTATCAGAATTTGTATAACCTATTTTATGTATCAGTGTAGAGCCTGATCTTTATTATTGTCCGCCCTTTTTGGGATACGTGTATATTTTATTAAAATACCCCACAAATATGCCACAAATACACCCTCAAACGTAGGCTACCAGTGTACATCAAACATTATATGAGCCGCATCGTGCGAAAATGTGCCTTTTTGCGAAAATGACGTTATCGGGTAAATGAGGTCGGAAACGTCGCTTCCATTTACGCTTTTGACATAGCTGACGTCGTTGTTGACAGCTGGTAATGACAGACGATATAAGTGTATTATCGTGTGCTAGTCGGTGTACCATTAACGAAACAAACCAATTGTATGTAGACCATTGACTATTTTAATTACCATGTTATGCTTAAATATAAATGTACGTTCTCGGGGTTGTTATGAAAATAAATGATCAGAAACGAGTAATGTTGAGTATCATGTGAGCTGGTGGTGTCGGCAGCCCAGTTCGCGTATGGACCCAATAAATGTTTTTCTTTTTGTGTTAGTATATCGTTCACCGAGATTTTACATACATGTATGTACAGTAGATATGTGATATTATATGGATAAGATGTTATTTAATGCTAGTGTGAAAGTTCAAAAACGTACATTAGTCGTAAACGTTACAGTACACGTTACATAGCGTCTCCCTTGCTTTATACGCGTATCTGTTTCTGATTTAATTTCATTTATGTGTATCAGATTGCATTTATTTAATAAACTTTCGTATTTGGTAAACTCTTGCATTTATCAGTAACGAAGGAATTGTATTACACACAATGTGATAACCACCGTGACTCATCAAAACTGTGAACATAATATGTAAGGCGCAAAGTGGGTCAAAAATGCGAAATTGAGTTTTCAACATATTTAGAAAATGTGATCTCTCTCGAACAATATGATATACAGGGTGTCCCATAATATATGTTACCATTTTAAATGGTAATACTTATATGTTGATGTTAATAACACCTGAAAAAATGTTACTACTAATTTGTATACATATTAAAGTTTTATTTGGTATGCACAATGCAAAAAATAGTTTACACTTACACAAATATTCTTTGGGTTTACAATTACAGCACATGTTCCACACGACGTACATTTTGCTCAATAACGACGTCACAACGTTTCTTGAAATTACTAATTACAGCTTGGCATGTTTCAATGTGTATCTGCCTGATTTCCCGCCTGATGTTCACCTTTAGTTCTTCCAGAGTTTTTGGGGAGGGTGTGTACACACTGTCCTTTAAGTATCCCCACAGGTAGAACTCTGGTGGACTCAAATCTGGTGAGTGTGGTGGCCACTCGTTGTTAGTCCGGAATGAAATGAACCTGTCTCCAAATGTCTTCTGTAGCCAATCAACCACGATGGTTGTTGTGTACGGGGTAGCCCCATCTTGTTGGAACCACATCTGAGTAATATGGATACCCCTCCGACGCAGTGCTGGCATGAATTTGCGTTTAAGAATATATAGATACCGGACACACGCCTTGTGAACTCATAGCACATAATGATATGTACAAGCAAAATGTATCACAAATAAAGAAACGTGTACCCCTATGTTTTATACATGTTTCTTCGTTGATATAACATGTACATTTTCATTAATTGGTATAAGTGTGGCTTCTTATGGTCATATTTGACATTGCATTTGTCCTTATCGCATGACCTTGGCCTTTTATCTGGATCAAATGCCTAAAAAAACAAATGATCATTCTTGCTGTAATTGCTGCAATATATATAGCGTGATTAAATGTCAAAAGGGAGCATTTAATTTAAAAATGTGTTCAGATTATGGTTTAATTCGTTTAATTTTTACATCGACCTTGACCGTTACACATGACTTTGACATCTGATAACCCCTTAATTGTCAGCAAATTAAAGGGTATCATAAATTTAGTTGGAAAGAAGACATGAACTGTAGTTTTAGGATGCTTACCACTAATGATATGTCAGTTTCACTATTAGAACAGCTGAATTGGCGGCCATCTTGGATTTAAGCAGAATAATCGAATTTGCCATGGGTGGAATTTGGTGGAATTCTTTTTCTGGTATATAATAATAGCCGGCCACTGGACCCATTTCAGGTGAAAAAGCTTTGTTAACATTTTTGTCCAACCTAAATTATTCATTGCCTGGACTAATAAACCACATTTCTCCAGTAACAGCTGCATGCATATCAGAACTAGGGCTGGACAGACAATGAGCCCCCATTATTCCAGCAAAAGCTATATGCAGATCAGGAGTTCGATAGACACAAACGTCATAAGCCATATTTCTCCAGTAATAGATAAATACAGGTCTGGAGCAGGACAGACACAGATTTAACAAGCCCCCATTATTCCAATAATAGCTATATTCAGATCAAGAGTTCGATAAATACATTTCTCCTGCAGTAGCTATATACATATATAATGATCAAAGTCTGAACAGACACAACTGACATAAGCCGCAATTCTCCTACAATAGCTATATACATAGCAGGGTCTGAACAGACACAACTGATATAAGTCACATTTCTCCTGCAATAGCTATATACATAGCAGGGTCTGAACAGACACAACTGACAAAAGCAACATTTCTCCTGCAATAGCTATATACATAGAAGGGTCTCAACAGAAACAACCGAAATAAGTCACATTTCTCCTACAATAGCTATATACATAGCTGGGTCTGAACAGACACAACTGACATAAGCCACATTTCTCCTGCAAAATCTATATACATAGCAGTGTCTGAACAGACAAAACTGACATAAACCACGTTTCTCATGCAATAGCTATGTACATAGCAGGGTCTGAACAGACACAACTGACTTAAGCCACGTTTCTCCTGCAACAGCTATATACATAGCAGGGTCTGAACAGACACAACTGACACAAGCCTCGTTTCTCCTGCAATAGCTATATACATAGCAGGGTCTGAACAGACACAACTGACATAAGGCACATTTCTCCTGGAAAATCTATATACATAGCAGAGTCTGAACTGACACAACTCATATAAGTGACGTTACTCCTACAATAGCTATATACATAGTAGGGTCTGAACAGACGCAAATGACATAAGCCACATTTCTCCTACAATAGCTATACACATAGCATGGTCTGAAAAGACACAACTGACATAAGTCACATTTCTCCTACAATAGCTATACACATAGCATGGTCTGAACAGACGCAACTGACATAAGTCACATTTCTCCTACAATAGCTATATACATAGCAGGGTCTGAACAGACGCAACTGACATAAGCCATATTTCTCCTACAAAATATATATACTTAGCAGGGTCTGAACAGACACAACTGACATAAGTCACATTTCTCCTGCAAAATCTATATACTTAGCATGGTCAGAACAGACATAACTGACATAAACCTCGTTTCTCCTACAATAGCTATATACATAGCAGGGTCTGAACAGACCCAATTGACATCAGCCACATTTCTCCTACAATAGCTATATACATAGCAGGGTCTAAACCGACACAATTGACATTAGCGACATTTCTCCTGCAATAGCTATATACATAGCATGGTCTGATCAATCACAACTGACATAAAACACGTTTCTCCTGCAATAGCTATACACATAGCAGGGTCTCAAGAGACACAACTGGCATAAGCCACGTTTCTCTTGCAATAGCTATACACATAGCAGGGTATGAACCGACACAACTGACATAAGCCACGTTTCTCCTGCAATAGCTATACACATAGCAGGGTCTGAATAGACACAACCGACATATTAAGCCAAATTTCTCCTACAATAGCTATATACATAGAAGGGTCTGAACAGACACAACTGACATAAGCCACGTTTCTCCTGCAATAGCTATATACATAGCAGGGTCTAAACAGACACAACTGACATAAGCCACGTTTCTCCTGCAATAGCTATACACATAGCAGGGTCTGAACACACACAACTGACATAAGCCACGTTTCTCCTGCAATAGCTATACACATAGCATGGTCTGAATAGACACAACTGACATATTAAGCCACATTTCTCTTGCAATAAATATATACATAGCAGGGTCTGAACAGACACAACTGACATAAGCAACATTTCTTCTGCAATAACTATATACATAGCAGGGTCTGAAAAGACACAACTGACATAAGACACATTTCTCCTACAATAGATACATACTTAGCAGGGTCTGAACAGACACAACTGACATAAGTCACGTTTCTCTTGCAATAGCTATACACATAGCTGCATCTGAACAGACACAACTGACATAAGACACATTTCTCCTGCAATAGATATATACATAGCAGGGTATGTACAGACACAACTGACATAAGCCACATTTCTCCTACAATAGCTATGTACATAGCAGGGTCTGAACAGACACAACTGACATAGGTCACGTTTCTCCTGCAATAGCTGTATACATAGCAGGGTCTGAACAGATACAACTGACATAAGCCACATTTCTCCTACAATAGCTATATACATAGCAGGGTCTGAACAGACACAACTGACATAAGTCACGTTTATCCTACAATAGCTATACACATAGCAGGGTCTGAACAGACACAACTGACATCAGTCACATTTCTCCTGCAATTGCTATACACATAGCAGGGTCTGAACAGACACACTGACATAAGGCACATTTCTCCTGCAATAGCTATATACATAGCAGGGTCTCAACAGACACAACGGACATAAGCCACATTTCTCCTGCAATAGATATATACATAGCAGGGTCTGAACAGACACAAGTGACATAAGCCACGTTTCTCCTGCAATAGCAATATACATAGCATGGTCTGAACAGACACACCTGACATAAGTCACGTTTCTCATGCAATAGATATACACATAGCAGGGTCTGAACAGACAGAACTGACATAAGTCACGTTTCTCCTGCAATAGCTATATACATAGCAGGGTCTGAACAGACACAACTGACATAAGCCACGTTTCTCTTGCAATAGCTATATACATAGCAGGGTCTGAACAGACACAACTGACATAAGCCACATTTCTCCTGCAATAGTTATATACATAGCAGGGTCTGAACAGACACAACTGACATAAGCCACATTTCTCCTGCAATAGCTATATACATAGCAGGGTCTGAACAGACACAACTGACATATGTCACTTTTCTCCTGCAATAGCAATATACATAGCATGGTCTGAACAGACACAACTAACATAAGTCACGTTTCTCCTGCAATAGCTATACACATAGCAGGGTCTGAACAGACACAACTGACATAAGTCACGTTTCTCATGCAATAGATATACACATAGTTTGGTCTGAACAGACACAACTGACATAAGTCACGTTTCTCCTGAAAAAGCTATACACATAGCAGGGTCTGAACAGATACAACTGACATAAGCCACATTTCTCCTACAATAGCTATATACATAGCAGGGTCTGAACAAACACAACTGACATAAGTCACGTTTATTCTACAATATCTATACACATAGCAGGGTCTGAACAGACACAACAGACATAAGTCACGTTTCTCCTGCAATAGCTATATACATAGCAGGGTCTGAACAGACACAACTGACATAAGCCACGTTTCTCTTGCAATAGCTATATACATAGCAGGGTCTGAACAGACACAACTGACATAAGCCACATTTCTCCTGCAATAGTTATATACATAGCAGGGTCTGAACAAACACAACTGACATAAGCCACATTTCTCCTGCAATAGCTATATACATAGCAGGGTCTGAACAGACACAACTGACATATGTCACTTTTCTCCTGCAATAGCAATATACATAGCATGGTCTGAACAGACACAACTAACATAAGTCACGTTTCTCCTGCAATAGCTATACACATAGCAGGGTCTGAACAGACACAACTGACATAAGTCACGTTTCTCATGCAATAGATATACACATAGTTTGGTCTGAACAGACACAACTGACATAAGTCACGTTTCTCCTGAAAAAGCTATACACATAGCAGGGTCTGAACAGATACAACTGACATAAGCCACAATTCTCCTACAATAGCTATATACATAGCAGGGTCTGAACAAACACAACTGACATAAGTCACGTTTATCCTACAATATCTATACACATAGCAGGGTCTGAACAGACACAACTGACATAAGTCACATTTCTCCTGCAATAGCTATACACATAGCAGGGTCTGAACAGACACACTGACATAAGGCACATTTCTCCTGCATAGCTATATATAGCAGGTCTCAACAGCACAACATAAGCCACATTTCTCCCTGCAATAGATATATACATAGAGGGTCTGAACGGACACTGTGAACAAAAAAAAAGCCACATTTCTCCTGCCAATAGCTATACACATCGCAGGGTCTGAACAGACACAATGACTGACATAGATACATTTTCTGGCTGCATAGCTATACACATAGCAGGGTCTGAACAGACAGAACTGACATAAGTCACGTTTCTCCTGCAAGTAGCATACATACATAAGCTGGTCTGAACAGACACAACTGACATAAGTCACCGTTTCTCCTGCAATAGTATACACATAGCAGGGTCTGATACAGACAGCAACTGCAATAAGTTCACGGTTTCTCATGCATATAGCTATATACATAGCAGGGTCTGAACAGCACAACTGACATAAGCCACGTTTCTCCTAGCAATAGCTATTTCATAAGCCAAGGAAGTTGACAGACAAACTGACATAAGTCACGGGTTTCTCCTGCATAAGCTTTATACACATAGCAGGGTCTGAACAGACACAAATGACAATAAGCACATCCTCCTGCAAATATTAATATTTAACATAGCAGGGTCTGAACAGACAACAATCTGACATGGCCAACATCTCCTGTAATAGCTATATATAGCAAGGGTCCTTGAACAGACACAAATGACATACTGAACCAGACAACAACTGACATAAGCCAATTTCTCCTGCAATAGCTTTAATATATTTAAGAGGGTCCTTTGAAACAGGGAACACAACTGACATTAATTTTGTCACGTTTCTCCTGCAATAAGATTAATACCAACATAGCAGGGTCTGAAACCAAGACCACAACTGACCAATAAGCCACAATTTGTTCCTGGCAATTAAGTTATAAAATTTAACATAGCAGGGTCGAACAGGACAACAAACTGACAATAAGCCACATTTCTCCTGTAAATCGCTATATTACATGGGAAGCAGGGTAACTTTGAACAAGGATCTCAACTGACATTTAAGCCACATTTTCCTGCAATAGCTATATACTAGCAGGGTCTGAACAGACACAACTGACATATGTCACGTTTCTCGACCTGCAATAGCATGATACATATCATGTCTGAACAGACACAACTAACATAAGTCACGTTTCTCCTGCAATAGCTATACACATAGCAGGGTCTGAACAGACAACACTAAGACATAGTCACGTTTCAACTCATGCAATAGATCATAGACATAGCACTCTCCTGTGCTGAACAGACACAACTGAACATAAGTCACGTTTATCCTACAATATCTATACACATAGCAGGGTCTGAACAGACACAACTGACATAAGCCATGTTTCTCCTGCAATAGCTATATACATAGCAGGGTCTGAACAGACACAACTGACATAAGCCACATGTCTCCGACAATAGCTATATACATAGCAGGGTCTGAACAGAAACAATTGACATTAGCGACGTTTCTCCTGCAATAGCTATATACATAGCATGGTCTGATCAATCACAACTGACATAAAACACGTTTCTCCTGCAATAGCTATACACATAGCAGGGTCTCAAGAGACACAACTGGCATAAGCCACGTTTCTCTTGCAATAGCTATACACATAGCAGGGTCTGAACAGACACAACTGACATAAGCCACGTTTCTCCTGCAATAGCGATACACATAGCAGGGTCTGAATAGACACAACTGACATATTAAGCCAAATTTCTCCTACAATAGCTATATACATAGAAGGGTCTGAACAGACACAACTGACATAAGCCACGTTTCTCCTGCAATAGCTATATACATAGCCGGGTCTAAACAGACACAACTGACATAAGCCACGTTTCTCCTGCAATAGCTATACACATAGCAGGGTCTGAACACACACAACTGACATAAGCCACGTTTCTCCTGCAATAGCTATACACATAGCAGGGTCTGAATAGACACAACTGACATATTAAGCCACATTTCTCCAGCAATAAATATATACATAGCAGGGTCTGAACAGACACAACAGACATAAGCAACATTTCTTCTGCAATAGCTATATATATAGCAGAGTCTGAAAAGACACAACTGACATAAGCCACATTTCTCCTACAATAGATACATACTTAGCAGGGTCTGAACAGACACAACTGACATAAGTCACCTTTCTCTTGCAATAGCTATACACATAGCTAGGTCTGAACAGACACAACTGACATAAGACACATTTCTCCTGCAATATATATATACATAGCAGGGTCTGTACAGACACAACTGACATAAGCCACATTTCTCCTACAACAGCTATGTACATAGCAGGGTCTGAACAGACACAACTGACATAGGTCACGTTTCTCCTGTAATAGCTGTATACATAGCAGGGTCTGAACAGACACACCTGACATAAGTCACGTTTCTCCTGCAATAGATATACACATAGCAGGGTCTGAACAGACAGAACTGACATAAGTCACGTTTCTCCTGCAATAGTTATATACATAGCAGGGTCTGAACAGACACAACTGACATAAGCCACGTTTCTCCTGCAATAGCTATATACATAGCAGGGTCTGAACAGACACAACTGACATAAGCCACATTTCTCCTACAATAGCTATATACATAGCAGGATCTGAACAGACACAACTGACATAAGTCACGTTTCTCCTGCAATAGCTATATACATAGCAGGGTCTGAACAGACACAACTGACATAAGCCACATTTCTCCTGCAATAGTTATATACATAGCAGGGTCTGAACAGACACAACTGATATAAGCCACATTTCTACTGCAATAGCTATATACATAGCAGGGTCTGAACAGACACAACTGACATATGTCACGTTTCTCCTGCAATAGCAATATACATAGCATGGTCTGAACAGACACAACTAACATAAGTCACGTTTCTCCTGCAATAGCTATACACATAGCAGGGTCTGAACAGACACAACTGACATAAGCCACATTTCTCATGCAATAGATATACACATAGCTTGGTCTGGACAGACACAACTGACATAAGTCACGTTTCTCCTGCAATAGCTATACACATAGCTTGGTCTGAACAGACACACCTGACATAAGTCACGTTTCTCCTGAAATAGCTATACACATAGCAGGGTCTGAACAGACACAACTGACATAAGCCACATTTCTCCTACAATAGCTATATACATAGCAGGGTCTGAACAGACACAACTGACATAAGTCACGTTTATCCTACAATAGCTATACACATAGCAGGGTCTGAACAGACACAACTGACATAAGCCACATTTCTCCTACAATAGCTATATACATAGCAGGGTCTGAACAGACACAACTGACATAAGTCACGTTTATCCTACAATAGCTATACACATAGCAGGGTCTGAACAGACACAACTGACATAAGTCACATTTCTCCTGCAATAGCTATATACATAGCAGGGTCTGAACAGAAACAACGGACATAAGCCACATTTCTCCTGCAATAGATATATACATAGTAGGGTCTGAACAGACACAAGTGACATAAGCCACATTTCTCCTGCCATAGCTATACACATAGCAGGGTCTGAACAGACACAACTGACATAAGCCACCTTTCTCCTGCAATAGCTATATACATAGCAGGGTCTGAACAGACACAACTGACATAAGCCACATTTCTCCTGTAATAGCTATATACATAGCAGGGTCTGAACAGACACAACTGACATAAGCCACATTTCTCCTGCAATAGCTATATACATAGCAGGGTCTGAACAGACACAACTGACATATGTCACGTTTCTCCTGCAATAGCAATATACATATCATGGTCTGAACAGACACAACTAACATAAGTCACGTTTCTCCTGCAATAGCTATACACATAACAGGGTCTGAACAGACACAACTGACATAAGTCACGTTTCTCATGCAATAGATATAGACATAGCTTGGTCTGAACAGACACAACTGACATAAGTCACGTTTCTCCTGAAATAGCTATACACATAGCAGGGTCTGAACAGACACAACTGACATAAGTCACGTTTATCCTACAATATCTATACACATAGCAGGGTCTGAACAGACACAACTGACATAAGTCACATTTCTCCTGCAATAGCTATACACATAGCAGGGTCTGAATACACACACTGACATAAGGCACATTTCTCCTGCAATAGCTATATACATAGCAGGGTCTCAACAGACACAACGGACATAAGCCACATTTCTCCTGCAATAGATATATACATAGCAGGGTCTGAACAGACACAAGTGACATAAGCCACATTTCTCCTGCCATAGCTATACACATAGCAGGGTCTGAACAGACACAAACTGACATAAGGCCACGTTCTCCTGCAATAGCTAATATACATAGCAGGGTCTAGAACAGACAACAACTGACATAAGCCACATGTATCCTTGCAATAGTATATACATAGCAGGGTCTGAACAGACGCAACTGACATACGCCACATTTCTCCGACAATAGCTATATACATAGCAGGAGGATCTGAACAGAAACAATTGACATTAGCGACGTTTCTCCTGCAATAGCTATATACATAGCATGGTCTGATCAAATTCACAACTGACATAAAACACGTTTCTCCTGCAATAGCTATACACATAGCAGGGGTCTCAAGAGACACAACTGGCATAAGCCACGTTTCTCTTGCAATAGCTATACACATAGGCCCGGGTCTGAACAGACACAACTGACATAAGCCACGTTTCTCATGCAATAGCGATACACATAGCAGGGGTCTGAATAGACACAACTGACATATTAAGCCAAATTTCTCCTACAATAGCTATACATAGAGGGTTTGAACAGACACAACTGACATAAGCCACGTTTCTCCTGCAATAGCTAATATCATAGCCGGGTCTAAACAGACACAACTGACATAGCCACGTTTTTTTTTTTTTTTTTCTCTGCAATAGCTATACACATAGCAGGGTCTGAACACACACAAACTGACATAAGCCACGTTTCTTCTGCATAGCTATACACATAGCAGGGGTCTGAATAGACACAACTGAACTATTAAGCCACATTTCTCCAGCAATATATACTACATAGCAGGGTCTGAACAAGACACAACAGACATAAGCAACATTTCTTCTGCAATAGCTATATATATAGCAGGGTCTGAAAAGCACAACTGACATAAAGCCACATTTTCTCCTACAAATAGATAACATACTTAGCAGGGTCCTTTGAACAGACACAACTTACATAAGTCACCTTTCTCTTGCAATAGCTATACACATAGCTGGGTCCTGACAGACACAAAAACTGACATAAGAACACAATTTTCTCCTGCAATATATATATACATAGCAGGGTTCTGTCAGACACAACTGACATAAGCCACATTTCTTCTAAACAACAGCTATGTACATAGCAGGGTCTGAACAGACACAACTGACATAGGGTTCACGTTTCTCCTGCAATAGCAATATACATTAGCATGGTCTGAACAGACACAACTAAAATAAGTCACGTTCTCCTGCATAGTATACACATAGCAGGGTCTGAACAGACACAAACTGACATAAGCCACATTTCTCATGCAATAGATATACACTAGCTTGGTCTGGACAGACACAAACTGACTAAGTCAGTTTTCTGCAATAGCTATACAAATAGCTTGGTCTGAACAGGACACCACCTGACATAAGTCACGTTTTTCTCCTTGAAATAGCTATACACATACAGGGTCTGAACAGCACAAATGACATAAGCCACATAATCTCCTACTAATAGTCATATACATAGCAGGGTCTGAACAGACACAACTGGACATAAGGTCACGTTTATCCTACAATAGCTATACACATAGCAGGGTTCTGAACAGACACACTGACTAAGCCACATTTCTCCTACAATAGCTATATACATAGCAGGTTCTGAACAGGGACACAACTGACATAAGTCACGTTTTTATCCTACAATAGCTTAATTACACATAGCAGGGTCTGAACAGACACAACTGACATAAGTCCACATTTTCTCTGCAATAGCTATATACATAGCAGGGGTCTGAACAGGAAAACAACGGACATAAGCCACATTTCTCCTGCAAAATTAAGATATATAACATAGCAGGGTCTGAACAGGGACACAAGTGACATAAGCCACATTTCTCCATGCCATAGCTATACACATAGCAGGGTCTGAACAGACACAACTGACATAAGCCCACCTTTTCTCCTGCAATAGCATATACATAGCAGGGTCTGAACAGACACAACTGACATAAGCCACATTTTCTCCTGGCAACAGCTATGTACATAGAAGGGGTCTGAACAGACACAACTGACATAGGTCTCGTTTTCTCCTTGCAATAGCTGTATACATAGCAGGGTGCTGAACAGGTCACACCTGACATAAGTCACGTTTTCTCCTGCAATAGATATCACAAATAGCAGGGTCTGAACAGAACAATCTGACATAAGTCACGTTTCTCCTGCAAAATAAGTTTTATATTACATAGCAGGGTCTGAAAATCAGCACAACTGACATATGTCACGTTTTCTGCAATAGCAATATACATAGCATGGTCTGAACAGACACAACTAACATAAGTCACGTTTCTCCTGCAATAGCTATACACATAGCAGGGTCTGAACAGACACAACTGACATAAGCCATGTTTCTCATGCAATAGATATACACATAGCTTGGTCTGAACAGACACAACTGACATCAGTCACGTTTCTCCTGAAATAGCTATACACATAGCAGTGTCTGAACAGACACAACTGACATAAGCCACGTTTCTCCTGCAATAATTATATACATAGCAGGGTCTGAACAGACACAATCAACATAAGCCACATTTCTCCTGCAATAGATATACACATAGCTGGGTCTGAACAGACACAACTGACATAAGTCACGTTTCTCCTGCAATAGCTATACACATAGCAGTGTCTGAACAGACACAACTAACATAAGCCACGTTTCTCATGCAATAGTTATATAAATAGCAGGGTCTGAACAGACACAACTGACATAAGTCACGTTTCTCCAGACATAGCTATATATATAGCAGGGTCTGAACAGACACAACTGACATAAGCCACGTTTCTCCTACAATAGTTATGATACATAGCAGGGTCTGAACAGACACAACTGACATAAACCACGTTTCTCCTGCAATCGCTATATACATAGCAGGGTCTGAACCGACACAACTCACATAAGTCACATTTCTCCTGCAAAATATATATACATAGCAGGGTCTGAACTGACACAACTCACATAAGTGACGTTACTCCTACAATAGCTATATACATAGTAGGGTCTGAACAGACGCAAATGACATAAGCCATATTTCTCCTACAATAGCTATATACATAGCAGGGTCTGAACAGACACAACTGACATAAGTCACGTTTCTCCTACAATAGCTATATACATAGCAGTGTGAACAGACACAACTGACATAAGTCACGTTTTCTCCACAATAGCTATATCATAGCAGGTTCTGAACAGACACAATCTGACAAAAGCCACATTTCTCCTACAATAGCTATATACATAGCAGGGTCTGAACAGACACACTGACATAAGCCACATTTCTCCTACAAAATTTATATACTTAGCAGGGTCTGAACAGACACAACTGACATAAGTCACATTTCTCCTGCAAAATGTATATACTTAGCATGGTCAGAACAGACATAACTGACATAAACCACGTTTTCTCCTACTATAGCTATATACATAGCATGGTCTGAACAGACGCAACTGACATAAGCCACATTTATCCTACAATAGCTATATATATAGCAGGGTCTGAACAGACGCAACTGACATAATGCCACATTTCTCCTACAATATATATACTAGCAGGGTCTGAACAGAAACAACTGACATAAGCCACATTTCCCCTACAATAGCTATATACATATCAGGGTCAGAACCGACACAACTGACATAAGCCACGTTTCGCCTGCAATAGCTATATACACAGTAGGGTCTGAACAGACGCAACTGACATACGCCACATTTCTCCGACAATAGCTATATACATAGCAGGGTCTGAACAGAAACAATTGACATAAGCGATGTTTCTGGCAACTAGCTTATATTATAGCATGGTCTGATCAATCACAACTGACATAAAACACGTTTCTCCTGCAATAGCTATACACATAGCAGGGTCTCAACAGACACAACTGACATCAGTCAAATTTCTCCTACAATAGCTATATACATAGAAGAGTCTGAACAGACACAACTGACATAAGCCACGTTTCCTCCTGCAATAGCTATATACATAGCAGGGTTCTGAAACAGGACACAACTGACATAAAGCCACGTTTTCCTGCAAATAGCTATACACATAGCAGGGTCTGAATGGAACACAACTGACATTATTAAGCCACATTTCTCCTGCAATAAAATATACATAGCAGGGTCTGAACAGACACAACTGACCATAAGCAACATTTTCTCTGCAATAGCTATATACATAGCAGGGTTCTGAACTGACACAACTGATATAAGCCACATTTCTCCTACAATGATACATACATAGCAGGGTCTGAACAGTCACAACTGCACTAACTCACGTTCTCTTGAAATAGCTATACACATAGCAGGGTCTGAACAGACAGAACTGAAATAAGTCACGTTTCTCCTGCAATTAGCTATATTACATAGCAGGGTCTGACAGACCACAACTGACATAATCCACGTTTTTCATGCAATAGCTTTATACACATAGCAGGGTCTGAACAGACACAACTGGACATAAGTCACGTTTCTCCTTAAATAGCTATATATATAGCACGGTCTGACAGACACAACTGACATAAGGCCACGTTTCTCTACATAGCTATGATGCATAGCAGTGTCTGAACAGACACAACTGACATAACCACGTTTCTCCTGCTAATAGCTATATCAATAGCAGGGTCTGCACCGACACAACTCACATAAGGTCACATTTCTCCTGTAAAATATATATACATAGCAGGGTCTGAACAGACACAACTGACAATATGTCACGTTTCTCCTGCAATAGCTATATACATAGCATGGTCTGAACAGACACAACTGACATAAGTCACGTTCTCCTGCAATAGCTATACACATAGCTGGGTTCTGAACAGACACAACCGACATAAGTCACGTTTCTCCTGCAATAGCTATACACATAGCAGTGTCTGAACAGACACAACTGACATAAGTCACGTTTCTCCTGCCAATAGCTATGCACATAGCAGGGTCTGAACAGACACAGTGGATAAGGCACATTTCTCCTGCAATAGCTATATACATAGGCAGGGTCTGAACAGACACAACTGACATAAGCCACATTTCTCCTGCAATAGATATATACCATAGCCGGTTTTCTGAACAGACACAAAGTGACATAAGCCACATTTCTCCTGCCATAGCTATACACATAGCAGGGTCTGAACAGACACAACTGACATAAGTCACGTTTCTCCAGCAATAGCTATATACCATAGCAGGATCCTGACAGACACAAAAACTGATATAAGTCACGTTTCTCCTGCAATAGCTATACATTTAGCCGGGTCTGAACAGACAAAATAAATGACATAAGGACAGCGTTTGCACTGCAATAGCTATACACATAGCAGGGTCTGAACAGACACAAAAAACTGACATAGTCAAATTTCTCCTGCAAATGAAATAAATACATAGCAGGGTCTGAGCAGACGCAACTGACATAAGTCACGTTTCTCCTGAAATAGCTATACACAATAGCAGGGTTCTGAACAGACACAATTGACATAAAGTCCACATTTCTCCCTACAATATATTATATATATCAGGGTTTGAACAGACACAACTGACATAAGTCACGTTTCTCCTGCCAATAGCATATACATAGCAGGGTCTAACCAGACACAAGTGACATAAGCCACATTTCTCATGCAATAGCTGTATACATAGCCGGATCTGAACAGACACAAGTGACATATGCCACATTTCTCCTACAATAGCTATATACATAGCAGGGTCTGAACAGACACAACTGACATAAGTCACGTTTCTCTTGCAATAGCTATATACATAGCAGGGTCTGAACAGACACAACTGACATAAGTCACGTTTCTCCTGCAATAGCTATACACATAGCAGGGTCTGAACAGACAGAACTGACATAAACCACGTTTCTCCTGCAATAGCTATATACATAGCAGGGTCTGAACAGACAGAACTGACGTAAGCCTCGTTTCTCCTGAAATAGCTATATACTTAGCAGGGTCTGAACTGACACAACTGACATAATCCACGTTTCTCATGCAATAGCTATACACATAGCAGGGTCTGAATAGACACAACTGACATAAGTTACGTTTCTCCTGCAATAGTTATATATATAGCAGGTTCTGAACAGACACAACTGACATAAGCCACGTTTCTCCTGCAATAGCTATATACATAGCAGGGTCTGAACAGACACAACTGACATAATCCACGTTGCTCATGCAATAGCTATACACATAGCAGGGTCTGAACAGACACAACTGACATAAGTCACGTTTCTCCTGCAATATCTATACACATAGCAGGGTCTGAACAGACAGAACTGACATAAGCCACATTTCTCCTGCAATAGCTATATACATAGCAGGGTCTGAACAGACACAACTGACATCAGTCACGTTTCTCCTGCAATAGCTATACATAGCAGGGTCTGAACAGACACAACTGACATAAGTCACGTTTCTCCTGCAATAGCTATATACATAGCAGGGTCTGAACAGACACAACTGACATAAGTCACGTTTCTCCTGCAATAGCTATATACATAGCAGGGTCTGAACAGACGCAACTGACATAAGTCACGTTTCTCCTGCAATAGCTATACACATAGCAGGGTCTGAACAGACACAACTGACATAAGCCACATTTCTCCTGCAATAGCTATACACATAGCAAGGTCTGAACAGACACAACTGACATAAGTCACGTTTCTCCTGCAATAGCTATACACATAGCTTGGTCTGAACAGACACACCTGACATAAGTCACGTTTCTCCTGCAATAGCTATACACATAGCAGGGTCTGAACAGACACAACTGACATAAGTCACGTTTCTCCTGCAATAGCTATGATACATAGCAGAGTCTGAACAGACACAACTGACATAAACCACGTTTCTCCTGCAATCGCTATATACATAGCAGGGTCTGAACCGACACAACTCACATAAGTCACATTTCTCCTGCAAAATATATATACATAGCAGGGTCTGAACTGACACAACTCACATAAGTGACGTTACTCCTACAATAGCTATATACATAGTAGGGTCTGAACAGACGCAAATGACATAAGCCATATTTCTCCTACAATAGCTATATACATAGCAGGGTCTGAACAGACACAACTGACATAAGTCACGTTTCTCCTACAATAGCTATATACATAGCAGTGTCTGAACAGACACAACTGACATAAGTCACGTTTCTCCTACAATAGCTATATACATAGCAGGTTCTGAACAGACACAACTGACAAAAGCCACATTTCTCCTACAATAGCTATATACATAGCAGGGTCTGAACAGACACAACTGACATAAGCCACATTTCTCCTACAAAATTTATATACTTAGCAGGGTCTGAACAGACACAACTGACATAAGTCACATTTCTCCTGCAAAATGTATATACTTAGCATGGTCAGAACAGACATAACTGACATAAACCACGTTTCTCCTACTATAGCTATATACATAGCATGGTCTGAACAGACGCAACTGACATAAGCCACATTTATCCTACAATAGCTATATATATAGCAGGGTCTGAACAGACGCAACTGACATAAGCCACATTTCTCCTACAATAGTTATATACATAGCAGGGTCTGAACAGAAACAACTGACATAAGCCACATTTCCCCTACAATAGCTATATACATATCAGGGTCAGAACCGACACAACTGACATAAGCCACGTTTCGCCTGCAATAGCTATATACATAGTAGGGTCTGAACAGACGCAACTGACATACGCCACATTTCTCCGACAATAGCTATATACATAGCAGGTTCTGAACAGAAACAATTGACATAAGCGGTGTTTCTCCTGCAATAGCTATATACATAGCATGGTCTGATCAATCACAACTGACATAAAACACGTTTCTCCTGCAATAGCTATACACATAGCAGGGTCTCAACAGACACAACTGACATAAGTCAAATTTCTCCTACAATAGCTATATACATAGAATAGTCTCAACAGACACAACTGACATAAGCCACGTTTCTCCTGCAATAGCTATATACATAGCAGGGTCTGAACAGACACAACTGACATAAGCCACGTTTCTCCTGCAATAGCTATACACATAGCAGGGTCTGAATAGACACAACTGACATATTAAGCCACATTTCTCCTGCAATAAATATATACATAGCAGGGTCTGAACAGACACAACTGACATAAGCAACATTTCTCCTGCAATAGCTATATACATAGCAGGGTCTGAACTGACACAACTGATATAAGCCACATTTCTCCTACAATAGATACATACATAGCAGGGTCTGAACAGTCACAACTGACATAACTCACGTTTCTCTTGCAATAGCTATACACATAGCAGGGTCTGAACAGACAGAACTGAAATAAGTCACGTTTCTCCTGCAATAGCTATATACATAGCAGGGTCTGAACAGACACAACTGACATAATCCACGTTTTTCATGCAATAGCTATACACATAGCAGGGTCTGAACAGACACAACTGACATAAGTCACGTTTCTCCTTAAATAGCTATATATATAGCACGGTCTGAACAGACACAACTGACATAAGCCACGTTTCTCCTACAATAGCTATGATGCATAGCAGGGTCTGAACAGACACAACTGACATAAACCACGTTTCTCCTGCAATAGCTATATACATAGCAGGGTCTGCACCGACACAACTCACATAAGTCACATTTCTCCTGTAAAATATATATACATAGCAGGGTCTGAACAGACACAACTGACATATGTCACGTTTCTCCTGCAATAGCTATATACATAGCATGGTCTGAACAGACACAACTGACATAAGTCACGTTTCTCCTGCAATAGCTATACACATAGCTGGGTCTGAACAGACACAACCGACATAAGTCACGTTTCTCCTGCAATAGCTATACACATAGCAGGGTCTGAACAGACACAACTGACATAAGTCACGTTTCTCCTGCAATAGCTATGCACATAGCAGGGTCTGAACAGACACACTGACATAAGGCACATTTCTCCTGCAATAGCTATATACATAGCAGGGTCTGAACAGACACAACTGACATAAGCCACATTTCTCCTGCAATAGATATATACATAGCAGGTTCTGAACAGACACAAGTGACATAAGCCACATTTCTCCTGCCATAGCTATACACATAGCAGGGTCTGAACAGACACAACTGACATAAGTCACGTTTCTCCAGCAATAGCTATATACATAGCAGGATCTGAACAGACACAACTGATATAAGTCACGTTTCTCCTGCAATAGCTATACATTTAGCCGGGTCTGAACAGACAAAACTGACATAAGACACGTTTGCACTGCAATAGCTATACACATAGCAGGGTCTGAACAGACACAACTGACATAAGTCACATTTCTCCTGCAATAGCAATATACATAGCAGGGTCTGAGCAGACGCAACTGACATAAGTCACGTTTCTCCTAAAATAGCAATACACATAGCAGGGTCTGAACAGACACAATTGACATAAGCCACATTTCTCCTACAATATATATATATATATCAGGGTTTGAACAGACACAACTGACATAAGTCACGTTTCTCCTGCAATAGCTATATACATAGCAGGGTCTAACCAGACACAAGTGACATAAGCCACATTTCTCATGCAATAGCTGTATACATAGCCGGTTCTGAACAGACACAAGTGACATATGCCACATTTCTCCTACAATAGCTATATACATAGCAGGGTCTGAACAGACACAACTGACATAAGTCACGTTTCTCTTGCAATAGCTATATACATAGCAGGGTCTGAACAGACACAACTGACATAAGTCACGTTTCTCCTGCAATAGCTATACAAATAGCAGGGTCTGAACAGACAGAACTGACATAAACCACGTTTCTCCTGCAATAGCTATATACATAGCAGGGTCTGAACAGACACAACTGACATAAGCCTCGTTTCTCCTGAAATAGCTATATACATAGCAGGGTCTGAACTGACACAACTGACATACTCCACGTTTCTCATGCAATAGCTATACACATAGCAGGGTCTGAACAGACACAACTGACATAAGTTACGTTTCTCCTGCAATAGTTGTATATATAGCAGGTTCTGAACAGACACAACTGACATAAGCCACGTTTCTCCTGCAATAGCTATATACATAGCAGGGTCTGAACAGACACAACTGACATAATCCACGTTGCTCATGCAATAGCTATTCACATAGCAGGGTCTGAACAGACACAACTGACATAAGTCACGTTTCTCCTGCAATAGCTATACACATAGCAGGTCTGAATAACAGACAGAACTGACATAAGCCACATTTTCTCCTGCAATAGCTATATATAGCAGGGTCTGAACAAGGCACAACTGACATAAGTCACGTTTCTCCTGCCAAATATTTTTTTTTTTTTTAAGCAATAGCTACACATAGCAGGGTCTGAACAGACGCAACTGACATAAGTCACGTTTCTCCTGCAATAGCTATATACATAGCAGGGTCTGAACGGACACAACTGACATAAGTCACGTTTCTCCTGCAATAGCTATATACATAGCAGGTCCTGAACAGACGCAACTGAAATAAGTCACGTTTTCTCCTGCAATAGCTATTATACATAGCAGGGTCTGAACAGACACAACTGACAATAAGTCACGTTTCTCCTGCAATAGCTATATACCATAGCAGGGTCCTGAACAACGACAACTGACATAAGTCACGTTTCTCCTGCAATAGCTATATACATAGCAGGGTCTGAACAGACGCAACTGACATAAGTCACGTTTCTCCTGCAATAGCTATACACATAGCAGGGTCTGAACAGACAGAACTGACATAAGCCACATTTCTCCTGCAATAGCTATACATATAGCAAGGTCTGAACAGACACAACTGACATAAGTCACGTTTCTCCTGCAATAGCTATACACATAGCTTGGTCTGAACAGACACACCAGACATAAGTCACGTTTCTCCTGCAATAGCTATACACATAGCAGGATCTGAACAGACACAACTGACATAAGTCACGTTTCTCCTGCAATAGCTATACACATAGCAGGGTCTGAACAGACACAACTGACATAAGTCACGTTTCTCCTGCAATAACTATACATATAGCAGGCTCTGAACAGACACAACTGACATAAGCCACGTTTCTCCTGCAATAACTATATACAGATCAGTGTATGAACAGACACAAATGACATAAGCCCCCATTTTCCCATCACTACGTATATACAGATTAAGTCACAAACGTCATAAGCCATATGTCTCCAGTAATAGCTACACAGAGCAGGGGCCCGTTTCACCAAACTTCGTACGACTAAAATGTTCGTCAGTGCAAATTAGGATCATCTGGACATTTCAAATGATTTACATTCATTGAGATTACGCTGCATATACTCCAATAATTGTTTACAAGAAAACATTGTTAATGTGAAATTTGCAGACTAAGTTTGTACTTACGAATATTTGAGTCGTACGAAGTTTAGTGAAAAGGCCCCCATGAGCCGGACAGACAACAACGTCATACAACCATATTTTCCCAGTAATAGTTATATACAGACAGGGAGATGGAGAGACACCATTAGGCACATTTCTCCAGTAGTAGCTGTATACAGATCAGGGGCCCGTTTCACTAAAATTCTTACGACTAAAATGTTCGTAAGTGCAAAATTATGATAGTCTGTAAATTTCACATTAACAATGTTTTCTTGTAAACAATTATTGGATTTACATTTATTGAGCATAGGCTGCATGCTCAATAAATGTAAAGCCATAAATTTACACTTACGAACATTTTAGTCGTACGAAGTTTAGTGAAACGGCTCTAGGAGCTGGCCACACAAATGACATAAGCCCCATTTCTCCAGTAAAAGCTATATACAGACACAAATGTCATAAACCCCCATTGCTCCAGTAATAGGTATATGTAACTTTAACAGGATATGGATAGACACACATATCATAAGACCCTATTTCACCAGTACTAGCTATATACAGATCAGGATATGGACAGACACAAATGTCATAAGCTCGCATTTCTCCAGTCCCAGTCCCAGTCATATATACAGGAGCGAACTGGCTGCAAACTCCATAAGCCCCCATTTCTCCAGTACTAGTAATAGCTACGTATATGCAGCCCAGGGGCCCGTTTCACTAAACTTCGTACGACTAAAATGTTCGTAAGTGCAAATTTAGGATCGTCTGGAAATTTCAATTGATGGAGTTACATGTATTGAACATAGGCTGCATATGCAGCCTATGCTCAATAAATGAAAATCCAATAATTGTTTACAAGAAAACATTGTTAATGTGACATTTACATAATTTTGCACTTACGAACATTTTAGTCGTACGGAGTTTAGTGAAACGGACCCCAGGAGCTGTGGCGCGTTTCACTAAACTTCGTACGACTAAAGTGTTCGTAAGTGCAAAATCATAGTAGTCTGTAAATTTCAAATTAACAACATTGTCTTGTAAAGAATTATTGTATTGTCTGCAGCCTATGTTCAGTAAATGTAAATCCATCAATTGAAATTTCCAAACGGTCCTAAATTTGCACTTACGAACATTTTAGTCGTACGAAGTTTAGTGAAACGGCCCCATGAAGAGCCACCAATGCCATAAGCCCCCATTTCTCCAGTCCCCGTCACGCACACAGCCATGTTTGCCACGACATATGATTATGAATTTAATCGCGAAGCAAACGCTCGATAAATCGATACACGAGCGACAATGCTGCTGTGTTGACAGTTTTCATCGATAATTGACAGGCGCACGGTAGACATATAAACGATGTGTCTGCTCAGTGTGTTGTCCAAACAACCTGTCAGCAATAAAACCGATTTTAACCCTTTCACCCCTAAGTAACTGGACTGGAATTTGATATGTTCATTTTGCAACTAATCCAACCGACACAAAACAATTTTCAGACTAGTCCAATTGTGAAAGGGGTTGTTTTTCGAAAATATGAAAATTACTTGCAAAGAGTGCAGATCCTGATGAGACGGCTCGTCACGAGCCGGCTCGTCTGGATCTACACTGTTTGCCAATACCAATATACAGGTATACACATGGTGTTGAAAGAGTTAATGGCGTAGAGCCTAATCAGATTGAAACGCTGCATCTATGTTTAAACACTTACATTTTGTCGTCTGCTGTTTTTGGTTTTCTGTCCTTCTCGATGAAACTATGTTGTTTGACAGTGCATGAGAATCGTCCCTATTGGAGACGATTCTCGTGCGCTTCCAACATATGTGTTCGCTACAGAATAATGCAAACAAAAAAGAAGAGAAAAAAACAGCAGACGACAATTTCGTTCCGCCTTTTTAAGGGTAAACTAATATGACTGAAAAACGCACAAACTATGGATGCACAGTTTCAGGATGTGAATTTGCTCGAGGTTAGATGATACCAAATGGCGCGAAATCGCCTTGGGGCAGGGATTCCGCTGGCAATCGCCACTTTCGCAATTTTATTTGTTTTGAAGTGGCGGAATACCTGCTTGGGGGTATGCAGGAGTAGTCCGGTATAAACAAATCTTGATCCATTACTACCCAGTTTCACATAAGGAACAATTTGGGGTGCTTTTAACACCAGTTTTCAGCATATTTGTAGCATTTAAAAGAAAACATTGAACTTGTTGGTCAAACTAATTCAAGTTTCCGTGGCCAAAAAATGTAAACAATATTGGGGGATATGACGAGGTTTGATTTTTCTTTCTTAGGAGTAAGTGAACCTATTGTTTAATTTATGCAGAACCAGTACAGACCGGCTGCAGGTCATGTACAAGTAGGTCCCACAACATTCATATGAATAGTGAAAGTAGGAGAGGCTGGCCTTATTGAATGGTATTCGGTTAAATTATATAGTAAAACCATTTGGTGTGGTCTAACTTCGATTGAGCCAGCATGAAATCGCCTCGTCTTATGGCGGAACCCGATGAGCCCAACGCCCCGAGTGTCTCGCATGGTGTTCACTTAAGACGTTCCACTATTAATGATTGACGAGGCTTGTATATTGTTTGCCTATTTTGTTTGTAGTTCGCAAATCCATACGCATGTATATGCGTCATGATTCAAATAATACGTGGAAATATATACATTTAATTTAATTTAAGAATAATGTTTTATGTTTCTCCTGTCACATCCACATATCTGTTTGTATAGAGAAATTGGGCGTATATGTGTTACGACCACTACAGATCCAGATCAGCCTGTGCAGTGGGATCAGCGTGTAAGTGCACACACGAACGAACACGACAGGTTGGTTCCAACCTGTCGTGTTCGTTCGTGTGTGCACTTACACACTGACCCCACTGTAAGAAACCATACTGGTCACAAATCCCATACGCCCCATTTCTCCAGTCACAGCCTCATATTGCACACACCGAGACTCGGTATGCTGTGTAATTTCGGGATGTATAGATGTGTGCATGATATCACATATCCACATGAATGGATCGAATCACGTGTCAGTGTTTAGTGTTTCGTCTAATTTCAGGGCTGAATACATTTGTTTTCAATGTAATATTCTGTTCTGATTTTGGGATTTTACCCTCAATGAAACAGGTTAAATACGGGATCGAAGCCGTTGGCCCGGCTTTAAATGACCATAGCTGTTAATAGGCCGTTCATCACCAATAAATCAAATCATATCAAATCGTCCATATGTGTTGTAATTTAACCGTCCGCAGCCTAATACTAGAGACACGAATTATCGTGTTTTTGGTATCTGGTCGCGTGATGTTAACTAGCACAGTTAGTAGTGTGGTTAACACAAGTATTGGTAATGACAACCTCTGTCCTGTAGCCGATTTCACGAACATTGCCAAGTATACTTATCCAGCAAAGTATACTTTGAGGGAGAAATTTTCAATGTAAAGATAAATTTATTAATTTATTTTTATTATACTGAATTTATTACATTATCACAGCCAGAATTATTACATTATCACAGCCATTTTGGCTGTGATAATGTAATACATTCAGTAAAATAATTCTGCATATTTTGAAAACATCAAATAAATGCAGTCATTAGTTCTGTATGATTTCCCCATGTTAATCCCCATTGTGTATATAGCCGTACAATTTGGGCAGGTTTCATGAAACAGACAGTATGCACAATTTCTCCAGGCGCAGTAGCATTTTGACGCGGCAAGAGAAAATGTTAGTCAAATTACTTTCCGACCCAGGTAACTTTTAAAGTTTAGGATGTGTTGTCGTCTGCATTTTATTTTGTATTTCAATTTTTATCTCGGTTCGTAAACAGTTCCCAGTCCAATGGAGACGATTCTCATGTACTGCCATGCCATGTTTTTCGTTATGAAATATCTTAAAAAATGAAATACAGCAGACTACAATATTCGTTTGTCTCTCAGATACTTATCTGGCTGAATGCTTATTCCAGCTAATCAGGCGCTACACTGGTCGGAAGTTTAATAAGACACATTGTGTCATGCGGTGCCATAGACAATGCATGGGTCTTATATCTGCCGTGATCGATGTAGACTCGGAACTACAAACAAAGAAATAAGATCACAATGAAACCACTATAATCCGGACACCCTGGGAGGTCCCCAGGGTGTCCGGTTTAGAAAGGTTTCATTATAATTCATGTATATATAAGCACTCTAAGGTATGATAGTATGTTTTGCAATCATGAACATGCAATATCATCAGATGTAACGATGAGGTGAAGCCCCATCATAAGCATATGTATGTGCACACTGTACATGCACTGGCATTCGGCGTGTTTCGGCTTTCATCGGTATAACTCTATATATATTAACAAGGCTTCTAACTTTGGTCGGACACGACCTTGTATCATAACAAAATAACATGTTTAAACTTTTAATTTTCTATGCATTATATGTATTTCTGCAGGATAACGATAATTCGATAATTCTCAAATGAATGATCATATGAACTTGCCACTACAATATTGACGTTAGAGCCTTAAACACATTATTATACCCACTTTTTTTTTTAAAAAAAAATGGGTATATTGTTTTCGTCACGGGTGTCCGTCCGTCCGTCCGTCCGGGCACACGAATTGGCAGTTACGTGACTATGTCACATAGGGATGGACTTGTTAAAGGTTAGGGTTAGTAACATAACTAATAGAAAAAACTAACGAATAATTTATTTATGTGACACTTATTCCGTTTATGTGACACCTTTTTAAAGAACAAATGGTCACATAAGTATCCATTCGCGAGAACGTCCGTCCGTCCGTACGTCCGTCCGTCCGTCACGTTTCTTGTAACTCGAAAAACTTTTTCACCTTCATACCTACGCGCCTCATATTTGCTATGTAGCTTCGTTATCATGTGCAGATGCGCAAAGTGAATTCGGATTTTTCATCCGACCCTCCATCATGGATTATCTCCCCCTTTCGACTCATCATCCTTGTAACTACGACGACTCAAAAAGATTTCATTTTTTCTTGTAACTCCGAAAAACTTTTTCATCTTCATACCTACGCGCCTCATATTGCTATATATGATCGTTATCATGTGCAGATGCGCAAAGTGAATTCGGATTTTTCATCCGACCCTCCATCATGGATTATCTCCCCCTTTCGGACTCAGAATTTCCCATTTTTTCCTTGTAACTCGAAAAACTTTTTCACCTTCATACCTACGCGCCTCATATTTGCTATGTAGCTTCGTTATCATGTGCACATGCGCAAAGTGAATTCCCATTTTTGATCCGACCCTCCATCATCGATTACCTCCCCCTTTCGGACTCAGAATTTCCCATTTTTTCCTTGTAACTCGAAAAACTTTTTCACCTTCATACCTACGCGCCTCATATTTGCTATGTAGCTTCGTTATCATGTGCCCATGCGCAAAGTGAATTCGGATTTTTCATCCGACCCTCCATCATGGATTGTCTCCCCCTTTCGGACTCAGAATTTCCCATTTTTTCCTTGTAACTCGAAAAACTTTTCCACCTTAATACCTACGCGTCTGATATTTGGTTCGTAGCTTCGTTTTGATGTGCTGATGCGCAAAGTGAATTTGGATTTTTTATCCGACCCTCCATCATGGATTACCTCCCCCTTTCGGACTTAGCATTTGGGGAAAGTGGGTATATTGCGATGGCGCGCCATCGACTTTTTCTAGTTTCATTTGTTATGATACGAGGTTGTGTCCGACCTAGGAAAAGGAGCTGTAATTCGATATTATTTGCATAATCATGTCCTAACAATGTTATTTTAGCAAGATAACAATAATTCTCAAATGAACATGTGCACTTTCCGCCAAAATATTCACATTAGCGTTAATACAATTGCGGAATTTGTTATGATACGAGGTCGTGTCCGACCAAAGTTAGAAGCCTTGTTCATATATATATAGGGTTATAACGATGAAAGCCGAAACATGCCGAATGCCTGTATGTACATGTATATGAATGCACTTGCAACTCTATAGATTGTAGAACCATGTTGTAATGATACTGTGTTATCCGACATTAACCCATAGACCGCTACACACAACAATTGTCGTCTGCTGTTGCTTTTATATCTTGCCTTATTTCTCAATAAAAACATGTTTTGACAGCATTTCAGAATCATTTCCAATGTAAATGATTCTGAAGTGCTGTCAAATCATGTTGGAAATTATTCTAAAGTGCTGTTAAAGCATGGTTGTGATGATAAAAATGGAAACTAGAAAATAAACAGCAGACGACACAAAATTAAGATAGCGGTGTAAGGGTTAATATCTGGTCCGAAGCCATGTCGGTTAACTCGGGTTGTACTGTACATCATTGTTTGGGTGTCTGGTTTAGAGCGGTTCTGTTGTATTTTTTCCGACTGATTTGCAAACAATGCGAGAACGCTGATCCGACTGTAATCCCTCCAACAGTATGACACCTCCCACCACCTCCCTCCACATAATATGCCACATACTAATTGTTTGATACGACATGGGAGTTTGTACCTAAGAACATGTGCGATATCTCATGAAAATTATTTACACAGTTTATGACATTTTCCGTAAATGACGTCGATAGTTAACCACACTTTCAAAGCAGACAAATGCGGAATAAATTTCGTCATCTTTCGACGTCATTTACAGAAAATATCACAGTTTCTGTAAATAGATTTCATGAAAAATCGCACATGTTCTTCGGTAGAAATTCACATGGCGTATCTCATAGGCTTATACTGTTCGTAAGTCCGTCAGCCAACTTGCAAACAGTATAAGCCCTGAACAGATTGTAAACCACATCACACCCCACCCTCCACGTACATAACGCGGCGCATATAGACACATTTCGTATTTCCACACATTTCTCCTGGTTCACTCTTTTTCTACGGAGACCCGCAGGGGACGTATAATTCTTTTTTATTAATTCGTTCCAACGAAATAACAATTCGTTCCCTCAATTTAACAATTCGTTCCCACGAATTAACAATTCGTTCCCTCAAATTAACAATTAACAATTCGTGGGAACGAATTGTTAATTCGTTGGAACGAATTGTTAAATTGAGGGAACGAATTGTTATTGTCAATTCGAGGGAACGAATTGTTATATCGTGGGAACGAATTGCTATATCGTGGGAACGAATTGTTTATTCGAGGGAACGAATTGTTAAATTGAGGGAACGAATTGTCATTTCGTGGGAACGAATTGTTAATTCGAGGGAACGAATTGTTAAATTGAGGGAACGAATTAATAAAAGAAAATCCATGTCCCCTGCGGGGCTCCGTAGTTTTCCAATACTAGTACACACATAAACTTCTTAAATTAATATTATCATTTGGCTGACATATTGCACATTGTAAACCCTGATCAGACTACAAGTGCAAGTCATCTAAATAAACACCCCACCTCTCAACGTACATAACGCGACGCATATAGATACATTTCGTATCACCACATTTTTTCTCGTGGTTTGCCGTTTTCCAATACATCAACTTGTAACATGATATTATTATGTGGCTGATATTGCAAACAGTGTAAACCCTGACCAGAGAACAAGCCACCTCATACCATATCCCCTCAACAGAACACGGCGCATATATACATACACAGGTCGATCTACCGTATTTTTCTTGCGAATTGTTGTTTTCCAATACACACATCAAATTCTAAGCAGAAACGCTGCTGATTTTCATAATTTCTGAAGCTCGTCTGCCGATGCTAATACTATCGAGCCCGTGCGGTTGCTGACGTCACGGCCTACCCGCAAATCTCGTTGCATTAGACTAGCGCCTGTATCGACTGCTGCTGTTGAGCGTTCTGTGGAAAATAGCATATTTTATCATCAATAGATGTTTATGTACGTGTACGTCGCCATCCAGAAACTACGCCCGTTTAGCGGTTGTATAGTGTAATATTTAGTGTTTATTTAGGATTTCACACCAAAAAAATGGCAGCGCGGGCCAGTGTGAGGGATGTGGATCGTTGTTTGTGAAATTGTCTGCGTCTCTGGATGTATTACGGTTACATGGTAGAAAATACGGGGAAGGAAAACCCTTGTTCTGTCGTATTGTCTGCGGTAGCCGGGCTAGGATTTGTCTGTGTGTAGCCTGTGCACAGTGGCGGGAGATATTCTATGTATGTATGGATATAACACCGACTCTCATCTGACAAGCACCTAGAAGACCGATCCTTCCGCGTCCTCGGAGGGGTATTTTTGCCTCCGCAATTCGGGGTAGCCTTATCATCGTGTGTTCTGTAAGCCGCGTCTGCATATATAATCATGGGTTGTACCTTGAGTGCAGAAGATAGACTGGCCATGGAGCGTAGCAAGGCCATTGAAAAGGGGCTGAAAGAGGATGGAATTCAGGCCGCTAAAGACATTAAACTTTTGCTGCTTGGTAAGTGCTGAGCGATCTTTCGAGCACGGTTCGTCCGCATGTACGAGGGATAATCCGCGAGCTAAAGCTGGATTATCACCTCGTACAGACGGACAACGCGTACGTGCAATATGCAGTCGAACCTCCGTGTTTTGCAACCCTTTATATTGATACGAGTTGGCGAATAGCCTCATCTTTCCGCCATATTGAATAATTGATGAAGTTCAGATTCACAGAGGTGGATTCTATTCCATTTTCCGATACTATTTATAGCGGAAACCGTAATTTATAATTCCCTGCACTTTTCAACACCGCGGTATAACTTGTGCCATTATTGATGATAAAATATGTGTATATGGCCGCCTAGAGCAGACGACATAGCTAACAAATGCAGTGACTCCCTTACACAGCTGCAATGGTGTTCGCGCGAGCGTCCGCCGAGATGAGCGGCTAGAACGAAACCAGTCTTTGGCTGCTGTGGCTATTCTAGAATACGCTGGCTGATTGAATCGCTTACACAAATTCCGCGGAACAAAACCGTCTGCAGCCTAGATTCTAAATGAAAACACGTTATGTGTGTAATTCATACTTCTGTACATGCACTACAGACGTGTAATGTGTAACTTACACGGTATTGTGGCGCATATTCAGACCTGTTCAACTAACATATGCGGTTGATGATTACTGCCGGGAGAAACAAGGGTGGGGTCGCAAGAAGTTCAATCGATCTGTACTTGGTCGATCGAATAAATATGGTTCGTCCGGCATATAGCGTAGCACAGGGAGGTTATAGGACCACATAACACCAGATATATAGCATGGCATAGCAAAGTCATAAAACAGGACATAAACACCAGGTTGATATATATATATTTAACAGCGCTCCAGATAAGGGGCGTATTGGCGTATTTTACGTACTTATTTTAGCTGAATACGCATTGATTATCAACAGTAGGAGTACAACGTATTCACGCATTTATTTTCAACTTGTGAATGTTTCAATTTGTTTTGATCATTTGTTCCCTATTCAATAATGAAGACAATCAATAATCCATTTGTAAAAGTAAATTATGCATTTAATTTGAAATCATAGGGTACAATACAGCTTATCTGGAGCTCGGCATATAACTTGGCATATGAAGGTTATGTGATAGAAAACACCAGACATATACTATGACATATGGGGGTTATATGACATATATCAGACTTATAGCATTGGATAGGCCTGTTATAGTATTGTATAACAACAGACTTATAACACGGCATAGGACAGTTGTATGACTATATGACAAATACCATAGCATAGGAATGTTGTATGCCTATATACCATGACATAGCAAGATTATATGTCATATAACACCAACATATGCCATAGCATAGCAAGGTTATACGACATATACCACCAACATATGCCATGGCATAGCAAGATTATATGACATATAACACCAACATATACCATGGCATAGCAAGATTATATGGCATGTAACTCCAACATATAACATGGCATTGCAAGGTTATATTACATATAACACAACATATAACATGGCATATCAAGGTTATATGACATATTCAACCAACATATACCATGGAATATGAAGGTTATATGGCATATACCACAAACATATAACATGTCATATGAATGTTATATTACATATAACACCAAACATATAAAATTACATATGAATGTTATATGACATATAATACCAACATATATCATGGTATAATAAGGTTGTATGGCATATAACACCAATATATTGCATGGCATATGGACGTTATATGACATACCAATTTACATATAACATGACATAGGAATGTTATATAACATATCACATTACACATATAACATGGCAAATAATGGTTATATGATCATGTATAACATTGCACATATAACATCACATAGTAATGTTATATGGCATATAACATTACGCATATACCATGGTATATGAAGGTTATAAGTGTATTGGATATACAACAACAGGGGGCCGTTTCTCTAAACTTTGTACAACTAAAATGTTCGTAAGTGCAAAATTATGATATCCTGTAAATTTCACGTTTTCTTGTAAACAATTATTGGATTTACATGTATTGAGCATATGCAGCCTATGCTCAATAAATGTAAATCCATCAATTGAAATTTCCAGAGGATCCTAAGTTTGGTGGAACGGGCCCCAGCTATATAATATGACATAGAACGATGACATGCATATTATGTTGTCTACGGTTTTTATTTTTTTATTTTACTCTTGAACAAACATTCCATCTGGCAGAAAAAACATATAACCGGAAGTCACCTCTTGCAAATGAGACTCGGATGTTTGCAGCTGTTTTCATGTTTTGTAATCAAATCATCAGTTATCACACCCACCTACGCTGTTGATGAAAATTGCCGTCTGCTGTTTTTCATTTTTGCTTTAATTCTTTAACAAAAAACTGGTTGTGACGAGTCATTCTAAAGGCTATAATGTATACTGTATGGAAATTGGTGGGTGGGGTAGCGTTTTTCAAATGAAGCATTTATTGGGTGCTATATCCGAGTCTTCCGCCTCTGATTGAACTAGCTGTGCCTTAGAGGAGCTCATCCACCCAACTACAGTTGGTTTCACAATAATTTATCTCTAATGATCATGACGATAATATATGTTGATGACCATACACCATACAACACCTATGATAAGGGAGGTAATTCCAGAGACAGTCATGTATCGTTATAACCCCTCCCCCCCCCCCACCCTCCAACCCAGTGTCCAGCGTATAAAGTTTCGTATTTCCGTCCATCCGTCCGTTAGCGTAGACAATCTCAGCTATATGGATGTGTTTTACTATTTCATCTGTCTGTGATACGTTCTGTATCCCGTCAACACAGTGCATATGTGCCGTGAAACACGGTGCCGTGAAACATTTTTGATATCCAGTCAATACAATTTTTGCATTTTACAGCCATTTGTAGGTATTGACGGGATAAATAGAATAGTAGGTTAGTGCAGTGAATGGGAAAAAATATCTGGCGCGGCACGGAAACGGGATGTGCTCGGCAGAGCCTCGCCCATCCCGTTTCCTGAGCCTTGCCAGATATTTTTTCCCATTCACGGCACTAACCTACTATTCTCTATCTATTTTCCTTATTTCTGAACCAAAGTATATGTTGTGACCACTCGGTTCAAATGAGTGGTCACAACATATACTTCTGATGAGAAATAAAGAAATTATTGAGCCTTGCCGGATATTTTTCCCATTCACGGCACTAACCTACTATTCTCTATGTATCCTTCCAGATGAGACACATGCTGTGTATCGTTTATTTATGGTTTTGTCACAATAACAGTCCATTCTCGGTGATTCTATCCTCGCGCTTTGCGGTCTTAAACTTGGCAATATTGTAAAAAAACAAAAAATCATCAGAACACTTTGCAAAACAAACGCGAGGCGAGAATCACCGAGACTAGGCTGTTATTGTTATTGTGACAACAAAATACACAGCATGTATCTAGCTAGAATGATACAGAAAGTACATCCCTATAGCTGAGATTATTTAAACTATCCGTCCGTAAGAGTTGAAATTGTTGTTTGTCGGTCCAGGCGGCGGGCGGTGGTATCCGTGAGCCTCTGCTCACTTGCTCTAGTTGCACAAACATATATAATACGTTTTGCATGCATTGGTAACATAAACCTGGTGAATTTGTAACACAAAGTTTCATATTTAAACGTCCTGTCATTGAGCTCCTTATGAAACTGCACACGGAAAATAATACGCACAGGTTGTCATTGAGACTACATGTGACATCTCAGGTGCGATATCTCAAGAAAATTATTTACAAAATGTACGATATATTAATTTAATGACGTTGACGAAGTTGACCAAACGTTCATAGTAAATGCGGAATTCTATTGCACATTTGATATGAACATTTTGTCAACTTTCCACGTCATTTACAGAGAAGATCCAGTTTCTGTAAATATATTTCATGAAAAACCGCACATGTTCTTATGTACAAAATCACATGGCTTGTCTCATGTGATTGTGGGTCTTATTTCATTTGTGACCAGTTATTTAACTGTGACTGGAGAAATGGGTCTTATGACATATGTGACCAGTAAACTGAAGGGGCCCATTTCACTAAACTTTGTACAACTAAAATGTTCGAAAGTACAAATTTAGGATAATCTGGAAATTTCAATTGATGGATTAACATTTATTGAGCATATGCATCCTATGCTCAATAAATTTAAATCCAATAATTGTTTACAAGAAAACATTGTTAATGTGAAATTTACAGACTATCATAATTTTGCACTTATGAATATTTAGTCTACGAAGTTTAATGAAATTGCTCCCAGCCTTATTTCTCAATAAACAAAATGGAAATGATTGTTGTCAAAGCATGTTGTAAATTATTCTAAAGTGCTGTCAAAGCATGTTTTTGATTATAAAAATGTAAAATAGAAAATAAACAGCAGACGACAAAACATTAAGACAGCGGTGTAAGGGTTAAAATATCTAAACATTTTCTTCAGTTGTCATTAGAAATATATGTAATGGCCACCTTTTTAACCGTCTCGACGAGACGGTTCAAATGAGTGGTCACAGCATATATTTTCATTAACAAATATGAAAAATATAAAAATAAAAGATATTTCGAAATGTTACATGTACTTGTACAGGTAATATATGGGATTTAGTACTAAACCCATTGACCCCGGCCTTAAATGACCTTAGCTGTTGATAGGCCGTTAAACCCCAACAAACAAACAAACAGTAACAGTCCGTATGGGAGTTTTACAGAGTTACTGTCCCCAACTAATGGGCTAACCCTTAGACCGCTACTCACAATAATTGTCGTCTGCTGTTGCTTTTATATCTTGCCTTATTTCTCAATAAAAACATGGTTTGACAGCACTTCAGAATCATTTCCAATGGAAATGATTCTGAAGTGCTGTCAAAGCATGTTGTAAATTATTCTAAAGTGCTGTCAAAGCATGTTTTTGATGATACAAATGGGAAATAGAAAATAAACAGCAGCGACAACAAAATTAAGATAGCGGTTTAAGGTTTAAGAGCTAGATTGGCCACAATGCTGCGTGTGGCCGTGACTGGAGAAATGGGGCTTGTGGGATTTGTGACCAGTGTAGCTCCTGATCAAATATCACACTCCTGTATCCTGTTAGCGATCTATATTGCTTGTTATAAGCATGCTGGGTGGTTCATTGATGGAATGGCGAACAGTACAGATCCTGATCAGTCTGTGCTGATACACTGGTCGCAAGACCCATAATCCCAATTTCTCCAGTCACATGCATGTATTTGTGTTCCTAGTATGAGTTGCCTAGGGCATAAACAATGATCAGTACCAGCGGAACCACCAGAGCTCCAGATAAGCTGCGTATTTGCTTAAATACCCAATTAAATGGTCAAAAACCCAATTGAAATCAGAAGTAGTGAGTATCATAAAGCAATATAAATTTTATGGTACATTTATCATGCTGCAGAAAACAATAAACAGACCACAAATATAGCATATTTTTCTTATGTTCCATGAAAACACATCTTGGTATTTCATTAGAATTGTCTCCAACGAGACAATTCTAATGAAATGCCAAGACATGTTTTCATTTCGAAACATACTATTCAACAATTGGTATTTCATAATAAGAATGATAATAATAATGCCAAAACCTGTTTTCATTTCGCAGCAAACTATTCAATAATTGCTGTCTGTTGATGTGTAAACAGTAGTGTGATTTCATTTTACCCAATTAATATTTTGAAATACGCAATTGCTTCAGAAATTATGGAGTGACAATACTCAATTACTAATTCCTTATCTGGTGCCCTGTCAACAACTATCAGTGTATACCTTATGCAGCATCCTATGGAAGCCCATTAGGGCCACTTCACTTCTTTTTTTTATCTTTTCTTGAATTTATCTTTGAAGATATCTTGAAAATTCAAGAAAAAAACTTGAAAATTCAATAAAACATCTTGAATAAATGGAAATTAAAAAAAAGTGAAGTGGCCCTAATGGGCTTCCGTAGCATCCTGTCTCAAATATCATGCTGTGTAATTGAGAAACGTCATACTACCTTCTGACATCTGCGTAATTGTAACTTACAATATTTCCGTAAATGGCTTGTAGTCCGTAATTGTATTCCGCATGTACTCTGAAAAGAACTGTCAACTTTTGACTTTATTTATGAAAAATATTGTAAATTTTGTAAACGTATTTAATGAAATTACGCAGATGTCAGAAGGTACAAAATCGCATGGCGTGTCTCAATTACGGGGAATACATTATGTTCAACAACTAGTCTTACTGCTAACACAGATATTGGATCCTATGCTAATTCGAGTGCCGGTCGGTTGATGTTATTATAAATACACACACACCAAAATGTATTGAATTACAAAATACTAACTATATATGAGAATATATGCCCACTGCTAGGCTATGCATACCAAATGCGGCTAAATCCAGTTTAGACCAGTCCATGTGAACCTAACAGGCATATACCCCCTCTTATGTAACATGACCTTTCTGGCTGTGACACAGGGCCAGAAAAGTTGGGTTACATCCTATGTAGCCGTGTCTTAGAAACACGAATATTCGTGTTTTGTAGTGTCATGTTGCTTACGGATAACATGTACCCATTAACCCTTTCCCTGATAGAGACGACTTTTCACGCCTCTGCAGAAGATGTCTTTTGAAAACATTGTGGGAAAAGGAGAAATTGCTTGTAACAGATCAGATAATTTGACCATCATTTGACCCAGCATTTGATTCTTTTATTCAGATGTTTTGGATTTGGATGAGTCGAAATATCGCAAAACAGGGAAAGGGTTAAGACATGTACTGAATTTTTAAAACAATCAGTGGTAATGATGTTCTAGCTGGAGTTAGCACCCTTCTTCCATTGAACCCTGTATGTTTTGCAAATGTCGGACATTGTAAGCTTCCCCGGGGGCGTGGGAGCCATTAGTTGTGAACGGTAACTCTTGTAATATACATACCGCCTGGCTATGGACGGTACGGGAGTAGATTGCAAGAGTTACCGTTCGCAACTAGGGGAGCCACATGTATGATACAATAACCATGTTTTGTTGTGTATATTTGCAGGCGCCGGAGAGTCGGGCAAGAGCACAATTGTGAAACAGATGAAGTAAGACTATGTTGTTTCTTTCCCCCATATAACATGTTGCATACCCGACATTTTTACTTTGAATGGTCACAAGGTGTATGATCACGTGGTACTAACAACAAGTACAGATTCAAAGTACGTATTATTGTATAGTGTCTTTATTACGTAACGAATTTTGATGTAATATGGCACATGAAACGCGTCTTGTTAAGCTGCATTTGGTAGTCTCTTTATTTTCGCCTAAACATTTGTCGTTTTTGCGAAGTATCGATTTCCGTGTCTCTCCGACACGGAAATCGATTCTTCGCAAACACGGAAATCGATTCTTCGCAAAAACGACAAAAGTCTGTGCCAAGACCACCAAATGCAGCTAATGAAGACGCGTTTGCTGCGCCATATTTCATCAAAATCCGTTGCATATTAAGGACAATATCAAATAATACTTACTTTGGAGTGAGCGACGTTGTTGTTGTTGTAACCACGTGATCATGCACCTTGGGTCTGATGGTCATGTAATCACCCTATGCAACAATACGATAGAGCTCCAGATAAGGTGCGTATTGACGTATCTTACGCAATTATTGTAGCAGAATACGCATTGATTATCAAAAGTGGGAGTACAAATTACGCACAGCAAATTGAGTAGTGAAAATACCGTCATAAAGTTGAAAATTCACTTAGTTGTGCTGCAAAAAGCAAACAGTTGCTCAAATATGTGAATGTTTAAATTTGTTATATTTTTTATCACTTGTTCCATATTTAGTAATGAAGAAAATCAATAATCCATTTGTAAAAGTAAAATACGCAATGATTTTGTAATCAGGGGGTATAGTATGCTTTAGACACAAAGCTTATCTGGAGCAGGGCACGAAACGTGTTTCTAGTATCAGGTTCCATAGGGTGATAACTTATTTGTATGTACCCCGAAAAACATTTAGAGGTACATATAGTCGCCAACATGTCCGTTTGTTCGTCTGTCTGTCCGAGTTTTGCGTTAATGTTTTCGGCTACCTGCTATCACTGTTACTGTAAGTTGGACTGGCTTGTAATTTCATATACATATTTGTCATCATCCATATTTCGTTCTATGGCCCACCCGTGCGGTCCTGTACTCAAGGTCATGGTCAAATTGCTTATTAATTTGAGATCGTTTTTAGGGGTACATCAATCGATGTTACTGATTTCTCGGTTTTGCTGAATATGCTGGAAAATACTTTCTCGGATTTCATTTTATAAAATCAAGAAGTTTGATTGTTGATACCGAGCTATTCTTGAGTTTCAGCCAATGAAATGCTTGGTTTAGATTAGAGTACGAATAAGTATTACCAGAACTTGCTCAAAACGTAGCCATTACCATGACCACGTAATTATAGGACGATCCCAGCATGCTGTTATTGATCTTTGTAGTTGAAATGAAGCATTGTGAAGTCTGAGTCTGAACCTGGCTAAGGCTCAAACAGTTTGAAGCGAGCTATTGGGGTACTGGAGTGGTTCATGCTCAAAAGTTTTTATCACAGGTGGATGCCACGTTACAATGGTTACAATGGCCCGAATTTTGTTTAATTTCGGCAGAATCAAGGTGTATGATCACATGGTTAAAACAACAACAACAAGTACTGAAACTTCCAGAAGGCCTCCGATTCAAAGTACGTATTCTTTTATTTTGTCCTCATTATATAACGGATTTTTATGAAATATCGTGCATCAAACGCGTCTTGTTAAGCTGCATTTGATGGCCTCTGTACTTTGGCCGAAACTTCTGTCGTTTTTGCGAAGAATCGATTTCCGTGTCGGTAGATTCTTCGCAAAAACGACATAAGTCTGTGCCGAACTCCCTGGACGACCAAATGCAGCTCATGAAGACGCGTTTGCTGCGCCATATTTCATAACAATCCGTTATATATTAAAGGTACATGCCCACGCAGTATGTTATACTATAGTGATACAGATACTTTTGTATATTCTGTGCATTTGGTGGTCTCGATACTTTGGCACAAACTTCTGTCGTTTTTGCGAATAATCGATTTCCGTGTCTACGCAAATGCAGCTCATGAAGACGCGTTTGATGCGCCATATTTCATCAAAATCCGTTGCCAATTAAGTAAACTATCAAATAATACTTTCTTTGGAGTGGGCGCGCTTTCAACATTTTCAGCCATTATTGATGTTGTTGTAACCACGTGAGCATGCACCTTGAGAATGTCAAAGAAATAAAACTTGCAATGAAATTAAAACGAAACACATGGGAATTCTTATTTTTTTCTGCCCTTCTGCTGGTTTCTAAACATAATCTGGGGACGTTGTAACCATATTACCATACCGCCTACATCAACGAACTTGTGTTGTAAAACACACTCTCTCTCTCTCTCTCTCTCTCTCTCTCTCTCTCTCACTCTCTCTCTCTCTCTCTCATCTCTCTCCTCCTCTCCTCTCCTCTCTCTCTCTCTCTCTCCAATCATCCTGAATTGTCTCTCCCCTTCCCAATCTTTCTCTTTCTCTCCACATTTCTCTTTCTTTGTCAATACATTTCGCATTGTCACTCCCCACCCCACCACCACATCTGCGTTGTCCCACATTCCACACCCAAGAATAGTCTCCACCCATCCACAGCACAAGCCGTCGGCATGGTAATAGCATGGTATAATATACTAATTTAGACATGTAGAAAGCTAAAGCATGTGTAGTCATTGTTTAGTGACATCATAATAAAGTGATGAAACAATGACTACAAATACATTCGTTTTCTACATACTAAAGTGACTAAACGATGACTACAGATGCATTTTCATTCATTCTGCTTATATTTAAGGGTGGGAATTGGATCGAACACCTTCAATACCCGGGATATATAGCCCAGTAAAGAAGCAGGCCGATGGTCTTCGGTCTGGTTTATATTTCCGAATTCTGATAAATGTTGCATTTATTCAGGCTCCAAAAATGTGCGCCAAATGTCACAGATGCATTTGTTTCTACATGTTTAAAATAGTATAGTATACCATCATATCACCATGCCGACGGCCTGTGCACTCACCCATTGTTTTCACATGTCCTTCCCATTCATGTACACGCCTATCATCTTACTGCATTCATTATTCCAGTCCGTAATAACGGCCAATGTGTCGTTGTCATAGCAACGTCTATTGATTATTGGTGGCATGAGTCAGGATCAATGAGACGATTTCTTTTGATAGGATTTTATCGGTAGTTGATAACTACGGAGCCCCGCAGGGGACGTAGATTTTTTTTTTATTAACCGTTGCAATCCTGAATTAAAATTTGTCGTCTGTTTATTTTTTATTTTCCATTTTTCTCATCAAAAACTTGGTTTGGCAGCACTTTAGAATCATTTCCAATGGAAATGATTCTAAAATGCTGACAAACCATGTTTTTACTGAGAGAAGAGACAAAATATGACACAGCAGCAGACGACTATTTTCGGTTCCCGCACTCTAAGGGTTAATTCGTTCCCACGAATTAACAATTCATTCCCTCAATTTAAAAATTCGTTCCCACGAATTAACAATTCGTTCCCACGAATTAACATTTCGTTCCCTCACTGGAACGAATTGTTATTTCGTGGGAACGAATTGTTAAATTGACGGAACGAATTGTTATATCGTGGGAACGAATTGTTAATTCGAGGGAACGAATTGTTGTTAATTCGAGGGAACGAATTGTTAAATTGAGGGAACGAATTGTTATTTCGTGGTAACGAATTAATAAATAAAAATCCATGTCCGCTGCGGGGCTCCGTAGATAACCACATCTCATATTAAAATGTTGCTGATTACTCGAGAAACCGGGATTTTGTGTACATTTGGCCAGTCTAGTTCATGATCTGTGACTGAAGAAATGGGGTTACACGTGGCATCAACTATTAGTATGTTACCATGATTACTGGACACATGTGAAACGTTTCATTCATGGCAAGTCCTAACACGAGTGATTCTTAGAAGCATGACGATGCTACAGTGGGGTCAGTGTGTAAGTGCACACACGAACGAACACACAGGTTGGAACCAACATGTAGTGTTCGTTCGTGTATGCACTTACACGCTAACCCCCATTGTATGTGGCTGTGACTGGAGCATTCTGGCTTATGGGATTTGTGATCAGTGAAGCTCCTGATCAAATAGGACAACCCTGTAGCCAGATAGCGATCTATTTCGCTGGTTAGAAGCATGACGGGTGTATCATTGATAGAATGGCGAACAGTGCAGATCCTGATCGGACTATTTTATGTGACCGAGTGACTAGAGAAATGGGCTTTATTGGGATTTGTGATCAGCATAGCTCCTGATCCAATAGCACGCTCCTGTAGCCTGATAAACATGTTCTTAGAAACATAGCAGGTGTTTCACTGACGAAATGCGAACAGTGCATATCCTCTGCACCGTTCGCCATTCCAATAATAAAACACATGTGATTTTTCTAACAATAAATATAGATCATTGTCATGCTACAGGCACTTGATATTTGATCAGGAGTTACACTGGTCATTGGGCTCATAAGCCCTCATTTCTCCAGCCATATCCACATATGGCGCCACCCTGTGTCAATGACCATCTCACAATGTATGCCATCAAGAGGTAACCCGGTAATTATCGCTTTCTGTCCATAAGGCATCACTATGTGTTGATGCCTTTTGGTATTTAGTGCTATTGGCAGTATTTGTCTCATTTTCTTTTTCAAACGGATTTTAAATTTATGTTTGTTATAGTTTATTGTTGTTGTTTTTACTATTAAATAGCTATTTTTGCCAGAAAATAACATTTGACCCCTTAGTTGCCCCGTTGATTCCAGCCGATGTAACCATTGGACCACCATTTTTACAAATCTAAAAAACCAAGGCCCGGTTGCTCAAAACATCCGTTAGCTTAACGGACTGTTAAATCCTTAACTGAATGGTTAAAATTTCTGTTTTAACAGAGATTTTAACCATTCAGTTAAGGATTTAACAGTCCGTTAAGCTAACTGATGTTTTGAACAACCGGGCCCAACTTGTCTATGGATCATTTCCATCATGTTTCGCCAACATCAGTCTGTTTCTTCATGAATAAATCGCGTTTTAACAAACTGCCGTCTCTACAGCGGCCATTTTGGATTGTGCAGCGAACTCAATTTTAACAAATCGTGGCCTGCGTCAACCATAGTTTGTGAAGTTTAACCTACATCGACACAGCGGTGCATATGTGACTGTGACAAGAGAAATATATGGAGCGCCAAATCTACATAAACTCAAATAATTTATGCTAGATCTAAATATTTAATGATATCTCTAATTATTTAAATTAAGCAATAATTATTTGAGTTTATCTAGATTCGGCGTTCCAGGAACGCCAAATCTACATAAACTCAAAGAATTAATGCTAGCGAGCTAGCATTAAATATTTAGAGGTAGCTCCAAATTATTTGAAGAGTGCTCTAAATATATAATACTAGCTCTAATTACTTAGAGCTGGCATTAATTATTTGAGTTTATGTATATTTTAGCTCACCTGAGCGAAGCTATCGTCATCCGTGAACATTTTCAAACGTCTTCTCCTCGGTAACCATTGGGCCTATAGTCACCAAACTTCATGGTCATGGTCCTTAGGTAGGGGGATTACACAATTGTTAAAATGACGTAATTACGTAATCCAAGATGGCCGCCGTCTAAAAATAGCACACATTCTTCAAAAATCTTCTTCTCAAGAACCGCCAACCAGATTTCGACAAAACATGGTAGGAATGATCGATGTACAATGCTCTTTCAAATTTGTGAAAATGGTGACCCCCGGGATCAAAAATGGGCGTGGCCCGTGAGGTCAAATTGGGGTCAAATTTTATTTTTGACCGAATATGGTCATTTCATGTATCAAATTGAAGGTATCAACGAGGCGATCACTCTGGTGCATTTTTTGTCGAAATCGAATGGTAATGTCATCCAAGACGGCCGCCGAAAGGTCAAAAGGTCGTTCTTTTATTAGAGATTTCAAAATTCTTCTTCACATGAACCGCTTGGCCCATGGTAGCCAAACTTAAACGTTATGGTGCATGGGTGAAGCCTTTTCAGATTTGTTAAAATGGAGGTCATCGCTAATCCATTATACAAATAGCATACATTCTTAAAAAACTTCTTCTCATGAACCGCTGGCCGATTTCGACGAAACTTGGTAGGAATGATCGATGTACAATGCTCTTTCAAAGTTGTGAAAATGGTGACCCCAGGGTCAAAAATGGGCGTGGCCCGTGGGGTCAAATTGGGGTCAAATTTTATTTTTTACCGAATGTATCAAATTGAAGGTATCGATGAGGCGATTGCTCTGGTGCAATATTTGTCGGAATCGGATGATTATGTCATCCATGATGGCTGCCAAAAGGTCCATTTATTCGAGATTTTGAACGTCTTTTTCTCAGGAACCACATGGCCGATGCTGGCCAAACTTCATAGTAAGTTAAGATCCTTGGGTGAAGCATTTTCAGATTTGGTAAAATGAGAGTCATCGCTTAATCCAAGATGACCGCCATCTAAAAACAGCACAATTATTTTAAAACACATATGAACTCAATGTCACATTCTCCTCTGGTGTTCATGGAGTCAGGTGAGCGAATTAGGGCCATCATGGCCCTCTTGTTTGGTGCTTTTGAGATTTGTGACCAGTGTCGCTGCTGATCAAATATCACTCTTGTGTAGCCTTGTAACGATCCTTGGTGCTTGTTAGAAGAATATAGAATGAATATATCTCAATTGTTAGAAGCGTAATGCGTGTTTCAGTGATGAAATGACGAACAGTGCATATCCTGATCACTGTGCGGATGCGCAGGCACCAAAGTGATCTGCACCAAAGTGATAGTCGGACTAATTAAATCTCTTTCAAATTCGTTTATTCACTCAGGTCATATACAAGGTGTATGATCACGTGGTTACAACAACAACAACACGTACTGAAACTTCCAGAAGCCCTCCGCGATTCTTTTATTTTGTTCATAGTAACGGATATGTAACATATTTTGATGAAATATGGCGCATGAAACGCGTCTTGTTAAGCTGCATTTGGTGGTCTCGGTACTTTGGCCCAAACTTCTGTCGTTTTGTGAAGAATCGATGTCCGTGTCTACTGACACGTAAATCGATTCTTCACAAAAACGACATAAGTATGTGCCGAACTCCCGGGACGAGCAAATGCAGCTCATGAAGACGCGTTTGATGTGCCATATTTCATCGAAATCCGTTGCCTATTAAGGAAAATATCAAATAATACTTACTTTGGAGTGGGCGCGCTTTCAACACGTTCAGCCATTGTGGTTGCTGTTGTAACCACGTGACCATGCACCTTGATATAGATATGACACCATGAGATATATATATATAACACGAACATATAGATGACTCAGAGCTCCAGATAAGCTGCGTATTTGCGTAAATACCCAATTAAAATTGCCAAAAACCCAATTGAAATCAGAAGTAGTGAGTATCAAAAAGCAATTAAAAATTTGTGGTATCTTTATCATGCTACAGAAAACTATAAACAGACCACAAATATAGCATATTTTCTTATTTTTCAATGAAAACACATCTGGGTATTTCATTAGAATTGTCTCCAAGGAGACAATTCTAATGAAATACCAAGATTAGAAGCAAACTATTCAATAAGTGCGGTCTGCTGATGTGTAAACAGTAGTGCGATTCTATTTTACACAATTAAAATTTTGAAATACCCAATTGCTTCAGAAATGATGGAGTGACAATACTCAATTACTAATTCCTTATCTGGAGCCCTGGATGGCACACTGGCTATGCATGTAACAAGTAATATGCGAAATAAATGCTATAATTGTATCGACATGTTCAAATACGTATGTTACTCATGCTTGGTAAAGTGTGATTGAGCGAACAGATAAGTGATTTACATGTATTTTGGGAGGCATTTATTTAGCTAGAGTTGTGCATTATTAACCCTTTCAACCCTAAGGAACTGGAATGGACTGTGATATGCTAATGTTCCGACCAATTCAATGGTCACACAAAGATTTTCAGATTCGTTCATTTATGAAAAGGAGGTGTTTTTGTTCTCAAAAATATTAAAATTACTTTCAAAAAGTGCAGATCCTGATGAGACGGCTCGTTACGAGCCGGCTCATCTGGATCTACACTTTTTGCATAAACCGATATAGCGGGATTTCGGGTTCAAAGGGTTAAATAAGGTAATACATTTTATTGGTCATGGGTGGGCCCCAGGACTTCTGGCCTAGAGATACTTGCTAATAGACCCCGTAGTCAATATCAAAATTGTAATTTGCTTACGTGACTTTGTCTCATAAATTCAACTTTTTCTGTCGTAAATATATATGAGCTTTCGAGTGGCGAGTATACCAGCCATTATATGAATTCCGTCCCCGGTCGGCACCGGAGGGGGCATGAGGGATCGTAAATCGTTATTTCCCTTTGCAAATCTATTTATAGAAATCCGGTCCTATTGTTTATTTTAGCATTTACTTCTTACTGAATAGTGCAAAAAATAAGAATACGAGCAGTGTAGACCCTGATCCGAGTTTACACTGTTTGCAATAAACCCACCCATTTCCGTACATCATACAGTATATGTTCTACTGTATAATGTACGGAGGTGGATGGATGGGGTAAAGTTTTTCAAATGAGTCATTTATTGGGTCTTATAGTCTGTTTCACGAAAGCTGCCCAAATTTTACGGCCATATAAACAATTCAAAAACCATATTTTTGTCGATAATATTAAATTAAAGGAAAATTTAAGAATGAGCCTTCTTTTTATTTCGTGAAATTTGGTCAAATATTGATTTTATTGCGAAAACAAAATTTCCCCATGTTAAATCCCCATAGACATCTTCACGGAGTGAAGATGTCTATGGGGATTTAACACGGGGAAATTTTTTAGAATTTCAGAAATACTGGACCGATTTTTAAAATTTAACTTTTGTTTTCTTATTTAGATCATTTCCAAGCTATCTAGCTAGGTTTCGGAGTCAATTTCCAAAAAAAAATGTTTTTTGACTCCTCCCACAAGTCCTCTACCTCTTTTTTCCCCCATGTTAAATTCCCATAGAGAAATCAATTTTTCGTAATAAAACCAATATTTTACCAAATTTCATGAAATAAAAAGAAGGCTCATTCTTAAATTTTGCTTTAATTTAATATTATCGAAACAAATATTGTTTTTGCATTGTTTATATAGCCGTAAAATTTGGGCAGGTTTCGTGAAACAGACTATAGGTCCGAGTCTTCCACCTGTGTATTGAGTATGGTGAAAACGCGCAAAAACATGATGGTATACAAAAAGTGACGATGTTTTACACATGCGTAACTGACATTTATTTAATGTGTAAAACATCTCTATTGCCACAGACGAAATGCTCCTGGTGGGCGTTTCACTAAACTTCGTACGACTAAAGTGTTCGTAAGTGCAAATTTAGGATCATCTGGACTTTCAATTGATGGATTTACATGTATTGAGCATATGCAGCATATGCTCAACAAATGTAAATCCAATAATTGTTTACAAGAAACATTGTTAATGTGAAATTTACAGAAATAATTTTGCACTTTTTAGTCGTACGAAGTTTAGTGAAACTGGTCCCAGGTGCGCTAGTACATGCTAGCTGCCAATAAGTGTCTCTATATTTTGGATTGGCATCACCGACATTTGTTTGAAAAGGGGTGTTCGACTTTCAGCTGTGAAGCAACCGAAGTATGTAAGGGGCATGGGTTGCCCCTGGACCACTTACATACTTCGGTTGCTTCACCTCCACGGAAAGCGCTTTTATTTCAAGAAGCCAAATGCTGCATTTTGGTATGCTTAGACCAGTAGCCTATTTCACCAACATTGCAAAGTATGCTTTTCTAGCAAAGTATACTTTGAGGGAGACATTTTCAGTTTTAGGATAAATTTATTATTTTTTATTATACTGAATTTATTACATTTATCACAGCCATTTTGGCTGTGATAATGTAATACATTCAGTATAATAAGTCTGCATACTTTTAATCATAAAATATATGCAGTTTTTAGTTCTATGTGAAATAATGCATTTCGGGGAAAATAAATGATTACTCCCTCAAAGTATACTTTGCTAGAAAAGTATACTTTGCCATGTTGGTGAAATCGGCTACTGATCTTTTGGTCAATTTGAGAAGAGTATTTCTGAAAATTGGCCTATTGCAGTGCGGTTGACGTTGCTCGACTGTATTTTGTTCGTAGGGCATTTGAACAAAATAATCTCATTCATGCACTGAAAATAGCTACCGCGGACCTCATTTATATAAACAAAAGAACTCCTGTTGGGTACAAAAAGGGGGTTCATCGAACTCCCCCTTGACGACGCCCTTGTTGTGTTAGAGGCCTTGGTCCCATTTCAATAAACTAAACGCACATATAGGGCGCGTCGCATCCTGGGACTTTGACCTGTGACCGCTATGACCACATTGTGGACATCAACATTGTCTGGGTGATCTTCTCTCATTCCAATGGGTGCCGATTGGTGGATCTGTCAAGGCCAACTTAAACCTAAGCCTATAATCACCATTTATTAATTTTCAATTACAGAATGTGAGTATTAACCCTTTCAAGCCTAAGTAACTGTAATGGACTGTAAAACGTTCATTTTCCGACCAATTAAGTCATCACAAAATGATTTTCAGACTAGTCCATTTATAAAATGGTGTTTTTTTTCTTCTAAAAACTATGAAAATTACTTGTAAAAACGTGCAGATCGTTACGAGCCGGCTCATTTGGATATACACTGTTTGCAAACATCATAACAGAGATATGTAGTGTTGAAAGGCTTAGGTCAGCTAAAGTGGGGTCAGTGTGTAAGTGCACACACGAACGAACACGACAGGTTGGAACCAACCTGTCGTGTTCGTTCGTGTGTGCACTTACACGCTGACCCCACTCTAGTCATACCCATGATAATGCGCTTGTCACGTAGTCTGGGTCTGCAAATATGGCGCTTATGGCAGTTAAATAATATTTTTTCAACATACATGCCTGTATATATAGCCCCCCCCCCCCCCCCCCCCCCCATTAGTATCCGATCAGAGCCAATAACAACATGCGCGTCTATTTATGGGGTAGTTTATGCTATATATGGCTGTGACTGGAGAAAATGGGGGCTTATGGGATTTATTACCTATCTAGCTCCTTATCAAATAGCACACTCATGTAGCTTAATAACGATCAATATTGCTTGTTAGAAACATGACGGGTGTTTAATTGATGGAATGGCGAACAGTGCAGATCCTGATCAGACTGTGCGGATGCACACAAATATTTACACAATTCCCTAACATTTGATTGGCCCGTAGCAAGTCTCTGTCCAAAGTTTATATCCAAGTAAACTCCCACGCCGAACTACTTTCCGTAACCGTGAGGCGCAGTTAAAATAATTCTTAAGAAAACGGAAAATAAACACATTTTATTGATCAATTTATTTCAAATGCTGGAATTATAAGGAATGAATGGCCTTTTTGTTTAATTTATCGGGGATATAAACTTGGAAAAGTCGCGGGAATACTGGACGAGGCCTTCCGGCCTTCGTCCAGTATTCCCGCGACTTTTCCAAGTTTATACCCCTATAAATTCAAGAAAAGGGCCATTCATTCCTATATTAAAAAAAACCCGACAACACGACCCTACCTATGAATATGCAGCCGACCCTACTCATTGTTGGTGTTTAAAAATGTTTATTTTCGATCCTTCGTGTTTAAAGGTACATGCCCACTCAGTAGGCACAAATTGTTCTTTATAGGAATTAAATAAGTGTATAATTGTGTCACTATTCCACCAGTTCTAAAAATTACAAATGCCCGCTATACAGATATAATCATTTAGTAATATGTTTGTTACTGATAGTGACTCGCGGTGGCATCAGGCTAATTTCATATGCAAACGAGGCATGATATGTTTTAATTATTTATACTAATTAAATGCGTCCTCTGAAAAAATAATATTTTCGACAGATTGTAAAGTATGGTTATTGCACACCAAAAAATAAACGTTACAAGTGCCCGCTATACAGATATAATCATTTAGTAATATTTGTGTTATGTTATGTTTTGTTATGCCTTATATGGCTGAGACAATGTAATTTGCAACGTATGCGACCAGCGTTACCCTAGTAGCCTATTTCACCAACATTGCAAAGTATACTTTTCTAGCAAAGTATACTTTGAGGGAGACATTTTCAGTTTTAGGATAAATTTATTATTTTTTATTATACTGAATTTATTACATTATCACAGCCATTTTGGCTGTGATAATGTAATACATTCAGTATAATAATTCTGCATACTTTTAATCATCAAATATATGCAGTGGTTAGTTCTATATGAAAGAATGCATTGTAGGAAAAATAAATGATTAGTCCCTCAAAGTGTACTTTGCTAGATAAGTATACTTTGCAATGTTGGTGAAATAGGCTACAGTAAGCCTGCGTATCCGCGAAGTCTGATCAGGGCATACGTTGTTCGAAATTTAGACACCGATGTAGCACTGTATCTTTTTAGGGAGCCAAATTAAAGTCCAAGACGGTAGTAAAGCCCAGGGGCCCGTTTCACTAAACTTTCTACGACTAAAATGTTCGTAAGTGCAAAATTATGATAGTCTGTACATTTTACATTACCAATGTTTTCTTGTAAACAATGATTGCCTTTACATGTATTGAGCATAGGCTGTATATGCAGCATATGCTCAATAAATGTAAATACATCAAGTGCAATTCGCAGATGATCCTAAATTAGCACTTACGAACATTTTAGTCGTACGATGTTTAGTGAAACGGGCCCCCCCCCCCCCCTGGGGCCCGTTTCACTAAACTTATTACGACTAAAATGTTCGTAAGTGCAAATTTAAGATCGTCTGTAAATTTCAATTTATGGATTTACATTTATTGAGCATATGCCTATGGTCAATAAATGTAAATCCAATAATTATTTACAAGAAAACAATGTTAATGTGAAATTTACAGACTATCATAATTTTGCACTTACGAACATTTTAGTCGTAAGAAGTTTAGTGAAACGGCCCCCAGGTTCCGAATGTTTACATCCGACAGCTTCAGATATGTGTTATTGATGGTATCCATTTAACATAATTTGGTTCAATTAAATGAGTCCATGGTTTCGGTTTGCGGGCGGCAGGTTGGGAGCATGCGAATGGTAATTATTGTCTGTGACTGGAGAAATGGGGCGTATGGGATTTGTGACCAGTGAAGCTTGTAGGTCAAATAGCACTCTCTTAGCATAATAACGATATGTAATGCTTGTTAGAAGCATTGCGGGCGTTTCATTGACGATAATGTAAACAGTGCAGATCTTGATCAGACAGTCCGGATGGATGCACAACCTGATCCGGATCTACACTGGATGCAAATCGCATAAGCCCCATTTCTTCAGTCACAGCCACATTTAACGATGGTGTTCATTCAGTACCGAAATCCCGATATCCCGATATCCATAGTTTGGTTTGGCCCTCCGTTTCTTCTGTTGGCTTCTTTTACGTGAGAGTTGAATCCGGTTATACCCATTATAAGAGTAGTAATATTAGTACTAATCATATTACTTTTAGGAAATGGGGATACGTGACTCCGGTATGGTGAGGACCTGACACCATACCAATAGTGCCGATTTCAGGGCAGAATATATACAATTATTTATGTAATTATTCAGACCTGAAATCGGGCACCGCACCGCACCCTCCCCACCCACCATTCATACAGGTGATATACGGTCGGGACTCGACCCCGTTGACCCGGCATAACATTACCTTAGCTGTTGTAAGCCGTTAAACACAATTAACAAATGAGTTCATATACTACATGTACATTGGTCTGTATATTTATGGTGATGGGGGTTGAAAATGTTACTGGTCACTGATGCACAGTGTGGGCGATTGACCGTCGATTTATTTGGTCGCTGAATCCGTTTCCGAAATAACAAATTACTGGTGTATTAGATGCATAACTAGTCTCATTTCATTAAATATGTTTACAAAATGTTCCATATTTTTTCAGAAATAAAGTCAAAAGTTGACAAAATTTCTGAAAATTGTGTCAACTTTTGACGCCATTTATGGAAAATATTGTAAAACGTATTTCACGAAATTACGCAGCTGTCCGAAGATCACATGGCGTGTCTCATATATTGTCTGTGACTGGAGAAATGCAGCGTCTGGCCAATATGATAATTATGTCTATGCACAATTCAGCCAGCGCATCCTCGCAGTCTGCTCAGTGTCTGCACTGATCGCAATTCCAACTAACATGCGTCTAACGAGCTGAACAAATCATTACCATGTTTCACGAGTGCTAGGTAGACCTGTCATAAGCCCCATTTCTCCAGTGACAATCCCTACACAAAGTGTACACTATTATTAAAGACCTCTTATAATATGTCTTTCGATGCGATGTTTTGTCGCGCCCGCTTGCAGACTGCGCGGCGGACTGCGCGATATAGTCGGCACATTGGCGTACGTCCGGGTTAAAGTTTTTGGTTAAAGTGTTTCGGTATACTATCAAAGCCTCGGCGGGTGCGACATGCGGGCCGCGGCCATCTAGATTCGTTTTCATGGCAGTTTTTATTTCTCTGAATTTCTGCTAATTTCTAAACATAAATACGAGTATGTTTAACCATTTAACCATCCCTGTCACGCTACATCTCTATGTGACCAGCGTAGCCCAGATCAACATGTACATGTGCGCAGTCTGACCAGGGCATACGCTGTTCGCCATTCAGGCTTGATTACTGCCGTTCGCAACCGGATTCGTCCATTGTGCAACTGTTGAATTTTGAAATTTGCGGCGTATATCAGAAAATGATAGGTTGGAAAATCTGTTTAATGGCGACGCGATAGCGGAGCCATTAAACATGTTTTCCGACCTATCATTTTCTGTATACGCCGCAAAGTTCAAAATTACAATACAGTTAACCTATTTCTAATGCACTCCTTTACTATTTTGCAAACTTTAATATTGAATACATACTTAATTAATTTGCGACCGTTCATCAACAATGACATACCTGTAATGTATGACCATCAGCCAATCAGATTGCGTGATATTTATAGAGTGCATTAGAACAACCAATGTCCTATGGTACGGTTGCTTCGATTCGATTCGGCTTATATTTAAGGGTGGGAATTGGCTCAAACACCATATGCGGTACGGTTGCTCAGTCGGCGGCCCATATATGTGGATGTGACTGGAGAAATGGGACTTATGGTTTTTGCGACCAGTGCAGGTCCAGATCAGCCTGTGAAACACACTGCATCCTAACAAACAATATATAATCATTATCAGGCTACAAGAGTGTGCTATTTGATCAGGAGCTACACTGATCACTAATCCCATACACCACATTTCTCCAGTCACAGCCACATATATGTACAGTTCAGTGAATGACAGACTCTGATAACTATAGGGTGCCGTTTTGGTCTTTAATACTATTTAATGCCAGCGCCTATTCGAATGGGTGATATCACTCGTTCAATTTAGGTGATATCACCCTTTCATTTTGAAGCAATGATATCACCCATTCAAACGAGTGATATCCACAATTCACACTTCAATGAGTGATATCACCTATTCGAAAGGTTGATATCATTCATTCAAATATGTGATATCACTCGGAATAGGAATAGAATAGAATAATAATGTATTGACTTAAACTAAATATTTTCTCGTCGATATCACTCACTCGAATAGGTAATACAGTAGAACCTCTCTAAACCGGACAAACCAGGGGCCCGTTTCACTAAACTTCTTGCGACTAAAATGTTCGTAAGTGTAAACTTAGGATCGTCTGGAAATATCAATTGATGGATTTACATTTATTGAGCATAGGCTGCATATGCAGCCTATGCTCAATAAATGTAAATCCAATAATTGTTTACAAGAAAACAGTGTTAATGTAGACTTTACAGACTATCATAATGTTGCACTTACGAACATTTTAGTCGTACGAAGTTTAGTGAAACGGGCCCCTGTAGTATATGTGTCCTTAATGTTACTGATGTCATTGTCATCTATCTCTGATAATAGCGCCTGTTCAGGTTCGCAAAACACACCCGCATGCTTTTGCAAGGTCATATGTCAGATTTACAGTGGAACATCTCTTAAACCGGACACACCTGTAGTCTCTGTGTCCTTAAAGTTACTGATGTTATTGCCATCTATCTCTGATAGCCTGTTCAAGTTCGCAAAACACACCCGCATGCTTTGGCAAGGTTATATGTCTTATTTACAATGGAACCTCTCTAAACCGGACACCCTGGGGACCTCCCAGGGTGTCCGGTTTAGAGAGATTTCACTGCATCACTTTGTGGTATTAATTAAAGTCAAAAATAGTTAACCTCATAGTTAACACGGTTGTTCGGTGAATTTCGTTGGCAATCCCAGCAGGGGCTATGCTGGCAGGTCAACTTGTAAATAATGTGCATATCTCAAGGTCTGAGGTCAGAGTATTGATCCTGACCATACGAGGGGGCCGTTTCACTAAACTTCGTACGACTAAGAAGTTCTTAGGTGCAAAAGTATGATAGTCTGTAAATTTCACATTAACAATGTTTTCTTGTAAACAATTATTGGATTTACATTTATTGATATGCAGCCTATGTTCAATAAATGTAAATCCATCAATTGAAATTTTCAGACGATCCTAAATGTGTACTTATGAACATTTTAGTCGTACGAAGTTTAGTGAAACGGGACCCTGTACTCTACCGGTCAAGATATTGATTCATAAGTGAAATTAAACATTCTTTGATTGACTTGCCCGGCCACCCAACACTTGGATCTAAGTTTAGTTATATTATCTTCTCCGCACTCCAACCCCCCCCCCCCCCCCACACACAATCTCTAACACTTACCCCACCCCCTCTCCCTCTTTATTAATGCTATTAAAATCATAGTTTATGTAATCACAGCTGGAATGATCGTGCATATGTCAACATACACACGTATGTAGGGGCGGGGCGGGGATGGGGGGTGGGGGTGGGGTACCGGGGTTCTTCCCCCCCCCTTCCACCCCCCCCCCCTCCCACGTTCAGCCACAGAGTTTATATAGATCACAGTTTACCACCAGTTCGAGTCTGAATTTAAATGCCGTAAAACACAGGAACGTACATTTCGAAGAGGACAATCCCCTAGTTGCGAACCGTAACTCTTGCAATTACTCCCGTACCGTCCGTGGCTAGCTATGGGCTGTACCGGAGTAGATTGCAAGAGTTACCTTCGCAACTAGACAACACACGTTCCCCAAATGCTGGATCCGCCCCTGGTAACACAGACACGTATTAGCTATTCTTACAAAGAGAAAACTACCATACTATTTTGGTTTGTGTATATACATGTATATGCGAGAAGAATTACATATAAACGTACATTGTATACTAGTGTGAATAAAAAAAGCTATTTTGATATAATAGTGTACATGTATTATATATTTCACATATACAAGTATTAGCTTTTCTGAAAACAGACTCCATTCTCTAGCCTTGTATTCAGTTCCTCATGGGGCGGTGGCCGTCAATATCGTCAGCCTGAAGACACGTATTCGTGTATGCTACAGTTAACGATCCCGCCATTGATTTTCTCTGTACGGTTATTTATAGCGCAGCAGTTCGAGATGAAGGCATACCGCACCAGAGAAATCAACATCTCAAGCTCTCGCTATTTCCCACAATTACATTATAGCGCAACACATCGCTGCACGCTCATGATTGTGCATAGATGTAACCTAGCTACATAACACAAGTCATCGGTTAATGAATGAGCATACAGTCGTTGAAAACTGTTCCCCAACCTGTTGCCAGCCACTTGCAATATGGGGAACAAGATTCTATATTGATTGTGAGATACCAGTCTCCGATAGTAGCATGGAACGGTAAAACACACGTCAAGACCGACAGTAAACACTGTCGACCAGGATCAGACTGCACAGCCGTTCAGTCTGATCATGTCAACAGTGCTTGTCCGTTTCCAAAACATGCCAAAAATATAGACGCACCAAGCAATTGTTCTGTCGGTATGCAGTCATTGTTTATAACACATGATTGCGTGGTTTCTCCTGTCGTCGACTAGATTCAAATACCGCCTATACCAGACTGTGAGTTGAACAGAGCTACACTGGAGTTCCCGGTGCGGTGATGTAAATTCCACCAGCCTCTGCTGCCTAAACTATACCAGTAACCTCATCGAGATTCGCGTTTTCATTTATCGAATGACAATTCTTACCAGCTGTATAGCATGTCATAAGGTTGCGGTTGGCGCCCACTATCGATTTTTTGCTATATAGCAATTGCTATATTGCTGTATAACCTAATATAACATTTTACCAAGTAAATACATTGTTAGTTTCCGTGCGTTGATATATGTTTTAACACCTATATGTCCATCATCTACCCTGGATCTACACTAAAGCATACATGTATATGCTTACTTGTTGTTAACAACACTATATTCAATCATGTGACCAGCCAGCTATGGCTGGATTTTAAGATACGTCACATGCCAAACATGCTCAGAATATTTTTTTTAAAAACAACAACAAAAATTATGCTTCCTACCTAAATAATGTGGAATAGATATAGCTACATGCTTGTGAAGTATATTAGTTAGTATGTTTGAACAGGTTCTGCAAGCAAGCTGTGTATAAGGTATAACGCAACATGGATTATTATTTAATCATGGAACAACTTATGGCCGCCAATGAATATCGGCTTGATTTAGTGTGGTAGAAACGTAACATTTTGTAGATTACGAAACAACACCAGGCGCGGATCCAGGATTTCGGGTTGGGGGGGGGGGGGGGGTGGGCGTAACTATTTTGCAATACTTGACTATATTATCGAACGAAGCTCGTTAGATAATATAGTCAAGTATTGCAAAATAGTCGACCGAGCGGAGCTCAGGATAGCGCTAGGGGGGTCCCGGAAATATTTTGAAATCTACATCGCATTTCCTGCGTTCTGGCGCATTATGGAGGAAAAATATTGACACTTTCACAGTATGTTTAGACATGATTTTTGATTGAAAACGTTTAAATTTTGAAACAATAAGAAAACTACCGAAAAATGCATGGAATACATGGCACTTGGCATGAAACGTGCCTTGTAACTTGTAAAAAATCTTTACTCGGCAAATTTTAGGGTGGGGGGCGGGGGGGGGGGGGTGTGTCGCGCCGGGTCCGCCCCCCCCCCCTGAATCCGCCCATGAACACTACAGTAGTAACTTCCTCGAGTTATGCTCAGTGATTGCATATAATGGGCATTCGCAGTAATAAATAGTAATTTAGTGTGATTACAACTATGCAAATGTACGCAGGAGACATGGATCTTTTTTTATTAATTCGTTCCCACCAAATAACAATTCGTTCCCTCAATTTAACAATTCGTTCCCTCGAATTAACAAATCGTTCCCATGATATAACCATTCGTTCTCTCGAATTAACAATTCGTTCACACGAAATGACAATTCGTTCCCTCAAGTTAGCAATTCGTTCCCTCGAATTAACAATTCGTTCCCACGATATAACAATTCGTTCCCACGATATAACAATTCGTTCCCACAAATTAACAATTCGTCCCCGGGGTGTCCGCTTTAGAGAGGTTCCATTGTAAATGGGAGGCCTCCAGGGTGTCCGCTTTAGAGAGGTGCCATTGTAAATGGGCGGTCCACAGGGTGTCCGATTTAGATAGTTTTCACTGTAAATGGGAGGTCCACAGGGTGTCCAGTTTAGAGAGGTTCCACTGTAAATGGGAGATCCTCAGGGTGTCCGGTTTAGAGTTTCCACTGTAAATGGGAGGTTCACAGGGTGTCCGGTTTAGAGAGGTTCCACTGTAAAACAGGCAAAGGACTACTTCAAGACACGCGTGAGTGGTTTGTGATCATGAACAGACATTAACATCGGAGATAAAGCGCAATGAACACTATCAAAATTAAGCACAACTAACCTTAAAATATAAAATAACCTCAATAAAATATGGTTTAGAAGCACTTCAGCATCAGTCATCGGAAATGATACTAAAGTGCTACCAAGCTATGTATAAAATGGACGACATTTAACCAGTCAGCATTCCCAATGATAACACGCCACATTTACATATACTAGTACATCAAGCATTTAGGAACGGAGTGAGACAACATGTCGTCTGCATACACTCACCGGATCCAACTATCAGCAATGGGAATAGGCGAGAGACGGCGTTCATTGATTCTTCTGTAGGCGCTGTCCGCCATCGATCGGCCTGCCTTGCAGAGACCATCCATTGCCAAATCGTGTATACACACACTCCGATTGTCCTCGCGAATACACACAGTAGGAAGAGGCTGATAGAAAACATGCACAAACGCTTTGCCGGGACCTTTGCGCATATAGTTCACACACCGCGCGTGTTGATTAGGAGGATCATAACCAAAACATACGATATATGTACTGTATGTACACATGCATATTTTGCTGTTTAACCCCTTGAACCCGATAATAGCGGGCTTGCAAACAGTGCAGATCCAGATGAGCCGGCTCGTGACGAGCCGTCTCATCAGGATCTGCACTTTTTGCAAGTAGTTTTTATATTTTCTGGAACATAAACATACCTTTTTCATAAATGGACTTATCTGAAAATCATTTTGTGATGCTTGGATTGGTCGGAAAATTAGCATATCACAGTCCATTCCAGTTACTTAGGGATGAAAGGGTTAATGACAAACATTCTCTATATGCGCATATTATAGAATATAGAGAAATGTAGCGTTCGTATTCATATTTGATATATGCATAGCGATTCGTGGGAACGAATTGTCAATTCGAGGGAACGAATTGTTATATCGTGGGAACGAATTGTTAATTCGATGGAACGAATTGTTACATTGAGGGAACGAATTGTTATTTCGTGGGAACGAATTAATAAAAAAAATCAATGTCCCATGCTGGGCTCCGTACAATTCGTCATTGGAATTAGAGTATGTATTTTGGGTAGTGGTTATAAGTGACAATGACCACGCGTGACATGACATACTCGTATCATCCATACATCAACTGTTTTTCTTTTGAAAATGACGTTCTTGTTCAATTCTATACATGCATTGTGAAACTATCGTTGTTGTTTTGTCTCGCTCTGCATAAGAACCGTTCTGCAGCTGTTTGACCCGTATGCTAAGTCTCTCTTTTATTGCATTCTGAATTTGTGGTGTGACCAGGAATTAGATTGGCCATGGCCGTCATTAGCCACAATGTCCCCATTTACAACCATATTTCTTTTTATGTCAGCCCCTTCTTGCCATTAACTTATTTACCCAAATTCGAATGGAATGGACCCTGTTATGTTAAAGGAATGATACTTTTGTCACAAACATATCAGAAACTATCCATACACTGTGGAGATCCTGAGACGGTCCGTTGTGAACTGACTTTTCTGTTTACTAACCTTTAAGATGGGCAAAGATCTCTATTGCTGAGTGTTCATCGTGAGACTACGTCTTGAAACGGCGTCTGGCGATTTATCTTCGGTCAGGGGCGGATCCAGCATTTGGGGAACGGGGGGGGGGGTGGAGGTTGTCTAGCTGCGAAGGTACCCTTGCAATATACTCCCGTACATCTTTACGGCAGTAATTGCAATAGTTACCTTCGCAACTAGGGGGTTGTCCTATTGTTGAGCTCTTCGAAATGCACTTTCCTGTGCTGTACGGCACTTAAATTCAGACTCCAGTTGGTGGTAAACTGTCATCTATCTATGTAAACTCCGTGGCTAGGAAGTTTGGCACAGACATATGTCGTTTTTGCAAAGAATCAACCAAACGGATTTTGATGAAATATGGCGCACCAAACGCGTCTTGTTAAGCTGCATTTGGTGGTCTCTTTATTTTCGCCCAAACTTCTGTCATTTTTGCGAAGAATCGATTTCCGTGTCTCCGACTCGATTCTTCGCAAAAACGACGTAAGTCTGTGCCAAACTCCCTAGATCACCAAATGCAGCTCATGAAGACGTGTTTGCATATTTCATCCGTGTCTCCGACTCGATTCTTCGCAAAAACGACGTAGGTCTGTGCCAAACTCCCTAGATCACCAAATGCAGCTCATGAAGACGCGTTTGCATATTTCATCGGAGGTTGTCTAGCTGCGAAGGTAACCCTTGCAATATACTCCCGTACATCTTTACGGCAGTACTTGCAATAGTTACCGTTCGCAACTAGGGGGTTGTCCTATTGTTGAGCTCTTCGAAATGCACTTTCCTGTGTTGTACGGCACTTAAATTCAGACTCCAGCTGGTGGTAAACTGTCATCTATCTATGTAAACTCCGTGGCTAGGAAGTTTGGCACAGACTTATGTCGTTTTTGCGAAGAATCAATCAAACGGATTTTGATGAAATATGGCGCACCAAACGCGTCTTGTTAAGCTGCATTTGGTGGTCTCTTTATTTTCGCCCAAACTTCTGTCATTTTTGCGAAGAATCGATTTCCGTGTCTGTGCCAAAGTCCCTACATCACCAAATGCAGCTCATGAAGACACGTTTGCATATTTCATCAAAATCCGTTGCATATTAAGGAAAACATGAAATAATACTTACTTTGGAGTGGGCGACGTTGTTGTTGTTGTAACCACGTGATCATGCATCTTGATTATGAACATAATGAAGATGTACTATCTAACCAATGCAGTAACGAAGTTTTAGCATGCATTTATCATTAGTATAGAGTGAATTAGCTCCCAGCCTCTGTCTGCCCTAGCTAAATGGCATGCCTCGCGTTAGAACACCGACACTCGAGTTAAAACCCCACTAGAGGGTAAGAATAATAGATTTGCGGATGTGGTCTCGCCTTTTAAAGTCCTTTTGGAGAGGTACGCTTCTTTGAACGAGTCTGAACGCGTTCCAACAATATACACGACGTCACCGTTTGTTCGTACATGATAAGACCGTACCGTAGCGCCGTTGGCGGGAAAAATAAATTTTGGCGGAGCATCCAATCAAAATCTTGGCGGTTAATTTGAATTTTTGATTTTGGCGGCGCATCCGATCAAAAACACTTTTTTTTTTTAATTTTGGCGGGAAATTTAATTTTTTGCATTTTGGCGGGAAAATTTGAATTTTGGCGGGAAATATTGAATTTTGGCGGGAAAATTTTGGCGGGAAAATTGGATGACGTCATCAGTTCAGCTTCAGTTTTCCTTGAGGGTTGGGCTAATTCACTCTATACTACCTTTATCTATCTAAAGTGTGTCAACAATGAGATTAAACCTTCCTACGCTGTTGACGGAAATTGCCGTCTGCTGTTTTTCATTTTTGCTTTAATTCTTAACAAAAAACTGGTTTTGACAGCACGTGAGAATCACTGGAGACGATTCTCATGTGCTGTCAAAACCAGGTTTTTGTCGAGAAATATTGAAAATAAAACATTTCCAGCAGACGACAACATTTAATTTAGCGTAGTAAGGGTTAACGTAAAGCGCTTGATATCATCAAACACGACTCATAATTGCTATGTTGTCATAAGAGTTATATTCAGAACTAAAAAATGCACGTGTTCATATGGCAGTAACACTACTGATAGTATTAACCCTTACAATGCTGAATTGAAATCATTCTAAAGTGCTGTCAAACGATGTTTATTGAGAAATAATACAAAATATAAAACAACAGCCGCTGTCAAATTGTGTTTCCCGCCTTCTAAGGGTTAAACTGATCAAGTGTTCGTACTTGCGACACCGGCTTCTTTTTGCACGTGGACAATAATGCGTTGATATACAATAGGGATTCCGCTGGTGAAAATAAAAAAATCGCCACTTCAAAAAAATAAATAATTAAAAAAATCAAAAAAAAAAAGGAATAACCAATAGGATAAAAATAAACAATTGGCGATAAAAAATTACAATTTTCGAAGAAAAAAACAACAAATCCTTTTTTTTTTCTTTTTTTTTCGAAAATTGTAATTTTTTATCGCCAATTGTTTATTTTTATCGCCAATTGCGAAAGCGGCGATCGCCAGCGGAATCCCTGATACAATAGGCGGTTTTACAAAGCCAGAACAGTCACCAAGATTCCACGTACGAACGCCATAACACGTGTACAACACAGGTGGAAGACTCGGACCTATGACACCAAAAAAATGCCTATTAAAAAAGTCCCATTACCCCCACCCACTTGGTCTCGTACATCACCATCTTCTATTTATAGAAAGGTGGGTATGAATATGGCTATTATAGAAAGAGCCCTCTCTTTTCCGATTCGCACAAACACAATAAACATCGATTAAATGGACTAAATATGTCTTTGGCAATCGATAAAGGTATTAGGTGTGTGAATATACTCACTTCAAATCGCTGTTTCAAGTATTTATTGAGTTATTCGCGTTTTTATTACCCCATCCAAAGCCACAGTTGCGTGTACGAAAGAATCTCACACAGAATCGGAGGCCGTCCGGCGTGGATTATCGGTCATATTTGGCCGATAGCTGATCGCCAGCTCAAACTAATGGCGTGCACCATGACCATATACATTAGAAACTCCAACCATACAAAGTTCGTCCAATTGTGATCGTTCACCGATCTAAAAAAACAATTTTTTGTCTAATTTCGTTCATTATCTGGAACCGGGTCAATGCACCATCTTCCATAATACAACCGGAAGCGTCTTTGTAAAGAACATCTCTGATTGGCTAAATCTAAACTGTAATGACGTCATTCAACCTATTTCGGGATTCCGGAAGAAATCTGATAGTACGCGAATCATGAATGAAAGTAGAAAAAAGGTGTTTGTTTTAGATCGGTGAACGATCACAATTGGACGAACTTTGTATGGTTGGAGTTGCTAATGTATATGGTCATGGTGCACGACTTTAGTTTGAGCTGGCGATCAGTTATTGGTCAAATATGACCGATAATCCACGCCGGACGGCCTCCGATTCTGTGTGAGATTCTTTCGTACACGCAAATTTCGCTTTGGATGGGGTATACAAAATGCGAATAACTGAATAAATGCTGGAAACAGCGATTTGAAGTGAATATATTCACACACCTAATACCTTTATCGATTGCCACCGACAGAAATCATACATTTAATCGATGTGTATTGTGTTTGTGCGAGTCGGAAACGAGAGGGCTCTTCCTATAATGGCCACAATGTTATCCACCTTTCTTTATATAAGATGGTAATGTACGAGACCAAGTGGGTGGGGTAATGGGATTTTTTTAATAGGCATTTTGTTGGTGTCATAGGTCCGAGTCTTCCACCTGTGGTGTACAATAGGCATACATATACAATAGACGGTTCTGCAAAGCCATATCTATGGAAGCGTCCTGGTGTCAATGCTAAAATAAGTCCTAATTAGGAGATAATAAGTCCTAATTAGGAGATAGTAACTCCTAATTAGGAGATATTATCTCCTAATTCGGAGTTAGTATCTCCTAATTAGAACTTATTCACTCCTGATTATGACTTACTATCTCCTAATTAGGACTTGTTATCTCCTAATTAGGACTTACTATATGTATCAATGCTAAACAATATTTTAAAAAGTTCTAATTATGAGATACTAGGTACTAATTAGAAGGTACTAGCTCCTAATTAGGAGTTACTATCTCCTAGGAGTTAGGAGATATATATTTTAGCATTGACACCAGGATGCTTCCATACAGATAAGTTTCCAAGCATCGAACGATATTGGTTTTCCCGTGAGTGAGCCGGTATCAACACATCTCAATTGTACTGACAATGTTTCATATTGCACAGAGAGCGACTCTAGTCGTGTAGTCGGTAACGATTTCTCCATTTCGCGTAGGCGTTCTGACTTGTGAAGGTTACATGCGAATTGGTATATTGGGTGTGTAATGGTATTGTATATTGCGGAGTCGATCCATACTCCACGCACAGTAATATATGCCATATATGCAATCCATATGAAACTAGTCGATAGTCGTGCGTTCATGTCTGTCTGGATGTCGATTGCCTTCTCGTGGTCTGTGTTACATATGTCATGCAAATCATATAGTAGGGGGTATACGGCCTATATACATAGACAATAACAGGCTAATGAGTAAATTTCGTCAAATTGCTAACAAGCGTATGAGGCAATCATGGGCGGATTCAGGGAGGGGGGAGGGCGGACCCGGCGCCCCCCCCCCCCGCTCCCCCCCCCCCTAATATTCGCCGAGTAAATATTGTTTACAAGTTACAAGGCACGTTTCATGCCAAGTGCCATGTATTCCATGCATTTTTCGGTCGTTGTCTTATTGTTTCAAAATTTAAACGTTTTCAATCAAAAATCATGTCTAAACATACTGTGACAGTGTCATGTCAATATTTGTGCTCCAAAATGCGCCAGAACGCAGGAAATGCGATGTAGATTTAAAAAAAAAACCGGGGGGAAAACCTGGACGCCCCTAGCGCTATCCCGAGCTCTGCTCGGTCGACTATTTTGCAATACTTGACTATAGCTCGTTCGATAATATAGTCAAGTATTGCAAAATAGTTACGCCCCCCCCCCCCTAACCCAAAATCCTGGATCCGCGCCTGGCAATGCTATGGATTCTATTTTTGTTGTCAATACAAAGTCATGTAGTTATGTTATACCCACCTACGTTGTACAATAACGTAACAATGTGTCGCCTCATTGACTGGACTCATATTGATTGACGTTTTCTGGAACGCAGTTCCATTCCTGGACCAGAGCCTCGAATAGGTCACGGACATTGTTGATAACGTGTCCAGATCTGGGACCCGTTTCACTAAACATCGTACGACTAACATGTTCGTAAGTGCAAATTTAGGATCGTATGGAAATTTCAATCGACGGGTTAACATTTATTGGCTATATGCTTCAGATGCAGCCTATGCTCAATAAATGTAAATCCAATAATTGTTTACAAGAAAACAGTGCCAATTTGAATTTACAGACAATCACAAGTTTGCACTTACGAACATTTTAGTCGTACGAAGTCAAGTTAGTGAAATGGCTCCCTGACTTTCCTGACAATTCATCCCAGTAGCCGATTTCATCAAAATTGCAAAGTATACTTATCTAGCAAAGTATACTTTGAGGGAGTAATCATTTATTTTCCTCGAAATGCATTCTGTCATATAGAACTAACGACTGCATATGGTTGATGATTAAAAGTATGCAGAATTATTATACTGAATGTATTACATTATCACAGCCAAAATGGCTGTGATAATGTAACACATTCAGAATAATAATCAAAGTACTGAAAGTACTGAACATAGGGTACTACAATATTAAACTAGATTGATTGATTGATTGTTGGTGTTGCAGTTTCATTAACCCTTAAAGGTACATGCCCACTCAGTAGGTACAAAATGTTCTTTACATCAGAGACATCATCTGAGACATTTCCTGGCAAAATAAACATTCATGCGCCATTATCCCATGTACTGATTGGCATTAATATACATTTTATATCAAATGTAAATTTACACACTGATATCAGGGGCGATAACCGTGTTTGCTTAAAATGTTAACGGACATTACTATTTAATCTCTGTATTTATTTTATGATGTGCAATGATCATACTTTAAAATCTGTCGAAAAATATTATTTTTTCAGGTGACGCATTTCTTTAGTATAAATAATTAAAAAATATCATACCTCATTTGCATATGAAAATAGCCTGATACCACCGCGCGTCACTATCAGTAAAATAAATATTACTAAATGATTATATCTGTATAGCACTTGTAACGTTTAGAACTGGTGGAATAGTGACACAGTTATACACTTATTTAATTCCTATAAATGACATTTTGGGCTTACTGAGTGGGCATGTACCTTTAAAACGCTGGAAATGACAATTGTCGTCTGCTGTTTTAAATATTTTTATATTTTCTCCTGAAAAACATACTGAAACGATTCTACTGCGCTGCCAAAACAGGTTTTTAAAGAGATTTAAATATACAAAATGAACAGACGGCAATTTTCTTTTTCAGCGTTTTAATGGTTAAAGGTACATGCCCACGCAGCAGGTTACACTGTACTACTACTTTTCATTTTCTGTCATGCCTTATATGAGCCTTTTGTCTACCCACTAACGAGTTATTTTTAATTACGGCGCCTGTTAATTGGTGTTAAATCGCATTTTATATGCCGCGACCAGAAAGGGTATTTTCCGACCTCGTGCTATTTTTACCAACACGCGTCACGTGAACCGGTCAATCATATCACATCTTTGACATGTGCAGTGAAGTATCGGAAGTTGAGAAGAAAAATCTCTGTTCGAGTCCAAATCTAAATCTACACGTAACTCTTTCCATTTGGTGATCTGGTCGCCAATATTAACCACTCTCTCTGTACTGCCTGTCACTCAGACATTTCGCCTTTTTTTTGGCCGACGCCTTTTCATACAATTTCCGTCCTGGACATTTCGACATGTTGATTTTCTTGTTTACATATTGGGAAGCCTACTGGCGCGCGTAGTATACTGCGCATGCGCACCGCAAGCCGTGATGTGAAAGTCGTCGTCCCCGCACATTATCAAAATAGACTGTTGCCGCCGCGCGTCGCTAACAGTAAATTGATAATTAATAAATGATTATATTTGTATAGCGGGCACTCGTAATTTTTAGAACTGGTGGAATAGTGACATAATTATACACTTATTTAATTCCTATAAAGAACATTTTGTGCCTACTGCGTGGGCATGTACCTTTAAGGGGTAAACTATTGATATGGCACAAGTACAGTATTCACTGCTACAATATGTACCAAATCATTCAACAACATTACAGATTATGCATAGCAATATCAGCAGGCCCGTAGCGGTGTGTAAAATAATGCCACGGCAGCCATTCCACTTAGACCCTCAAAATCGCATTTCCTACATTCTAAAGTCACCGTCGGAGCATGGATTATGCTTACATTTAAATACATAACTTCTGTTATACAGAAAAAAAAGACGTTGTTATTGCGTTGTTATTGAATGTTCAACGCATGAAGCTGACGAAAAAAAAGAGAGATAAAACAGGCCAAAATAATGCCACGGTGTCCGCTACGGCCCTGATCAGACAGATACGGTAACACATATACAAGACATCATCAATTCAAGTATAAATACAGATTCCAGATATCTATGATCATTATAAATATATTGAAAACTGATTGAAGAGCAATAGTTACAAGAATTCCGCCACGGAAATGCCTTGTCGGTACCCCTTTCCCTGAACGTAGAATTGACACTCATGTTGGCGTGTATTGGCCACCATAGACAAATGTCAATCAGGCCGAATTCGGGAATGTCACTAAAATCCGCTGTAAATCCATCGATAGAATGAGGATTAACATCAGTTAGACCCACACGTGCAAGTTTTGTTTCGCACAGGTGTCGGGTGAGTTTGAAAATGGACTGTCGGAAGGTCAAACTTGATATCGTGTGTGTGTTAAACGCGTCGCGTGTTTCGGAGAGTATTCGGAGGGGAGTTAACTCTGCCTGTTACTAAATTTAACGATGACCGCACGATTTGTGCCGCAAATGGGGGAAAATCACGCGCAACAAAATAATCCGATGTATTTTTGTACGTAGAACATCCGTTGTTGATATTGTGCAGTGCAAGTAGTTTTTCATAATATTATTTTCAATTGGCGGTTGCGTATGACAGTTAAACGTTGAGTAACACAATGCATTTTGTTGTTATGGTTACTCCAAGATATCACTACGGACCATCGCATCGAGGGGGTCTGGGGCGTGGCTAACAGTGTGTAAATTTATGTCTGATATGAAATGTGTAATAATGCCAATCAGTACGTGGGATAATGGCGCATGAATGTTTATTTTGCCAGGAAATGTCTCAGATGATGTCTCTGATGTAAAGAACATTTTGTACCTACTGAGTGGGCATGTACCTTTAATGTTAATGAAACTGCAACACCAACAATCAATCAATCTAGTTTAATCTTGTAGTACCCTATGTTCAGTACTTTCAGTACTTTCATTGATTCAATATACTTAACAGCTCTGACCCCTTCACCTGTGCCCATTAATGTATGTCGCTGAAATAATGACGTTGGTCCTGCCAGGAGCAAATAACATAATGAATGTAGTATCATATCTGTATTCACATCCTGTACCTAACTATCAGTTTGGTATAACGTACTGAAATACTAGCTAGGAAAAAAAAAAGAAAACTAAATAAGGCCATAAAAAAGTACGTTGGTTCTCATATATCGCCTTGGCTGAATAATCCCTGCGCGTTTTTATCGTCTTGGAGAAATAAAATTGTACCATAAATTCGCCACATGATCGGCAATAGAAAAACACTACCATGCAAACATGTGTTAAATCCAATAATATTTGACGAAAATATTCTGCTTTTTTTATAGTATAAAGATCATTCTGCTGGCGATCGCCACTTTCGCAATTGGCGATAAAAATAAACAATTGGCGATCAAAAATTACAATTTTTATCTGCAATTGTTTATTTTTATCCTATTGTTTATTCCTTTTTTTTGTGGATTTTTTTTTTTTGAAGTTGCGATTTTTTTATTTTCCGCAGCGGAATCCCTGAATATGTTAGAGTAACGTTATAGAACATATTCTTTTTGTTTGAGAGGGAGACAGATAGGTTTGTATATTCTGTATATATAACATTTTCCGGCAAAATAAACATTCATTCACAATTACCCCACGTATTGATTGGCATTATTGTACATTTTATATCAGACGTACATTTCCATACTGATATCAGGGGCAATAACCATGTTTCCTTCAAATTTTAACGGACATTACTAATTATTCTCTGTATTTATTTGTTGATGTGCAATGATCATACTTCATTACCTGTACAAATATCATTGTTTTCAGGTGACGCATTTAATTAGTATAAATAATTAAATATCATGCCTCATTTGCATGTGAAAAAAGCCTGATACAACCGCGAGTCATTATCAGTAAAAGAAATATTACTAAATGATTATATGTGCATAGCGGGCACTCGTAATTTTTAGAACTGCTGGAATAGTGACACAATTATACACTTATTCAATTTCTATAAAGAACAGTGTGTGCCTACATTGTTTGTGGTACACAGTAGGACCTCTCTAAACCGGACACCAATAATATATATGTCATCTCATTTTGAGAGGTTTCTTGGTAATGTATATCTGATAATAATGCATGTTCATGATTGTAAAAGACACAAGTATGTCACAGAATGGTCATATGCCTGATTTACAGTGGAACATCTCTAAACCGGACAACCTGGGGACCTCTCAGGGTGTCCGGTTTAGAGAGCCGGGTTTCCCTGTATCTTCAGAAATGATGTTGCCAAACATGTTTTTGTGTCTGAAAAATAGATTCCAGTGGCTTTAAATAAACACAACCAACCCATCCCCACCCCACACCATCAACCAATCCACAAATCACGGTATTTGCATTTTCATTGAGAGATTCATAAGCGATAACGGCGTTATCGTCCAGCTAGTCAGTACTGAAGCTGTTGAAAATAGAACTCTCGCAGACTGGTTTTGGAATTTCGTTGATCGATCGAAACGCTAACAGAATTAGGCGAAATAACCGCCGCCACGAATATGTGTCACATATGTACGTCATTGTATCTTTTCATTCGGAAGGCAAACGAGATTTCGCGGTGAAAACACGTCACAGCCCACAAGTGCCTTCAATGATCGACGTCAGGCGGTTTACTTGAGAAATCAGACACCTGATACATTGACAAGTGCTTTGCAGACGACATTCTTTTTAATTGTTTCATATATTCAGGTTTACTTTTGCAGCACATGAGAATCATCTTCAATGGAGACGGATGTCTCCATTGAAGATGATTCTGATGTGCAGCCAAAAATGTTTTAAAGTAAAATTTCGACACATTTCAATGAACTCGCAGACGACAACATGTAGTTCATGTATGAAGAAATATGACCTACGTCATGTGAATTTATACCTAACAAGATGTGTCTCATGAAACCTATTTACAAATTGCACGATATTTTCCGTAAATGACGTTGAAAGTTGACAAAATGTTCATAGCAAATCATTTGCTATGGAAATTGCGTCAACATTATACGTTATTCACAGAAAATATCACGGTTTCTGTAAATATTTGCAGGAAAAGTCGCACATATTCTTAGTTATAAGATCACATGGCTTGTCTTATAAATAAAGGTTGATGTCCTCAATGGTGATGAATGGCATCTGTCTTGGTGTTTTTTCTTTGTGGATGAAAACATATAGATAAAATTATATGTGGAAGAATAGGTATCAGGGGACCGTTTCACTAAACTTCGTAAATAAATAAATGTAAATCCAATAATTGTTTAAAAGAAAACATTGTTAATGTGTAATTTACATACTATCATAAGTTTGCACTTACGAACATTTTAGTCGTACGAAGTTTAGTGAAACGGCCCCCAGTATGATAATAAGGGCCAGTTCATCAGATGTTCTGCCTTACCGCCTTCTACTCTACTGGTTCTCATCTCCATATGTTGCCGACATTGGTTTAGAATAAAAAAGACGATAATTATATTTCGTAAATGACATCAAAAGTTAACCTCTGAAATGTTTATCAACATTCTACGACATTTCGCAGATGTCGCAAATCACCGAACCCAAATTCGGAAAATGCTCATCTCCGGTAACGCAGAAAATATATTGAACTGGCCCTTATGATGGTTTCATTGATTGCGGACTTCATTATTGTTCCACCTGCTGACAAGATTGCCTGGCGTTAATTACATTTGAAGTGATTACACAATTCTGATACATGTATCAGCACAAAGGCATACAAAATAAAGCATTTATTATTGTGTTTACAGTTAAACCTCGTGAATCCGGACCCCAATGTGTTAAATTTAATCGAAGTTTTACTGAAATTTACAAAAAAACACGTATCTATAAGTACAAGGTCTACTTACGATTATACGGAGCCACGCGGACGTAGAACATTTTGTTATTAATTCGTTCCCACGAAATAACAATTCGTTCCCTCAATTTAACAATTCGTTCCCACGAATTAACAATTCGTTCCCTCGAATTAACAATTCGTTCTCTCAATTTAACAATTCGTTCCCAAGAACGAATTATTGATTCGCGGGAACGAATTGTTGTATCGTGGTAACGAATTGTCAATGCGAGGGAACGAATTGTTAAATTGAGGGAACGAATTGTTAAATTGAGGGAACGAATTGTCATTTCGTGGTAATGAATTGTTAATTCGAGGGAACGAATTGTTATATCGTGGGAACGAATTGTTAATTCGAGGGAACGAATTGTTAAATTGAGGGAATGAATTGTTATTTCGTGAGAACGAATTAATAAAAAAAAATCCATGTTCCCTGCGGGGCTCCGTACGATTACGTTATTAGGCAGAAATGGGATAAAGTGTCCAAATACTTGAATACTGTGGAATCCAGAGCTCCAGATAAGCTGCGTATTTGCGTAAATACCCAATTAAAATTGCCAAAAACCCAATTGAAATCAGAAGTAGCGAGTATCAAAAAGCAATAACAAATGTGTGGTACCATTATCATGCTACAGAAAACAATAACCAGACCACAAATATAGCATATTTTTCTTATTTTCCATGAAAACACATCTTGGTATTTCATTAGAATTGTCTCCAAGGAGACAATTCTAATGAAATGCCAAGACATGTTTTCATTTCGAAGCAAACTATTCAATAATTGCTGTCTGTTGATGTGTAAACAGTAGTGTGATTTTATTTTACCCAATTAAAATATTGAAATACCCAATTGCTTCAGATATGATGGAGTGCATATACTCAATTACTAATCCCTTATCTGGAGCCCTGGAATCCCTCCAAACGGGTCGTCCATGGCCCGCCAAGACATTAGCCAGGGTAGGATAGGGTTACATGAGCGCGTCACTCGTACGGCGATGCCTCGGAATTACCTTCCTTATATAGCATAACAATTTTCCGCCGACATCAACATCAAATTCAGTAGCCGATTTCACCAAAATTGCTAAGCTTACTTATCTAGCTGAGTATACTTTGAGGGAGTAATCAGTTATTTTTCCCGAAATGCATTATTGCATATAGTACTAACGACTGTATATAGTTTATGATTAAAAGTATGCAGAATTATTATACTGAATGTATTACATTATCACAGCCAAAATGGCTGTGATAATGTAATAAGTTCAGTACAATAATTTGGTCAGAAAATATTTTATTTCATTAAATAAAAAAAGATTATCCTTAAATTGAAAATTTCTCCCTCCAAGTGTACTTAGCAATTTAAGTATACTTTGCAATTTTGCTGAAATCTGCTACAGCCATATTTTACGTCAGCAAAGTTATAAGTTGGCAAACATTCCAGAGGCCATACGGATTTTTGTCAACTTTATGCAACATTTCGGGAAAGTACCCATTTGCTTTAAATGTACAGGTATGCTTGAAACATTGTGAAAACGGCCATTAAATAAGATTAGGTAAACGCATGATTGTGTGTGGTCGTCATCGTCGTCGTCGTAATTTAACATAGCATTACACATGTGTGCTTCTCGTTTCAGAATCATTCACGAAGGCGGCTTTACAAGTGAAGACAACAAGCAGTACAAGCCGGTAGTCTACAGTAACACAATCCAGTCCCTCGTCGCCATTATACGCGCCATGGGCACGCTAAACATACCTTTCGGGGCGAACGACAGAGAGGTAATTCTACAGGTTAGAACACACTACAACGTTTTCTATTTAATTTAACCGTATCCCATCCAATATGTACGGAAGCCCATTAGGGCCACTTCACTTTTTTTAATTTCCATGTATTCAAGATGTTGAAAATTCAAGAAAAGATCTCGAAAATTCAAGAAAGTATCATGAAAATTCAAGAAAATATAACAAAAAAGTGAAGTGGCCCTAATGGGCTTCCGTAAATACTGTCACGATTCGTGTGTATGCTGTTTGACTTACTTCTACATGACCTGCAGCCTATCTGCACTGGAATGTATGAATAAAACAATAGGTTCACTGACTCCCAATGTGCATGATCACGTGGTTACAACAACAACAACGTCGCCCACTCCAAAGTAAGTATTATTTGATAGTTTCCTTAATATGCAACGGATTTTGATGAAATATGGCGCAGCAAACGCGGCTTCGTGATCTGCATTTGGTGGTCTATGGAGTTTGGCACAGACACATGTCGTTTTTGCGAAGAATCGATTTCCGTGTCGGAGAAACGGAAATCGATTCTTCGCAAAAACGACATAAGTTTGGGCGAACATACAAAGACCACCAAATGCATCTTAACAAGACGCTTTTGATGCGCCATATTTCATCACAATCCGTTACGTAATAAGGACACTATAACAGAATACGTACTTTGAATCGGTACTTGTTGTTGTTGTTAGTACCACGTGATCATACACCTTGACTCCTAAGAAAGAATAATTCAACCTCGTCACGTCCCCCCAAATTTTTCTTCAAGTGAAACTGTGCAGTAATGGATCAATATTTGTAAGCATACTGTGGCTGTGACCTCAAATCATCCGAACTATTATTTTATACCGGACTACTTTTGCATATCCCATTGGCGATTTCGCACCATTTCGTAGTCTCTAACCTACACGTGCCATCGAACATGGTATGGAAACACTAAGCCTGAGAGATAAGCGTCAGTCACAAACTATAGACCGATCTCTTGATATGGTCCCAGGAATCTCGATATAGAAACTCGATACGGTACGCGGCCGGTGCTGTTTGCATTTAGCCAGTGTGTACGTTGGTGAAACTATATGTAGGTCGCAAAGGCCGTAAGTCTATTGTTGTCATACGACCTCCCATATACATGTAGCTTTCCGCATGTACTCTCAGTCCCATTGATTGAACGACCAATTCGGCCGGTCAGTATTTTGTGTCCAATGCCGTTGATTAAATCGCCAGAAATGCCAACAGGTCGGTTAGCCTATCCATCCACATGTCATGCCGTCGGCTAACTGGTAACCTCCAGAATTGCTGGCATGTAACCTGAATAGTTGGTCTATACCTTCAGTTAAGGTCCTGGGGGTCGTTTCACTAAACTTCGTACGACTAAAATGTTTGTAAGTGCAAAATTATGATAGTCTGTAAATTTCACATTAATAATGTTTTCTTGTAAACAATTATTGTATTTACATTTATTGAGCATAGGCTGCAGCCTATGCTCAATAAATGTAAATACATCAATTGAAATTTCCAGACGATCCTAAATTTGCACTTACGAACATTTTAGTCCTACAAGTTTAGTGAAACGACCCCCAGCATTGAATTGGCTTGGCCAATCAAAATAATTGTTTTATAAATGTTATAAGCATAGGGACAGAACTTTAATCCAGCTGGTCGAATACTTTGATACGACTCGCAGCATTACTGCGGACATTTTCGTCACATACGGACATATTCGCTTCTTACAGAAACGCGAATATATCTGCGGACATATTAGTTCATGTGGACGTATTTGCTTGTGCCGACATTTTTGTGCGGACATAGTTGCTCGTGTGTATATATATCGTCATTTAACCGGGTGTATCCAGACATGAAACTGGCAAAATACATTCCATGGCGGCGTCAATAATATACTTGCCTGTATGCACGCGACTCCACTGTCGTCTGCTAAATTATGCCATGTCGTCTGGCGTTATAGTCTCTGCGCGCGCTCATTGACGCATGCGTGTTATGGTTGACGTTTGTGTGAATGGAAATTTTGCGTCATTGAAATTGAACGAAAAATACACAGTAGCCTGTTGCGTAATAGCATCCTACCGGTACGAGTTTCAACTGTAAGGCTTCTCTATCTCATTACAATCGGGATACCTCTTTTGTTATTTTTTTATTTTTTGTGATTTTTTATGTTTTATTTTTGTTATTCCTCAATGAAAGTATATGTTGTGACCACTCATTTGAACCGTCTCGGCGAGACGGTTCACATTGTGGTCACGCCATATACTTCTTAGCACATATAAAGAAAATATTTATGATTTTCCACAAACAAAATGGCGTTTCCTCAGCTTAAATGCAGCAGTCTCTACCATGCGTTAGCAGACGACAAACGGATACACGTGATTTCAATCAAATGCCGCTTGCACACAGAGAGTATTCATGGGACTATTTGAGGAAATGGACTTTACGCCATTCATTACAATAGTAGAGTAGATCCTGATTATTTTGCACATTCGCATTACCTGATCATTAGTTAGGCGACTGAGTAGCGAAATACATAGACCTTCAGTCTTCATCTGACTGCGCGCGTAGTCGAATGCGCAGGCGGAACTGGTACTGTGTGTGCCGCGTATGTTTTAATTTGCCATTCCTATGCCTGCAAGAACTACTTTTTCAAATAGTTCACAACTACGGAGCGCCGCAGGGGACGTAGAATTCATTTTTTTTATTAATTCGTTCCCACAAAATAACAATTAGTTCCCACGAAATAACAATTCATTCCCTCAATTTAACAATTCGTTCCCACGATTCGTTCCCTCAATTTAACAATTCGTTCCCACGAAATAACAACTTGCCCCAATTGTTACATCGTGTGAACGAATTGTTAATTCGAGGGAACGAATTGTTAAATTGAGGGAACGAATTGTCATTTCGTGGGAACGAATAGTTAATTCGACGGAACGAATTGTTATATCGTGGGAACGAACTATGAATTCGAGGGAACAAATTGTTAAATTGAGGGAACGAATTGTTATTTCGTGGGAACGAATTAATAAAATAAAGTCCATGTCTCCTGTGGGGCTCCGTACACAACAGACAAGCATAAATTCACGTAAAGTGTAATAATTATGAATGGTTTCTGTGAACTTGAAATGACGTACATCGTCTGCAGTTGTCGCTTTTTTATTTATAAATACTTATAAAATAATATAAATGTGTAAACAACCAAAGACCGATTTATGTTCCCATTTTAAAGTTTCGACATAAGTGTATTGACTGCAGAACAGATGTAGATAAAATATTTGCTTTTAACCCTTTCAACCCTAAGGAACTGGAATGTGATATGCTAATGTTCCGACCAATCCAATGGTCACAAAATGATTTTCAGATTCGTCCATTTATGAAAAGGGGGTGTTTTTGTTCTAAGAAATATGAAAATTACTTGCAAAAAGGGCAGATCCTGATGAGACGGCTCGTTACGAGCCGGCTCATCTGGATCTGCACTTTTTGCATAAACCACTATATAGCGGGATTTCGGGTTCAAAGGGTTAAAACTGCAAACGTAACGTGTCTGTGTTTCTTTCTTAAATATTAATTTAACTCATATTTGTCCAAGATTGGAACCCCGATTTTAATGCGCTGTCAAAAGATGTCTTCGATACGATTTTCATGTGCAACAAACCATGTTTTCAACACAGAAATGCAAAATAAAATTAAGCATCAGAGGACAAAACATAATGCAGCGATGTAACCAATTAGCACAAATTGCAAAGCAATCCACCTCAGCATACGAGGGTAATCGAAACGTTTCGCAAGTGGCTAGTTACAACCGAAACTGGAATGTACAGTGGAACCCCTCTAAACCGGACACCCTGGGAGCTCCCCATGGTGTCTGGTTTAGAGACGTTCCACTATAAATCAGGCATTTTATCGCATATGACATATGACCATTCTGTGACATACTTATGTCTTTTGCAATCATGACCATGCATTTGAATCTGAGATGCGTTACCAAGAAACCGCTCAAAATGAGATCACATGTATTTTCTTGGAGTCTGTTTAGAGAGGTTCCACTGTAATGGCATTCATGTGGTATATCAATGAATATATCAGTTCAACGCAATGCTAAAGAGGATATGATAATAATTGAGAAATAGTCAAAGATATACGAGTTATATGCCAGTTTGGTGCATGTATACTCGCATGCTGTGACCAAATGTTATTTTTTATTTAAATGTAGGATATTTTCTCATTGTCCCTCGTATATGTCGTAACACCGTCTATTTTATTCTTGTACCAACCAGTTCACAGGACATATGTAAGTAATTAATGAATCTATTCTTTCATGAATCGAATCAGAAGTCCAATCGTCTGATTACCCATCTTTATAGTATCAATCAAATCCAGCTGTACTAAAAACAACGATATAATATCGATTGCGGTGATGCGAACATCATTCTAGATCAGGGGGCCGTTTCACTAAACTTCGTACGACTAACATGTTCGTAAGTGCATATGCAGCCTATGCTCAATAAATGTAAATCCAATAATTATTTCCAAAAAACAACAGTGTTAATGTGAAATTTACAGACTATCATAATTTTGCACTTACGAACATTTTAGTAGTACGAAGCTTGGTGAAACGGCCCCCAGACTGCGAAAATGCGCATAATTGTACTGGGCTACGCTGGTCGCGCATAACATAATTTATTCCGTCAACACAGTGCGTATGTGCAGTGAAACACGGTGCCGTGAAACATTTTTGATATCCAGTCAATACTATTTTTGCATTTTAAAGCCATTTTTAGGTGTTGACGGGATAAATAGAATAGTAGGTTAGTGCCGTGAATGGGAAAAAATATCTGGTGCGGCACGGAAACGGGATGTGCTCGGCAGAGCCTCGCCCATCCCGTTTCCTGAGCCTTGCCAGATATTTTTTCCCATTCACGGCACTAACCTACTATTCTCTATATCATTTCGTCGGTCGATGGCCAATGCAGCATATACTTATAGCATTATCAGAATCCATTCCGTTTCCAATTGTCTACATGGTCCCTTACACTTAGTTGCGCTTCTCAAGGATCGATGGCATTACGGTTTTAAATTACTATATCCATGCTATAGATAGGGGATATTACACGAGTGATGATTTAATATGATACATTGTATATATATATTAAACGCGTTCACTGATTTTCTTAAGACATAATCAGCACAAATGATATATCGTATTTATTGCATAAACATAGAATCATGCATTCATGCTGCACTACATCCATAACGTGTTTTATCCCGTCAACACAGTGCGTATGTGCCGTGAAACACGGTGCCGTAAAACATTTTTGATATCCAGTCAATACTATTTTTGCATTTTACAGCCATTTGTAGGTGTTCACGGGATAAATAGAATAGTAGGTTAGTGCCGTGAATGGGAAAAAATATCTGGCGCGGCACGGAAACGGGATGGGCGAGGCTCTGCCGTTTCTTGAGCCTTACCAGATATGTTTTCCCATTCACGGCACTAACCTACTATTCTCTATTTCTGTAGCAGTCTTATTTTCACATGCATTGCACTAGCGTATAATGACTCTTATTACACTGTGTTAATACACTGTGGAAATAGAGAATAGTAGGTAAGTTTTGTGAATGGGAAACAATATCTGGCAAGGCTTAGGAAACGGGATGGGCGAGGCTCTGCCGAGCACATCCCGTTTCCGTGCCGCGCCAGATATTTTTCCCATTCACGGCACTAACCTACTATTCTGTTTATCACGTCAATACCTACAAATGGCTTTAAAATGCAAAACAAATAACCCCAGTCACCGCACATATTCTTATTAAATGTTTCACTGCACCGTGTTTCACGGCACATACGCACTGTGTTGACGGGATAAATCCGTGTTCTTGTTGTTTTTTTATTATTTGCAATACATTTTAAACACATTTAGCATTTAAGACGTCGAAAGGTTGAAACATTTTACGGATACAAACAAGATTTACTAACAGCATACCAACAGATACGACTATGGCTTAAAACACATTATTGATCGCGCTAATCGTATACTGCGTCTTAATAGACTTGCGTAATGCACTAAGAAACTTTTACGAAGGGTCTAAATCCATGTAATATTAATGAATTCATTTGCCAAGTAATTATGGCCTCATCCCATTGATTATAGGCTCTGTGATGGAGTTTAATATGAACCCGGTGGAAATATATAGAGGATATTCCATCGTTCATTTTGAATAGCGGGAAATAATACACGAGTGTGCGTCGGCTTCCGCGTAAGCAACGAGTGAGTGTAGCGAACGAGTTGCTTGCACGGACGCCGACGGACACGAGTGTATTATTTCCGCTATTCAAACATTACGATGGAATATCATATTTATTACACGTCCACGGCGGATACATATGGATATTTAGTCTATTTTTGAGATTATAATCAATGATGGAATATCCTATTTATTACACGTCCACGGCGGATACATATGGATATTTAGTCTATTTTTGAGATTATAATCAATGAATTGTTATGTGCGTATGAATAGTTATACAATGACGTGTTTTCCCGCGTTTTGACGTTACGTTGTGTGACGTCAAATGTGACGTCATGTAAACTTTTGGAAATCCAAATTACGCAGCTGTCTCTATGAACCAGATATATTTGAGTGCATGTTTGGAATGTGTTCAATCACATTAACATTCTACATTAGTCGAGACCCTTTCCAAAATTTCAAATATCTTTATTTTGACTGTAATAAAAATTAAACATTGTGCATGATAGCTCGTGGTTTCCAAGAAACAGGCGCGCAATTACGGGTGTTCTATTCATGGTGTATTATTTGTAAGGAGTTGATTACGGGTTTTCTCTCACAGCGAAACCCGTGCAAATAATTTGCAAGAGTGTAATAAATCACATTCTACCTCTGCGACGGAGAGGATGGTGTAAGTATTTAAATGATTACTGCCACCTGGGTCCGATTGGTTTTGCCTATTTTAATTGGAAACTTTTGACCCGCTATGACAAGGCAATACATAAAATGTGTTGAGTGTGCGTAGTCTGGTCAGGGTCTCCACTGTTCACTTATGTGCTGGAGTTTCAAACACATTCATGAGGTCTGTACCGAAACCCTTAGACATTTAACCATTTCAACACCACAGACCTGTATAGTGGTATTGGAAAAAAGGTTTAGATCCCGGGACCCGTTTCACTAAACTTCCTACGACTAAAATGTTCGTAAGCGCAAATGTAAGATCGTCTGTAAATTTCAATTTATGGATTTACATTTATTGAGCATAGGCTGCATATGCAGCCTATGCTCAATAAATGTAAAACTAATAATTATTTACAAGAAAACATTGTTAATGTGAAATTTACAGACTTTCATAATGTTGTACTTACGAACATTTTAGTCGTACGATGTTTAGTGAAACGGGCCCCAGATGAGCCGGCTCGTGACGAGCCGTCTCATCAGGATCTGCACTTTTTGCAACTACTCTTTTTTATTTTATTTTTTAAAAACACCACCTTTTTATAAATGGATTAATTTTGTGATGATTTGATTGGTCGGAAAATTAACATAGCACAATCCATTCCAGTGAAAGGGTTAATATATGTGCTAGATAATCAATGGCTACACTGGTAAAAGTCCTTATTACATCATCACGATTCTTTCTATTTATTACATAACCACATAATCATCCACTGAAATTACTCTAACTTTAACACTAATAAATTAAAAGTGTTGTTTTCTTATTTTAATACATCATGTTGGTTCAACATGAAACCCCATGTTGCGGAATAAATACGGTATTGTTTGTTTAAATAATCTGGGTCAGAATACGGACCCAGAAAGAATATACTCTGGTTTGAAGTGTTACGTGTACCTTGTACATCACGTGCACGTGTACATCACCGTCCTCAGATAATTCACACTTTGAATAGTGAACAAACAAGGTGTGCTGTCTCGACATTTATTTATGCAAATGAAGCAAAATGCTCGTACAGCACATTGTTATTGTGCATTAGGCAATAATGTGACTGTGTCTGGAGAAATGGGTATTATGTATTTTGCGACCAGTGTAGATCCAGATCAGCCTGTGCATCCGCACAGTCTGATCAGGATCTGCACTGTATGCCATTTCATCAGTGAAACACCCGCTATGCTTCTAACAAGCAATATAGATCGTTATCAGGCTACACAAGTGTTATCTTAGCAGGTTGTACACGCGTCACAAAATCGATAAGCCCAATTTCTCCAGTCACAGTCACAACTGTGTTCTGCCTTGACATTTATGTTTGTAAATGCAACGAAAACGACAGAGCAGTTATTGTGAAGGTTTGACAAAAAGCGTTTGCTGCCTTGACATTTTCACAATGATAAGTACCAAGCAGTATTGCAATTAATCTCGATAAATTCTCGACAAGTATATACGATAACCATTGATCGACATCTTTTTCGAGTTTTCTATCGTTGTCATTCAATTCCCTCGATTTATGTTGCTTCAAGTGCAAGGTCTATGCTCACGTGGTACAAACAACAACAGCAAGTACTGAAATGTCCAGAATCCATCCGATTCAAAGTGCGTATTCTTTTATATTGTCCGTATTACGTAACGGGTTTTCATGACATATGGCGCATCAAACGCGTCCTGTTAAGCTGCATTTGGTTATCTCGGTACTTTGGCCCAAATTCTGTCGTTTTTGCGAAGAATCGATTTCCGTGTCTACCGAACTCCCTGGACCACCAAATGCAGCTCATGAAGAGGCGTTTGCTGCGCCATATTTCATCAAAATCCGTTGCATATTAAGGAAAATATCAAATAATACTTACTTTGGAGTGGGCGAGCTTTCAACACTTTCAGTCGTTGTTGTTGTTGTTGTTGTAACCACGTAAACATGCACCTAGAAGCGGGGGCATTCGTATTTCTTGTATTTCATAAAATGAACTGCCATAGTTCCATAACACAATGTATTAAAACGTGATGCATTAGACTAGACCTATTAAAACTTATATAAATGACACCGCCACCTAAAACTGGTTAGGTGATCAGTACAGCTTCATATATAATGTTGTGCTTATGCAATAAATATAAGTTAATATTTGTGTTGATTTAACATATTTATTCAACTCGTTGACAGTTTTAATATGAAACTCGACAGAGCCTCGTTTCTGATGAAATCAGTAAATACACAGATCCGGTGCTAGGCTGACGGAAAACGTCATAAGAAACATGTCAGTGGCATGTGTGGCTGTAAGATATTGGGCTTATGGGTTTTGCCACCAGTGTAGATCATGTAGCCTATTTCATCAACATTGCAAAGTATACTTTACTAGCAAAGTATACTTTGAGGGAGTAATCATTTATTTTTCCTGAAATGCATTATTTCATATAGAACTAACAAATGCATATATTTCATGATTAAAAGTATGCAGAATTATTATACTGAATTTATTACATTATCACAGCCAAATTGGCTGTGATAATGTAATATATTCAGTATATTAAAAAAAATTAATAAATTTATCATAAAATTGAAAATTTCTCCCTCAAAGTATACTTTGCTACTAAAGTATACTTTGCAATGTTGATGAAATAGGCTACAGATCAGCCTGTGTATCCGCACAGTCTGACACGGTTCGCCATTCTATCAATGAAACACCCGTCATCCTTCTAACAAGAAATATTCATGTAGATCCGTCTCAGGCTAAGGCAGCGCGCTATTGATCAGGAGCTACACCGGTCACCAACCCGATATCAGCCTCATTTCTACAGTCAACGTCACTTATGAACAATACCACACATGTCGGCTAGTGTCGTCTGCCCGGCAAACCTTCGATAATGCCGTGGCATCAGAAATGTACAGCATATACACGCCTTCCTGTTGTACACGCGTGTCTGCGAGGGGGAAAATCCATACTGCTGCTACAGCCATTCAATCGATCGTCGCTTCTATTCAACACTACCACACTGGCGGCGTCAATATTTGCATGAAAAGCGAGTTATATTAGTAAAAGACGGGCTACTTTAGAACGTGAAAAGCGAGTTGGTAAAACACGGGCGAATTTACAACACCACATTGGCTGCCTCAATGTCTGCATGAGAAGCGAGTCATTAAAAGATGGGCAATTGAACCCTATAAACCATAAGGCAAAATCCGTAAAATTCGGACGACTGTACAACACCATATTGCCTCCTCAATGTTTGCACGAGAAGCGAGTTATTAAAAGACGAGTAAGTAAAAGATGGGCGACCTTACAACACCGCATTGGCGATTTCTATGTTTAAATGAAAAACACTTTACACCACATTGGCGACGTTTGCAGGAATGTTTGCAGGAAAAGCGAGTTAAGCCTTTCAAGTCTACAGCCCATATATAAAGATAACATAAGCGAAGACTGTATATCCGGATGAGACGGCTCGTAACGGCTTGAGACGGCTCGTAACGAGCCGTCTCATCAGGATATACAGCAGTTGTCAGAGTAATTAAATTCTAAACAAAATTCTCAACACCATGAATGATCCAAAAATCAGTATGGAACAACCAATGTTGGATATTGATGGTTTGTAAAAGACGAGAGACTTTAAAACACCACAGTGGTGACTTCAATGTTTGCATGTTAGCGGAAAAGACATAGTAAACTGTTTGCTCAAAACTGCATTGGAAATTTGACATGAAAAACGAGCTGCAATTGTTCAACATCATATACGACAACGTCAGTGTTTTCGCGAATAACACGTTAGTACAAGATGCTTGGCTGTTCAACACAACACAGGCGATATCAAAGTCGTGTATTCGGCCAATACATAGCGAGTTACCCGATGCTAGTCAGGACACTCGGCTGAGGGAATGGACATTACCGCATTTACAACAAGTGTAGATTTTGGTCATATTAGTGGACTTCGATTCTAGTTGTTATGCTGATGGATATAGGGTTAACTGTATTGTAATTTTGAAATTTGCGGCGTATATCAGAAAATGATAGTTGGGAAAATCTGTTTGCCTTATTTGTGTTGCGTAATAAATATTTGTGTTGCGTAATAAATATTTGTGTTGCGTAATAAATATTTGTGTTGCGTAATAAATATAATAAGTGCGTAAATTTCGGTTTGCCTTATTTGTGTTGCGAATAAATATTTAATAAAGAAGTGCGTAAATTTCGGTTTGCCTTATTTGTGTTGCGTAATAAATATTGTGTTGCGTAATAATAGTGCGTAAATCTTTTTGTTTGCTTAATAAATATAATGTCGTAAATTTCGGTGCCTTATTTGTGTTGCGTAATAAATATAATACGTGCGTAAATTTACGTAGCTATATATCCCAAGGGTCGATGGTTCAATCCCCATTTCAGGCATGCATTATTGTATTATTACTATTTTACTCTTCACTTCGTTATCATTGGTAAATCCTGTTATTGTTTACATAGACTATACATATTGATTGGTTGATTGAATTATTTTAATAAATTTTACCTTTTGGGAATCATTCGCTGCACTATACCCTGTAAACAATATTGTATTCGCATTCTGTCATACACAGCAGGGCTCCAGATAAGGAAATAGTAATTGAGTATTTTCACTCCATCATATCTGAAGCAATTGGGTATTTCAGTATTTTAATTGGGTAAAATAAAATCACACTACTGTTTACACATCACAGACAGCAATTATTGAATAGTTTTCTTCGAAATGAAAACATGTCTTGGCATTTCATTATAATTGTCTCCTTTGGAGACAATTCTAATGAAATACCAAGATATGTTTTCATGGAAAATAAGAAAATATATGCTATATTTGTGGTTTGTTTATTGTTTTCCTTATCATGATAAAGGTACCACAAATTTGTTATTGCTTTTTGATACTCGCTACTTCTGTTTTCAATTGTTTTTTTTTTTGGCAATTTTAATTGGGTATTTACGCAAATACGCAGCTTATCTGGAGCCCTGTGTAACACAGTATTATGCACACTGTGATGCATCACAGTTAGTGACTGAATGGCGATCAGTGTAGCCGCTAATCAGATTGCGCTGATGCGCAGGCTGATCCGGGGCTACGCTGATCGCAAGCGTCGAAATCACAGGTGTTTGAACAGATGGTCAGAATGTTGGTGTCATATGGATATTTGGGTGGATTTTGGGTAGATGTTAGTGGATTTCGTTGGTTTTGGATAATTTACATAGTTTTGTGCAACTACTAATGCTCAATCATGACACGCGACATAAATCGTCACTGAATTATCTACACGTTCGCCGTTCCGAACTTTCGGGTCCCTTTCTTACATGTAAAAATACGATACATGTAACTCGCGGGAGGTGACGTCAAGTGTATGTTGTATTGGTAGCAATGCACGCAAACCACCAGAGATACCGAAATAACCCATAAAACACCGAAATATGAACCGTTCTTCAAGAATGTGTGGTCCGGCGTAATGTCTCTTTTCTAAGCCGGCGGTTGGCATTCGGTATTGTCTCTGGGGGACAGTCCATCTCCGACTACGCTTGAGCATGAATTGTCATGAATATTCAGAAGTATCATATTGGCACCCGCCACCTTACTTGAAAATGGGACATTTTGATGTGCTTTACCAGTTGATCTGGATCTACACTGGTCGCAAATGAATGTGACTGTAACTGGAGAAAAATGAGGCTTTTGGGATTTGCGATCAGTGTAGTTCTGATCAAATAGCACATTACTTACCCTGACTGATAACGATATATATTGCTTAGACGCGTGGCAGCTGGAATGACGAACATTGCATATTCTGATCTGTCTGATCTGGATCTACACTGGTGACAAGACCCATATGCCCATTTCTCCAGCCACAGCCACAAATAAGCACCAGTTCTCCTGTCACGGCTAGCCATGACCCATAGTCACGTAATTGCTATTAGTATAGCACAACCACGTGTGAATGAAGGGAAGGTAGGTCATGAAACAATAAAATTACTCCACCCATGGGATTTGGTTTCATGGAACTACCCTTTCAGCGGGTATATGTCCGACCGATTCTTCTACCTGTACGTTCATAGATGTGACAACGAGACATGACCCATAAACACTTTATTGTATTATATGTGGACGTGACTCGATAAATGGGGCTTATGAGTTTTGCGACCAGTGTAGATCCAGATCAGCCTGTGCATCCGCACAGTCTGATCAGGATCTGCACTTTTCGCCATTCCGTCAATGAAACACCCAACATGCTTCTAACAAGCAATAGCCATTCCGTCAATGAAATCATATGTCATGCTTCCAACAAGCAATATGGATCGTTATCAGGCTACATGCGTGTGCTATTTGATCAGTAGCTACACTGGTCACAACGCCCATAAACACCATGTATCCAGTCACAGCCACATATTAGCATAATCACGTGTGAAAGAATAGAATGTGGGTCATGCAACAATCAAACCATTCCACCCCCGGGATTTGAATTCTTGCAACACATTTAGTGGGCAAATGTTCGAATATTCCACCCGTGTACGTTACTGCCTGCGATAATCTTGCCAATACCGTCAATAATTTCGTTATTTCAAAACGCGTCAATACTTTGCTTGAAATCATCAAGCAGCTTGATTGGCTGAGCCTGAGCTGTGCTACAGCTCAGGCTCAGATAATCAAATTGCTTGATTGCGAGTCGGCATCGCCATTATATGCTCATAAACGTTGATAATCTGGGCAAGATTAACGCACGCGGCTGTGTATAACGTGTATATTCGTAGATCTGTAAGGACGTTTTTACCAATACAGCGAGTTTTATGTTCTTTTTAGTTGTTGTTTTCAGAATGATCGTTACTATTTTGAGCGCTCTTCTGCACCATGCATGAGTCAGATCGCGTCTATGGTTCTGAGAATATTGACGTTATTGCCGATAGGTCTGTGTAGCCTTTGATCCGCTCGGTTGTATAATCGATCTTACGGAGCCCCGCAGCCGACGTAGAATTCTTTTTTGTTTTATTAATTCGTTCCCACGGGAACTAATTGTTAATTCGTGGGAACGAATTGTTATATCGTGGGAACGAATTGTTAATTCGAGGGAACGAATTGTTAAAGTGAGGAAGCGAATTGTCATTTCGTGGGAACGAATTGTTAATTCGAGGGAACGAATTGTTATATCGTGGGAACGAATTGTTAATTCGAGGAAACGAATTGTTAAATTGAGGGAACGACTTGTTATTTTGTGGGAACGAATTGTTATTTCGTAGGAACGAATTAATTAAAAAAAGTCCATGTCCCCTGCTGGGCTCCGTACGATCTAGACATGCGGTGTACTTTGTCAGTTAACCCTTTCAACGCCACATGCTTGTATAGTGGTACTGGCAAACAGTGTAGATCCATATGAGCCGGCTCGTGACGAGCCGTCTCATCAGGATCTGCACTTTTTGTAAGTAATTTTCATATTGTCAGATCAGAAACACCCCATTTTCATAAATGGACTAGTCTGAAAATCAATCTGTGACGGTTGGATTGGTTGCAAAGTTAGCATATCAAAATCCATTCCAGTTAGCGGTGAAAGGATTAAACGCCAATGTCAGGAATGGTTAATATACTAATGATAATGTAGATCCTGGGGCGACCGCGCGGCTATTAGATGCTGATCTATATTTGCTTTGATTAAATGTTCATGCGAGCCTTGTAGCCTATTTCACCAACATTGCAAAGTATAATTTTCTAGCAAAGTATACTTTGAGGGAGAAATTTAAAATTTTAGGATAAATTTATGATTTTGTATTATACTTAATTTATTACATTATCACAGCCATTTTGATAATGTAATAAATTCAGTATAATAATTCTGCATACTTTTAATCATTAAATATATGCAGTCGTTAGTTCTATATGAAATAATGTATTTCAGGAAAAATAAATGATTGCTCCCTCAAAGTATACTTTGCTATAGATAAGTATACTTTGCAATGTTGGTTAAATAGGCTACATATCTCCCTCATCTCGCTGTGTTTAGCCGATATTTATTTCGAAAATCAATAATACTTCCCGTAAATGACTTTTAAATTTAGAGCTCATGCGGAATACAATTTCAAACGAGCTCTGAATGTTGCGTCAACTTTCAACGTCATTTACGGACACTATTGTATTACCTCGAAATCAATACACGGCGATGAGATAAGGGTGAACATTTCGGAATTGGAATCATAGGCCATGGCTTTCAGACGGGGATACAATATTCATGGCGGATAGACGATTAGATGTACAGTGAAACCTCTTTAAACCGGACACCCTGGGAGGCCCCCAGGGTGTTCGGCTTAGAGAGGCTCCATTGTAAATTAGGCATATGGGCACCGCAAAACAGGTATATGTGGTTTGCGATCATGAACAGACGTTATCCACGGTGAGATATTACAAGAAACACATACAATTAAGCAGGCATAGCTTGTATATGTGTCCGGTGTAGAGAGGTTCTACTGTATATACTGTACACCCAAAGTGTATGCTGTTATCTCTCTGTTGAACTGTCTCAGTGATCCGTTCTTGACCCGCTACTCGTCTGTTGTACATTTACGACCTGCCGAGGGTATTACATCGCAGGTTAGGCTCTTTGCGGATGATACCACTGATTTTATTTTCCGCATAGCGGTCCAGAATGAATACCAGACTTTTCCAGTCTGACACAAACATGGTTTTTATATACGTTATAGCAAGTATTGAAGGGTGTGGCCCGTTATAGCCTGTATGGAGGGGTGTAGCCTGTTATATCCCGTGTGTGTCTCTGTTTAAGTTTGATGCAAAGATAGGTTTAGATGTAGTAGCCTGTGTGGGCAAATATGGTTTTAGATGTTATAGTCAGTATAGCGGTTCAGTATGAATATCACTTGTGTGTCTCTCTATTTCGGTCTGATGCAAATATGGTTTTAGACGTTATAGCCCGTATAAGCAAATATTGTGTTAGAAGTTATAATTAGTATGGCGGTCCAGTATGAATACCACTTGAGTGTCTGTGTCTCTATTTCAGTCTGATGGAAAGATGGTTTTAGACTGTATAGCCTGTAGATTTTAAATATGAACAACACGTGTGTGTCTTATTTCAGTCTGATGCAACGATGGTTTTAGACGTTATCATATGTCTGGCTGATCAGTATGACTACCACGTGTTGTTTCTACTTCAGTCGGATGCAAAGGTGGTTTTAGACGTTATAGTCCGTATGGGCAAATAAGGTTTTAGAAGTTATAATCTGTATGGCGGTCCCTTATGAATAGAACTTGTGTGTGTCTCTCTTTCAGTCCATAGTTTTAGACGTTATAGCCCGTATGGCGGTCCAGTATATCACCTGTGTGTGGCTCTATTTCAGTCCGATACAAATATGGTTTTAGACATAATAGCATGTAGAGGTTCAATATGAACAACACGTGTGTGTCTCTATTTCAGTCTGATGCAACGATGGTTTTAGACGCTATGGGAACACATGTGTGTCTCTATTTCAGTCTGATGCAAAGATGGTTTTAGACGTTATAGCCCGTATGGAGGACACGGAGCCCTTCTCAGAGGACCTTCTGCTGGCCATGAAGCGGCTCTGGCAGGATGTAGGCGTACAAGAATGCTTTGGTCGTTCGAATGAATACCAACTTAATGATTCAGCGAAATAGTAAGTGTTGCTTGGATTTGGATGCGTATTAAACTAGTACATGAATTTAAAGACCCAGTAGACGAAGGGGTCTAAATCCCAAAGGGACTTAGCCCCCTTCGTCCACTGGCATATTTAATATCTACCTTAATTAGTAATAAATGTGACTACGACCTGAAAACTGGGACTTAAATGAAATGCGGATGCACAGACTTATTTCTCGTCGCAAGGAACTCAAGCCCCATATCGCTAGTCAAAGTCACACTTAAAGGTACATACCCATGCAGTAGGCACAACATGTTCTTTATAGGAATTAAATAAGTGTATCATTATGTCAATATTCCACCAGTTCTAAAAATTACGAGTGCCCGCTATACAAATATAATCATTTATTAATTATCAATTTACTGTTAGCGACGCGCGGCGGTAACAGTCTATTTTGATGATGTGCGGGGACGACGACTTTCACATGACGGCTTGCGGTGCGCATGCGCAGTATACTACGCGCGCCAGTAGGCTTCCCAATATATAAACAAGAATATCAACATGTCGAAACGTCCAGGACGGAAATTGTATGAAACAGCGTCGGCCAAAAGAAAGGCGAAATGTCTGAGGGACAGGCAGTACAGAGAGAGAGAGAGAGAGAGAGAGATAGAGAGTGGTTAATATTGGCGACCAGATCACCAAATGGAAAGGGTTATGTGGAGATTTAGATTTGGACTCGAATAGAGATTTTTCTTCTCAACTCCCGATACTTCACTGCGCATGTCAAAGATGTGATATGATTGACCGTGTCACGTGACGCGTATTGGTAAAAATAGCACGAGGTCGGAAAATACCCTTTCTGGTCGCGGCATATAAAATGCGATTTAACACCAATTAACACGCGCCGTAATTAAAAATAACTCGTTAGTGGGTAGACATATGGCTCATATAAGGCATGACAGAAAATTAAAAGTTGTAGTACAGTGTAACCTGCTGCGTGGGCATGTACCTTTAATGTTCGTAATAAATTTTCTTACAAACTGTTACACTTAAAATGTTAATCTTTAATACGCGTCGGGTGATTTTTGTACTTTGCCCATTTGAACATGTTCGCTTGTAAGGCGATTGCTTGACCAAAATGGTGTAAATAATCAGTACTTCCAATTAAACTTCGAGTAAGATGCTACAACGCCGCAGTCATGACGTGTTTTCGAGTTGTTGAAAACGCACACGAACCTCATGTTTACAAGACACATGTAAAATACATTTCGGAAAATATGTCTAATAGTTAGCATTCTATTCTGAATTCCAATTGAACTAAGTTTAACATGTCACGATCAAATGGATATTCAGTGACACAGGCATGGAATGGAATTGGCAGAAAGTCGACCAAATATTAACCCATAAGTACTACAACTCTTTCTGAGAATGTGTCCAATATTATGCTCGAAATCAGGTTTGATTGGTCGAGACTGAGCTGTCATCCATCCCCTCCAATCAACAACTTTATTTCGAATATAAACTTTGAAAACATCCTCAGAAAAGTTTAAACATGAATGCCGATATATGGTTCATTCGCATATGTTTTACTTCAGTTCAACGAAGTAATGACGTCACAGAATCGCTGTCATCATGTAGTTCCATACGAACTCAGTTATAATTGCATTGAACGCGCGTTCGTTCGGTACCATGGTTCGTCCATAGCATCAATGTGAAGTATGCCGTTATCAGCATATCAACTGCAGTTCTGGTGAAAACATATTATCTTTGAAAACAGCGGTGCTAGCTCAACAACACTTGATACGATTGTTACGTTCTAAATTTAGCAACACATGCTCTTGAGAATGCTTGAGCGCACAATGATAACTATTGAAACACGCATCTCTTGTATCAATACGTGTGCAAGATAGTCCTTTGTTGCTGTTCCATGCAGCGTTCACCCAAATCAGACTGCACGTTCGTTCAGTCTGATTTGTGTATAAGCATGCTTGGCAAATGGGTTACATTAACATCTGGCGTCATATGATATCCAAACGTTTAGGCGGGTTCTAGTTTATGGCGATCGGTACATCTTCCCGTTTTCATAGACACAACAATGTCGTGCATTTTTGTATGTCAAGTCATTTTGATAGTTTTACAGAGTAGAACCATCTATCGTTATCATGTTATCAGTTCAATGGTAATAAAGGTTGTGCTGATTGCGTCATATTCGTTATATTTTCAGAAGTAGATTGACTGAATTTGTCGTTATTTTTTTAATATACGTAACTGTCTGTTGCCCCGTGTTCCATATGTGTATGAGCATTTGAATTATTGGATGGGACAAGGTAACACGTATTCTTACATTATATTGCGTGTGGGGTCAAAGCATACTCCGTCACTCCCCCCACTCTAACACTGTGCGGTGGGGCTATACATTTCGCCCTTAACCACCCCGGCTCCTACGCCTAGGTGTTCAATATAATTGTTCCCTCACATTTATGGCAAAGTTATTGATATATCTAAAGTCATAAACCACATTTCTGAAGTCACAGTCACATACATTTAATTATGTACCGCCTAGTTTCTTATGAAATTAGCAAACTCGTTTAATAAATATCACATTAAATCGCCACTCATGTAGTATGGTCCTTTATATATTTCTACTTGCAGCTTTCTAGATGATTTAGATCGGCTAGGAGGGAGAGAATATATGCCTACAGAACAAGATATATTGCGTACGCGAGTAAAGACTACGGGAATAGTTGAAGTTCACTTCTCTTTTAAAAATTTAAATTTTAAGTAAGTATGTATGTAGTATATGGGAATGTACTTATGTGCCTGTGCGTCTATAGCATATCATTGTATGTAACATTTTGAATTACTCAACGGGGTCACCGAAACTGGTCGCTTAAAACAATGGTCTCTTAATACAACAAAAAGGAAAAGTTATTGTATTGGTACATCCGATATTTATACCTTGTCATATTAAGTATGCGAGGGGTATATATTGTTTGTATATCCGTCCGTTTATCCATCCGTCTGTAAGATGTGCTTTATTGTTTTTGTTTGTCGTGTCCAGACGGCGGCCGGGGGTATCCGTGAGGCTCTGCTCACTTGCTCTAGTTTGGTTTGTAAATGCATGTATGTTTTAGCTGGAATAAGAACTTTCCCAAATTTGCACCATCTACGTCTAACTACAGTAAAATAAGAGCATTCCTTATTGTACACATTCTTGAAATCTGAATTATTCTAAGCACTATTGTATTCATATCTTGATACAGGTAACAGCAAATACACACGTACAGTCGTACAGTGAATTCATTTCTGAATCTAGATTCACATCCTAGCACTTTTGATTTACGGTTTCACGTTATATCTTGCCTCTTTCAGATTATTTGATGTAGGAGGTCAGCGGTCAGAAAGAAAGAAATGGATACACTGTTTTGAGGATGTAACTGCCATTATATTCTGTGTGGCAATGAGTGAATACGACCAGGTCCTTCATGAAGACGAGACCACTGTATGTATTATACCCTGACACATGATCTACAATGGTTAGATATTGAATAAGCCCGGTTTTGTCAGATCGTGGAAGAATTTCAGGATGACAGTCTCTGATCCTGAAATTGATCCACGATCTGACAGACTCTGTCATCCTGAAATAGAGAAACGATCTGAAAGAGTCTGTCATCCTGAAATTGAGAAACGATCTGACAGACTCTGCAATCCTGAAATTGATCCACGACCTCATCGTGAAATTGATCCACAATCTCATCCTAAAATTTATCCACGATCATGACAGAGTCTGTCATCCTGAAATTGATCCACGATCTCATCCTGAAATTGATCCACGATCATGACAGAGTCCGTCATCCTGAAATTGATCCACGATCATAACAGAGTCCGTCATCCTGAAATTGATCCACGATCATGACATAGTCTGTCATCCTGAAATTAATCCATGATCTCACAGACTAAGTAATCTTGAAATTGATCATACGTCATCCTGAACTTGATCCACGATCTGACAGACTCTGTCATCCTGGAATTGATCAACGATCTGACATTCTCTGTCACCAATATGGATATACACCCGTGTGACACTCCATACAGTTGTGTCTACATACTGGTGATATTCCATAGCGGTGTGTATACATACTTGTGACATGCCATTCTCGTGTGTATGTATACGTACTGGCGACACGCCATACTGGTGTGTGTCTATACATTCTGGTGACATGCCATATAGGTGTGTACACCTACTGGTGACATGGCATACTGCTGTGTTTACATACTAATCACATGTCATATTGTCGTTTATACGTATTGGTGACATGCCGTATTGGTGTGTACATATACTGGTGACATGTCATACTTATGTGTACATATTGGTGACATGTCATAATACTGTGTATGCATATTGATGACAGGCCATACCGGTGTATATACATACTGGTGAGAGGCCATACTGATGTGTATCCATATGGTAACATGCCATATTGGTGTACAACACTGGTAAACTGAAATGTACGTCATTTCATTGGCTAAGCTATCGCGTGCGCACGTGAAACAGTTTTGCGTGTGCACGCGAAACCTGCCGGTAGTAAAAATATTCCATGTCCCCTATGTGCCACCGTAGGATTACCTTGGTTGGAGTCGACATTTAGGTGGGATGGCTGAAAGAAGAAAAAACTCTGTATTATGTTTGGCATTGACCAATACATGTACTTATGTGTAGTTGTTTCTGAAGAAACGGCATTTATTGCCTTTGTACATCTATTTACTTAAGGCTGAATTAAATTTGTTAGTCTGCTGCTTTATTTATTTTCCATTTTTCTCGTCAAAGACATGGTTTAACAGCACATTTGAATCATTTAGAATGGAAATTATTCCAAAGTACTGTCAAGCTATATTTTTATTGAGAAATGAGACAAAATATAAAACAACAGCAGACGAAAATTTTAAGTATAGAGCACAATCGATGGGAATAGTATGAACAGAGGTGTAGGAGGTGACATGTTTAAACAAGAAATCGGTAACACTGATGAATATACCTCTCGACACAAATTGTCTATAGTCTGTTTCACGAAAGCTGCCCAAATTTTACGGCTATATAGACAATTCAAAAACAATATTATTTTAGATAATATTAAATTAAAGGAAAATTTAAGAATGTGCCTTCTTTTTATTTCGTGAAATTCGGTCAAATATTGATTTTATTACGAAAAATTTATTTGTCTGGGAATTTAACATGGGGGAAAAAGAGGTAAAGCAGTGTGGGAGGAGTCAAAAAACGAAACAATTGACTCCGAAACCTAGCTAGATAGCTTGGATATGATCTAACTAAGAAAACAAAAGTTAAATTTTGAAAATCGGTCCAGTATTTCTAAAATTCAAAAAAAATTCCCCATGTTAAATCCCCATAGACATCTTCACTCCGTGAAGATGTCTATGGGGATTTAACATGGGGAAATTTTGTTTTCGCAATAAAATCAATATTTGATCAAATTTCACGAAATAAAAAGAAGGCTCATTCTTAATTTTTCCTTTAATTTAATATTATCAAAAGAAATCTTGTTTTTGAATTGATTATATAGCCGTAAAATTTGGGCAGCTTTCGTGAAACAGACAGTAAGTTATTTGACCTTGACCTTGATCGGCCTCAGGGGTAGGCTATAGAATAAAATTATTGATGATGAGATCATGACAAATAAGTATATGACGATTCAAGCCGATGCTACCTATAGTAACAGAGATAGTAGATTACCGAAAATGTTTAACGCATATCTCGGACATACAGAGGGAACAAATATAGGGTGGAGACTATATCAAGGTGCATGATCACGTGGTTATAACAAAAACAACATTGGATGAAAGTGTTGAAATCTTGCCTACTCCAAAGTATTATTTGATATTTTCCTTAATATGAAACGGATTTTGATGAAATATGGCGCAGCAAACGCGTAATCATGAGCTGCATTTGGTCGTCCATGGAGTTCGGCACAGACTTATGTCGTTTGGGCCAAAGTACAGAGACCACCAAATGCAGCTTAACAAGACGCGTTTGGTCGCCATATTTCATCAAAATCCGTTACGTAATAAGGACAATATAAACTAATACGTACTTGAATCAGATGCATTCTGGAAATTTCAATTGTTGGCAGCAGAAAACAAATTTCTTTTCATCATTGTAAGGGTTAACACTGATACAGCTGTGGAGGTGGGCAGACTTACCAGGGACTACGTCCTGTTTCATGAAACCTGTCCCAATATTGCAGCTATAGCCACAATGCAAAAACGAAATGTATGTTCATTAACCCTTTCCCTGATAGAGACGACTTTTCACGCCTCTGCAGAAGATGTATTTTGAAAACATTGTGGGAAAAGGAGAAATTGCTTGTAACAAGCAATTTCTCCTTTTCCCACAATGTTTTCTACTCTCTCAGATAATTTAACCATCATTAGACCCAGCATTTGATTCTTTTATTCAGATGTTTTGGATTTGGATGAGTCGAAATATCGCAAAACAGGGAAAGGGTTGATTATAAATATTAGATTGTCTAATCAAAGGCTACACATGGTTCACGGTTCTATGTTCATACCGCTGACCATTTGTTTGCTTAACCCTTAGACCGCTACTCTCAACAATTGTCGTCTGCTGTTGCTTTTATATGTTTTCTTATTTCTCAATAAAAACATGGTTTGACAGCACTTCAGAATCATTTCCAATGGAAATGATTCTGAAGTGCTGTCAAAGCATGTTGTAAATTATTCTAAAGTGCTGTCAAAGCAAGTTGTTGATGATAAAAATGGAAAATAGAAAATAAACAGCAGACGACTACAAAAATAAGATAGCGGTCTAAGAGTTAAGCTGTCTGTGTTACCTGTTTCAAATATGTGAGTATGTGATTAAAAACATTAAGATTTCTATTTCAGAATCGAATGCAGGAAAGTTTAAAACTGTTTGATTCCATCTGCAACAACAAGTGGTTTACCGACACCTCCATCATTCTGTTCCTAAACAAAAAAGATTTGTTTGAGGAGAAAATCAAGAAATCTGCTCTTAGTGTATGCTTTCCCGAATACACAGGTAAGTAACGTGGCCATTACACAGTTAGAATTGTCTCTATATCCCGAATGTTAAGTCTGTAACAATGTCTGTAACATTGTCTATCTAGGAATGCTGCTTTGTTTCGGACATGACCCATGCCTGGACACTTGTTTGTAAGGCAAATGTGTTTAGTTTTTAATGTTTTCTCAATAACTCCATAACTCCTTCACCAATTTCAATAACATTTGCCCACAATGGCTGTCTATGGATGCTGCTTTGTTTCGCACATGACTCATGCCTGGACACCCAATGTTAAGGTCACTAGGGACTTATGTTCACCTTGTTTGTAAGGCAAATGTGTTTAAGTTTTTAATATTTTCTCAATAACTCCTTCACAAATTGTAATAATATTTGCCCACAATGTCTGTCTAATGAATAGCTTCGTAATATCGATGACCTTTTGCTATCAAGGCTGCAGTTGGGGGCATCCGTGTTCTATGAACACATTCTCTAGTTCTATTCTCTGCATCCGTCCATGAATATATATATTACAACTCATTTGAACTGTCAAATGGCAACTGGATGGTCATAACATAATGTGTGCTTAACGATAGACAAGAAAACATATGTTGAATGTTTTAAAGATGTGAGCAAATACATTGAATAAGATTTGTTCCGAGATACTGTGAACCTTCTCTAAATCGGATACCCTGATGACCTCCCAGAGTGTCTGGCAGGGGCTTCGGAACAGGTCCGGCAGGTCAGGCGACTGCCGGATCAATACTTTTGACATATTCATACATTTGTATTTATGTTTATGAAAGAGGGGACCGTTTCGTCGAGACGATTCCAATGAGTGTTCACAACATATACGCTAGATGAAGTAAGAAAAATAGTGAAAATAGTTTCAATTTGTGCATACCCCATATAGATGATGTATTTAACATGAAATTTGTTAATCTAATAATAGCACACAAGCTAACGCATATGAAACTAGTTTTTTTTCAGTAGTATTGTAGTTTGTCCCTCATCGCTACATATTCGATCAAAAGAACAATGCACTTATTTTTACTTATTTGTTTCAACACTTTCATACATCTCTCCGACCACCTTTATATATTTGGCTGCTACGGGAGATATTGGGCTTATGGGTTTTGCGACCAGTGTAGATAGATCAGCCTGTGCATCCGCACAGTCTGATCAGGATCTGCACTGTTCGCAATTCCGTCAATGAAACATCCAAAGCCCCATTTCTCCAGTCACAGTCACATATAAGGTTTGATCATGTCCAGCCGTGTGCAAACGTTTGCTGTGGCCCGAGGGAACTGTTTGAACCCCAAGGCCGCAGGCCGCGGGTTCAAACAGTTCCCGAGGGCCACAGCAAACGTTTGCACACGGCTGGACATGATCAAACGTTATTGTTACATTTCCAACAAAAAACTGATGTAATTTGAGCATTATATTCAGTATTTTCAGTACTTTTATAAAATCGTCCCATTCACGTAAATAATTTTCGGTATGCATATTCCGGGGCCGCGTCATGAACGTCATGAACGTCATGAAGTAGTGACGTCATGAAGGCACTTCCGCGTAGTGACGTCATGAAGGCACTTCCATTACACGCGGCCCCGGAATGAGCATTGCCTAAAGCCATGTGCAAACAGCACGCGCTATTTGTTTGCACATTGCACATATGTGCAAACAACGGAAACCATGTAACAATATACAATGGAACCCCTCTAAACTGGTCACCCTGGGAGGTCCCCATGGTGTCAGGTTTAGAGAGGTTCCACTGTAAAACAGACATATGACTACTTCAAGACACGTGTGGCTGCTTAGCGATCATAAATTGTTTTATCAGAGGTAAATGGCAATCATGCGGCAACATATCTAAATTAAGCTCAACAAAGTTCTCTGTGTCCGGTATACACGCGTTCAACTGTTAATATGTATTAAATACATTTGTCGTTATTTTCAGGCAAAAACACATATAGATGGGGCTTTGCGACCAGCGTAGATCCAGATCAGACTGTGCATCCCAGTCTGATCAGGATCTGCACTGTTCGCAATTCCGTCAATGGAAGAACCAAAGCCCCATTTCTCCAGTCACAGCCACATATTTATGTTAATATGTAATACACGTGTTGTCATTTTCAGGCAAAAACACATATGAAGAGGCGGCTGCATATATTCAGGCCCAGTTCGAAGCTAAGAACAAGAGTTCAACGAAAGAAATTTACTGCCATCAAACATGCGCTACTGACACCAATAACATTCAATTTGTATTTGATGCGGTCACAGATGTGATTATCGCTAACAACCTAAGAGGATGTGGCTTGTACTAGTGCAGTCAACTCGTCCCCGCGGGATGCGATTATAATAACCTGATGCCTGGATGGTAGGGACTGTGTGTGATTGTTTGATGTGCTCTCATCTATATGTGTATACGGTTGACATTGACCTCACTTTCAAGGGAAATGCTGACCTGTGACCTTGAGCGGAAACGTGAAATGACCTTGACTTTATCATTCAATTGGATTTAATGTTAAATGATTAATTCATTTAAATCCGATTATTCCAACTGGAATGGACACATATGGCCTTGTTCGGTTGAGTGGGCGTGGAGCCAGGGGGTGTGGGCGTCACCCACAAACATACTGCTTCGATGGGCAAGTGATTGGTGTGAATCAAGCGTTGTTTTTTTTATAATAATTTGAACCAGCGTATGCGATTTTTGGCGTTATGGGACGTTTTTTTTAAAACTGGTTTTGAAGATTTGCGATATCTTCTGCATACAATGTCGGAAGTTGACGAAAATGTCAGAACACACGCGGAATTCAATTCAAATTCCGCGTATGTTCTGACATTTTCATCAACTTTCAGAGTCGTGTACGGAAGTTAAAATACGTTTTTTCTCATGTGCTCTGACATTTTTATCAACTTTGGAGTTGTGTACGGAAATTAACAATTTTTTCCACGTGTGCTGTGACGTTTTCATCAACTTTTTCAGTGTGTAATTAACACATATTTCCGGAATGAATATCAGCCAGCGAATACAGAAATGTGATAAAACTAAAAAAACACATACGTTGGTTCAATTATCACTGGGATAGGTTCTGGGTCAATAGACATAATCACATATACAATTGTTATTAAACAATGACATAATACATTTTACGTTTTTACAAATCGGTATCAAAACATTGAAGAACCATGAATGTTCAACGTTTTAAATGTTTGTCAATGTTACACTATACACAAGGGCTTCAATGCAACTGAGCAATGAAAAGAACATGTGATGATGTGGATTGTCCCAGAGTACTACCCAATATATATGATGCTTCAAGTACTAACACATATATCAAATTGTGACTGGTTCGACCAATATGATTATTTATGTTTCTCGTCCACATAGGACGTAGATCTACATGTAAATTGTGGCTGTGCGTCACTTATAGCTTAAGGCTATACATGTGTGGAGTTAATTCGGAGAAATCAATCCTGTGAATGGAATGTGCATGTCGCTTGCATATAGAATGGGCGCAGATCAGAACGAGCCAAAATAACCCCTTAAATGTCATTCATGGAGTCCTCAATGATAGTTTTTAGATTATACCATTGTGCAGAAAATATTTCGATAATATTACGAAAATCCACAAACAGTGCAGATTCTGATGAGACGGCTCGTTACGAGCCAGCTCGTCAGGATCTACACTGTTTGCGAACATTTGAATTTGGTCTGCCATGTTGAAAGGGTAAAACTAGATGAGTTCTGGAGATTTATGTGTACTTTAATATATGCGCAGATTCAGACGAATTGATTGGTTCAGCAGCTTGGCCAATCATAATGTCTGATTTATATTTGAAATTCATTCAAATGCAAACATTAGAAAGTTCCATCATCGCGCATGCACATGTTACACTGTTTTACCTTGGATTATACTGGTTTTAAGCATACAGTGTAATTGTAAATGGTGTAGACACTGGACTGTGACAATGATGTGTCAGATAATCAGTGTTTATTCTGGTTGCCAAGTAACATGCTCGTTTCCTCCACAGGATCATATATTGGCTTTGTTCTGATAAAAGAGGTCTTAATGTGTTAGCACTCAGTGAAGACAAAGATAATAATGTACACACATAATGTTTAATATTCAATCAGTTAACACTTACAATACTGATTTTTCCGTCAGCATGTACTCGAAATTTGAATTTCAAAACGTACATCTGATTGGACAAGCTTGACCTTCGGCTCAGACAACCAGAATTGCTTTCAAGAGATTCAAGGGCATGCTTTAAAAGTTGTACAATCACACACAGGTGGAAGACTCGGACCTGTGACACCAAAAAAATGCCCATTACAAAACAAATTCATTGCCCCACCCACTTGGTATCATACAGTACTATCTTCTATTATAGAAGATAGTACTGTATGATACCAAGTGGGTGGGGTAATGGGTTTTTTGTAATGGGCATTCTGTTTTGACATCACATATTCCGAGTCTTCCACCTGTGCAATCACTGACCCAGACAGTATGGTCTGATCAAAACCTACACTGGCCGTAAAGACAATAAGACCACTTTTAGAGGAACATGGCATGTATGTATGTAATACAGATAGCATGGTGTTGTCCATTTATTTATTATTTATGTGACATAACTTTTGGAGTTTCAAATCATATGTGACCTGCCATGACAAAGGAGGGCTTATCAACCTTTTGACCAATGTAGCTCCTGATCAGTTAGCATAGGCATGCAGCATGTCAGAGTTACATTGATCAAAAAAGCAACAACCCCATGTTGTCATGGTTACATATATATTGTCTGAAGTTATGTATGCGCAATTCGAGTCAATATATGAGCTAATGTATCTATTGGTATTTCTAACGCGTGACGTACCGTGATTTTTAGTGACCCAACACAAGCTTATTGACTTTGTGATCAATGTAGCTCCGGATCAGCCCGTGAATTTTCAGTCTGATTAGTAGCCGATTTCATCAAAATTGCAAAGTATACTTATCTAGCAAAGTATACTTTGAGGGAGTAATCATTTATTTTTCTCGAAATGCATTATTTCATATAGAACTAACGACTGCATATATTTGATGATTGAAAGTATGCAGAATTATTATATTGAATTTATTACATTATCACAGCCAAAATGGCTGTGATAATGTAATAAATTCAGTATAATAAAAATTAATAAATGTATCCTTAATTTGAAAATTTCTCCCTAAAAGTATACTTTGCAATTTTGGTGAACAAGAATTATTTGATTTACATTTATTGAACATGGGCTGCATATGCAGCCTATGTTCAATAAATGTAAATCCACCAATTGACATTTTCAGACCATCCTAAATTTACACTTACGAACATATGAAGTTCAGTAAACGGTTAACACAAACTTTTGGTCCGTGTCAGATTGCAGGACTGCACTATCTGATCAGGAGCTAGACTGATCAAAAACTAAGTAAGCCTTGTCATGGGATATGCATGTTTTGGCACAAACACTGTAGACTCTGATCATTGTGTCACCGATCTGTAAGAATGCCAATGTTTACATTTTCCCATACATGGGATTCATAATCGTGACTGTATTTGGAGAAATGGGGCGTATTGCATTTGTGGCCAGTGTAGCTCCTGATCTGCTGGCACATTCCTACAGCCTGGTAAGGATCTACACTGTTTGTTAAAAGCAGAATGGGGGTTTTACTGACTGAATGCCAAAAGGTGTAGATCCTGATCAGATGGCGTGGATGGATGGGCAGATGATTGAGGTCTACGCTGGTCACACTTACCATAAGCCCCATTTCCAAAGCCAGTCACATATGTGACTGTGACTGGAGAAATGGGGCTTATGGGATTTTTTTACCAGTGTCGCTCCTGATCAAATAACACATACCTGCAACCTGATAACGGTCTATACTTGTACTGCTTGTTAGAAGCATGACCGGCGTTTCATTGATGGAATGGAGAACAGTGCAGATCCTGATCAGACTGTGCGGATGCACAGGCTGATCCGGATCTACACTGGTCAGAAAATCCATAAGCCCCATTTCTCCAGTCACAGCCACATGTATACATGGGCACATTCTGATAAAACCGGAGCTATTTCATTTCTGACCACTGCAGATCCTGATCAGCCTGTGCAATCATACCACTTGATATTAATGCCATACCATTCACTGAATGCAAAATGTCCGGGTTTTTTTTTTTTACTGAACTACAAAAACTCTGATCAAACAAGACAGATGTATATATAACCCGAATTTTCTGTCTGTAACACTGGGCGACTTACTCGCCAAGGGGGTATGCAAAAGCGTTACGGACAGAAAATTCGAGTTAATGCACACGCTGGACTTGGTCTACCCTGGTCGGAAAGGCAATAAGACTCGTTTTCTCCGATCGTGACCCGTACATGTTATTGTATAAGCCAACACAGTGAGTGCACGACGTTCCTTTTGTGTGAATGTTTGCTTGCCGTTGTCTCTATGAATAGTCGATGGCTATGTTTTGAAGTTGGATGAATCTTATAAAAAACATTGCTTGCTTTTGGTCCGAGAAAATGCGACGTTTCGTACATTAGAGTAAATGTTTCCGATCATGCAGTGACGTTTATGTCGCCATCTTTACCGGATATCAACTTCTAGCTGTTTAAATGTTCCCATCTTTTGCACAATTCACAATTATGTCATTTCTATTGTGTGTTTTTTTTCAAAGCATTACATGCTGTTTCCTGCAAATGGCATAGAGGATACCAGGTTAGTGTCTTTTGATATCAAGTTTATCAGGCTCGGCTAGGAAACGTGTAGGAATTCCGAGGCTCGCCGAGGAATTCCTACAGTTTCCGAGCCGAGCCTGATAAACTTGATATCAAAAGACACTAACATGGTATTCTATTGATCAGGTTATCGTTTTACACTACATAATGAGTAACTATGACGTGATTTTCGTTGAAAAGAACGCGGACTTGTTTCTGTTGCGTCATTAGAAAGACGTCATTCGGTAACGTCATGTGGCACCGTTCGACCAACAAAACGTCAGTTTTCAATTCGTTGTAACCCGGATATTCGTATCAGGTCAATGCCTGATACGACATTATGGTATCCGTCATTCGGCCAATACCAGTGCAGATCCAGATCAGCATGCATCGCCTGATAGCACTGTGCACGGTTGAATACTCTATATTCCTCTTGTAAACACATTATATATGGCTGCAGGAGTACACTAGCTGATCAGGAACTACACTGGTCAAAAATTCAATAAGCTTCCTTTCGTTAAGGAAGGTCAAAATTGTTCACAAAATCTTTCATAAAATGTTACAAAACAAGGATCCTATGTTTTGACCTGCCAATGACAGATCAGCTTACACATCAAGATTATTTTTTAACAGTATAACTCCAGATCAACTAGCACACTCATGCATATAATATGGATCTTGCTTTCAGGTCTGATCAGGGACTACACTGGTCGTAAATGTAACAGTCCATTTCTTATCATGGCGGAAATGTAGCATTGCAGATGCTGGCATATAACAAAGATTTTAGAGGTATTTAGCGGGTGTATTCTAACTGATCTGGAGCTACACTATTTATCTAGTCAATACTTGTTATCTCATGTTGCATATATATCTGTGTTATAGTGGAATTCATCTTCATTGTATGTTTCAGTTTCTCACTTGGCTGTGTCATGTGGTACAGTAGGACCCAGGGATAAGTGCACAATTCTGGGGGCCGTTTCACGAAACTTCTTAGGACTAAAATGTTCGTAAGTGCAAACTTATGATAGTCTGTAAATTTCACATTAACAATGTTTTCTTGTGAACAATTATTGGATTTACATGTATTGAGCATAGGCTGCATATGCAGCCTATGCTCTATAAATGTAAATCCATCAATTGAAATTTCCAGACGATTCCAAATTTGCACTTACGAACATTTTAGTCGTACGAAGTTTAGTGAAACGGGCCCCAGGCTTATTCCAAACGAGATCTCTGACCGACTTTGCCCCCACAAAATGGGCGGTTTAATGAGTTTATTAAACAATAATGTTGATATCTGACTGCCTGTGAACCATAACAGTATGGTTGAGTTTATTCCAAATGAGACTCGATATCTAACTGACTGTGCCCCAGAAAATATGCGTTTAATGAGTTTGTTAAGCAACAGTGTGGATATCTGACTGTGACCCATAAACAATGCTGTTGAGTTTACTCAAAACAAAACTGGATATCTAATTGACTGTGCACCAGAGAATAGACATTCAATGAGTTTATTAAGCAACACTGTGGCTATCTGGGCCAAGTTGCTCAAAGCCTCTGTTAGCTTAACAGACTGTTAAATCCTTAACATTGTTAAGGATTTAACAATATGTTAAGCTAACAGAGGCTTTGAGCAAATGGGCCCAGATTGTTACCCGAAACATACATTGCAAAGTTGATTTTAAACAAAACTGTGGATATCTGACTGTTCACACAAAGTATGGGATTTTGCAGAGTTTTAACACAATTGTGGATATCTGACATTTGGTATACAATACACTGTGTATGCTTAGTATATATTTTATTTACAGAAGTGGTCCCCTTGACTGCCTGATTACGAGAGACCCGTCTTTGAGGGGTGGGAAGTTGTTACTGCACTTGATCCCTCCATATGCTAAATAGTTGAAGAAAAAACTGTTTATGTTGCATTTCAAGTTTGGAACTAGTGGCAGATTCTTTTGTATTTACATTTTAGTCAAATCTCGATATCATTTCAACAGCATGCACTATATCTACATCACATAAATGCATTGCTAGCTCAGACGAGTGTGAACTGTGGGAAAAAGAAGCATTTGCAACTAACCTTGGAAATCACTCAGACCATGGACATACAGTGCAGGCCCGTACGCAGAGGGGGTGCGACGGGTGCGTACTCACCCCCTTAACCCGTTCAACACCACAGGCCTGTATAGTGGTATTGGCAAAAAGTGTAGATCCAGATGAGCCGGCTCGTGACGAGCCGTCTCATCAGGATCTGCACTTTTTGCAAGTAATGTTCATACTTTTGAGAACAAAAACACCTCATGTTCATAAATGGACTGGTCTGAAAATCATTTGGTGACGATTGGAATGGGTTGCAAAATTAACATATCAAAATCCATTGCAGTTATTTAGGGGTGAAATGGTTAATCTGCCGAGGTTTGTCCGTGAATGTGCAAAAAAACAATGGTTAGCCCTTCGCGCCGTCGATAACGCACCCCCACCCTAAATTAATTCCTGCGTACGGGCCTGCAGTGCTAATCAATACACCAGCAGCACGTGGTGTGTACTCGTACTAGACTCGAATACAATATGCATATATGGATACATTACCCACGTTCCACTCCCATAACATAATATATATTGAACAGACTGTTTTCAAATTGGTTGATTTTCAGCATATTCCACCAATTGAAAAGGGCAAGTATGTAACAAATAAGAAAATATTGACAAAGAGTGCAGATCCTGATGAGACGGATCATTATGATCCGGCTCATCTGGATCTACACTGTTTGCTAAAATTTCTATTATGACTTGTGGTGGTGACAGGGTTTCACTCCCATAATGTATCTGGGGAGTATTTTGGTTAATTCCAATCATATTCAATTAATGAAATGGGAAATTCTGTAAGAAATAAAATAAATAATATTGAAAAAGAGTGCATACAGAGTGCAGAGCCAGCTCCTTATTCAGTTAGGTTACAGCTATGCATGAAATGGAGCGCTACCCCCCCCCCCTCCCCCTCCCAACACCTCCTCCACCTTAATAATTGAAGCCCTCCTGCGCTGCTGTGTTACATTAAATACAATATCCAGCTAGGTTACAGCCAGTCTATATAATGGAACACTGGGCCCCAAAAACCAAAATCGCTGTATTAGAATAATGTTTTTAAATATGGTATTCAAGATGCATTAGAATATAGTACTGTTTTAATATGGTATCAAGCATAGAGCTCAGGCCCTCACCCCCATGACCAAAATACCTCTATGCCGATGTATTAGAATACTAATGTTTTAATATGGTATCAAGCATTCTATATAATAGAGCTTTGGCCCCGCCCTCATAAACAAAATCCCTCTATGTTTTAATATGGTACCCAGCCATCTATAAAATAGAGCGTTGGCCCCCATCCCAGGCGCGGATCCAGGATTTCGGGTTAGGGGGGCGTAACTATTTTGCAACACTTGACTATTTTATAGAACGAGCTAAGCTCGTTCGATAATATAGTCGAGTATTGCAAAATAGTCGAGATAGGGCTAGGGGGGGTCCGGGGGCATTCCCACCGGGAAAATTTTGCAAATCTACATAGCATTTCCTGCGTTCTGGCGCATTTTGGAAAACGACCGAAAAATGCATGGAATACATGGCATTGGCATGAAACGTGCCTTGTAACTTGTAAACAAATCTTTACTCGGCGAATTTTAGGGGGGCGCGCGCTGGGTCCGCCCCCACCGCCCCCCCCCCCCCCACCCCCCCCCCCCCCCTTGAATCCGCCCATGCATCCCCTATGATGAAATCCCCCTCTTAGAATAAATACGGTATCCAGCTAGGTTACAGCCATGTATGAAATAGAGCAAAAACAGATAATCAATACATGCTGGAATGAATCATGAAGCTGCAGCTCGTCATGTGAATAGGACCTCAGCCAATGTAGCCAATATCGCAGCTGTGTCGTTGACAACTGACACGGCCAGCGTAGACACGGAACTGTGCAGTCTGATCAGGGTCTAGATTAACATTAGCTGCGGGAAGTAACTGCAGAATACGCCCGTATCGACGATACGGGAGTATTCTGCAGTTACTTCCCGCAACTAGATTAACATTGAACTCGCATAGTTATGTATTGTGTACAGACATTTATTACCAAACACAAGTTTGTAGACAGACACATGCGTAAATCTATTTAGGGATGTCCATACAATTACAATGTAAGGTAACCGTTTCCCCGCATTCAAAGGGTGAATGTTAAAACTACAAAACAATGTTTTGTCATGACGCACCACATACTATCTTTGCTTATTTGTGTCATCGACTTCTCGTGTATTCATTTTATGAATACAACCATTTAACGCTATCAACACTTTCGCCGCATAAATTAATGACCATAACTGACCACACGCGTTTGGACACCCCAATTGACAAAGGGAACCTGTTGATATTCGTGCAGCATAGCCTCAGATTTGATGTATTAGTGTTTAATGGCTAAGATCATTTAAATGAGAACAGAATATTTACATCGTTTTAAATATGTATTCAGCCCTGAAATTAGAATAACTTGACCTGGTGCCAGGTCCATACCACACCGGTCACTTGGCATAGCCGCAAATACATCTGTGGATCTGCACAGTCTGATCAGGGCCTACACTATTGACTAGTATGTCATGGAGGGATGTTTGCTGTAAGTACTATCCACAGATGTTAGTATGACCGGGTAATGTTACCAACAGCGCTCCAGATAAGTAGTGTATCAGTGTATTTTACCAACTTATTTTAATGTTAATGTGCATTGATTTTCAAAAGTGGGAGTACAAAATACTTACAACATTTTATAAATACTTATTGATTTTCAAACTGACGAGTATATATGCTCTAATACAGCTTAAAACTCACTTCAGCTTAGCAAAGCAAACTGCGTTTGAAGCGATGAAGCATGGAACTATCAATGTCAGATGATTAGGGGTGAAGGGACTTATGGCGTTTAACGGTCTGTCAACAGTTTATGTCATTTTAAGCTGGGTCATAGAGAATACCAGGCTAGTGTCGTTTGATATCAAGTTTATCAGGCAAGGCTAGGAAACGCGTAGGAATTCCGAGGCTTGCCGAGGAATTCCTACCGTTTCCGAGCCGAGCCTGATAAACTTGATATCAAAATACACTAGCCTGGTATTCTATTTATCAGGTACCGTTTTATGCTCGAAAATGACCACAGAACGCGGACTTGTTTACGTTGCGTCATTACATTGACGTCATTCGATAACGTCACGTGACGTCATCCGACTAATGGACCGTCAGTTTTCACTTCGTTGTAACCCGGATGTTTATATCAGGTCAATGCCTGATACAACAATATGTTATCAGTCAGTAAGTATTCGGTCAATACAGGGCAGGTTACCTGATAAAACAGGGTAGAGTCCCGTATTTCACTTGTACGGATGGTTGGAAAATCCCAAACTTAGTAATGAACAGTGATTGACGTAATCAAGTGAATGTGCAGTCTTATTTTGGGGCTACGCTGACAAAAAGCCCAATCAGTTAATTGTTGTTGTCACAGCAGGTCATCATCAGCTTTCATCATGACCGTTTCACAATTCAGTGCAGTGCATGCCCAAGGTGCATGATCACGTGGTTATAACAACAACAACAGTGGCTGAAAGTGTTGAAATCTTGCCCACTCCAAAGTAAGTATTATTTGATATTTTCTTTAATATGTAACGGATTTTCATGAAATATGGCGCAGCAAACGCGTCTTCATGAGCTGCATTTGGTCGTCCAGTGAGTTCGGCACAGACTTATGTCGTTTTTGCGAAGAATCGATTGCCGTGTCTACCGACACGGAAATCGATTCTTCGCAAAAACGACAGAAGTTTGGGCCAAAGTACAGATACCACCAAATGCAGCTTAACAAGACGCGTTTGATGCGCCACATTTCATCAGAATCCGTTACGTAAGAAGGACACTATAAAATAATACGTACTTTGAATCGGATGGATTCTGGAAGTTTCAGTACTGGTTGTTGTTGTTAGTACCACGTGATCATACACCTTGATGCCCATATCAGACTGCGCGAATGCACAGGCTGATCTGGGACTGCATTGCAAGTAAAGACTGCATGGTATGTTGCCACGGCAACCTTAGTTGCCATGGCGGCTATGACAACCCTCATTGCCATGGGCAACCATATATAAACTGCATGACGATGTGAGTGAGTCTGGATAAGCCATGTTGTCGGGACAAGCCCCATGTTATCACGACATATGGCTGGTGTAACTGTTTTTATTCTGTTGTTTTTTAAAGCTAAATATGGTATTAGATGGCGCTTTGAATACTTTGCAAACATTTTGTAAACACTGCTTTAGTAACATGATTGATATATTCTGAGCAGGTTTCTCAGAAACCAGGGCTTATAGTGTATGAGAAAGTATCGTATAAACAACTGTGCGTTGACGAGATACGCGCTGACCGATACTAAAGGCATGCATCATGCATTGATGCTCATACAACGTACCAACTTCAGTCTGGATCCTTCAACAACTTCCACTGACGTTCATAACTTTACGATGTCACCACGATGGCAGATATTTGTCAATAATGTTTTATGACTTAACAATATCACAACTTACGTATATAGAGTTTATTCAATTACCATTTTGAAATACTGGATTTATTTCCCGAGACATCTGGAAATCCGACAAAGAAACTCCGCACGAGTTTCCTTGTCGGATTTACAGATGTCAAGGGAAATAAATCCGGTATTTAAGCTGGTAGTGGAATAAAGTGTATATTACATGCTGTTTGAAAAAATGTGAAATGCTCTTAGACCAGATAATAACGTCGCAAAATTGACAATTTTGACGTTAGCATATGAATTGTTTATTCGCCGGAAATGACGTCATATGTGACGTTAATTACGTCTTGCAAACGTCTACATTTATTGACTGGGTTTACATTTGTGTGCATTCCAAGTACACATTATACAATCAAGCATTCAACTTCACTAGAATGCAGAAAATATTAAATATTTAAAGTTTCTATTTGCTAAGTACTAGTAGCAAAGTGGAACTCATGTATGCATACAAATTGACTTAGACTACGGCGAAAATTGGAATGTAGATATTATGCTGTAATGGGAAATGCATAAATGTAATTGTATTCACTGTATCAACCCAACAAGCTGTAAACTGAACATTGAAAAACATTGTAGATCCTGATTAGACGACTCGCAACGAGTCGTCTCATCAGGATCTTCAATGTTTGTTAATAGTTTTCAGATTTTTATAAACAGAAGTTTTCTGTTTTATGGAATAGTCCAACACGTATCATGTAACACACAATATATGTCTGATATTTAGTGGTGAATGGGTCAATATGTTTTATCATGTGATACATGCACGTCTAGAGCTCCAGATAAGGTGTGTATTAGCGTATATTACGCACTTATTTTAGCAGAATACGCATTGATTGTCATTGAAAGTGGGAGTACAAAATATACTATAATACATTTGTAAAAGTAAAATACGCATTGAATTTGAAATATGGGGGTATAATACTCTTTAGATACCAAACTTATCTGGAGCTCTGTACGTTCCGCCCCTACAACATTCAACACAAGTCGACCTTTCACCTATATGTAGTACAAAAGCCCTGGTTTCCGGTAAACAAGCCTGTTTAGTGTTTACTAGTGTACTGTTATATGAACATTATCAGCCAGAACTCTGAACTTTCATATTGTTGATACGGTAACCATGGAGATGTCACTTACCTGAATAGTGAATACGCATTTTGTTATAAGCACAATGCAGGAAATACAAAATAAGGTTAATTGACTAGTCACGACGTATACATTTCTGGAAACGTAAATAATATTGAATTTTGTTTTTGAAAATTGTTGTACATGTAAATGCGTCATATACACAGGGTTCCCACTGGTCTTTAAATTCCTGGAAAGTCATGGAATTTGCAAAAATGGATTCCAGGCCTGGAAAGTCATGGAATTTGCCTCTTTTTCTGAAAAGGTCATTGAAAGTCATGGAATTTGGATTCCAGTCCAATTATTGGTGTTGTTGAGCAAAGTTCTGTGCAATTTCGTGATTTCGAGCCAAACGATTTGATGTGGTAAGGGCACCTGGCACCAAATCGGGATTTTGTAAATTCAGAACTGAAGTACGAATGGTGTCGAGTCTGCAATACACTTGTGTTGGGGAGAGAAGTAACTTCTCTCCCCAACACAAGTGTATTCCAGGCTCGACACCGTTTCATCAGCATCATCCATGCAAATATGGGTCCTTGAATTTCGAAAACAGGTCCTTGAAAGTCATGGAAAAGTCATGGAATTTGGTCTTCCCAAAAGAGTGGGAACCCTGTATACATTATAAAAACACAAATATTCTTTTCTAGTACATGTATCAGTTGGCAGAGGGCAAGGATTTAGAGTATGTAGTATGTATGTCTCTGCATAGGCATATTCCTGAATGAGCAACAAAATACAATGGCCGAAAATGGCAATGTCCACTTTTGAGAGGTGACTGTATGCTGGGTCATAAGATAAACCGGACACCAAGCAAACACATGTGATCTTATTTTTGATGAGTTTCTTGGTCATTTATCTCAGGTGATAATGTCTGTTCGTGATCGCATAGCACACAACTATGGCTCAGAGCGATCAAATGCCCGATTTACAGTGAAACCTCTGTAAGCCGGGCACCCTAGGGACCTCCAAGGGTGTCCGGTTTAGAGAGGTTTCACTGTATATACATGCATTCCTATGACCCAGCTATTTGTGAACATAGGTTGGACTCGGTATCGAGCGTCTTGTTCGTTGGGTACAGCAAATGAGTCACAAAGTGTGGAACATATCTTTGTTTGTCACAAAGTGTTCGGGAAACACACTAATTAGCGGCAACATTATTGACTCATTCATGAATGACAATCAACAGAATGCCCTATGTTGGCTACACATGGAGACCGCCAACGGAGAAACCATCCATACGATGCTTACACAAATTGATTTGCCCTTTGGAGCATTCACTCTGACAGTAGAATTAAAGCTGACAGTTTTGTCAATGACATGCAGCCTTCTTCAATGATGGACTAGCGAACAATGTAGACCCTGATCAGACTGTGCAAACGCACTGTTTGCGCAGTCTAATCAGGGGCAAATGTCATATCAGCGCAGTCTTATATTGAGCTATGCTGGTAGCAAATGTCGTAAGATGCATTTCATCAGTCGGCGGTCCATGTATCATATCAATTATCACAATGAACTAAGGCTACACACACTGTAGCAATTCAATAGGAAATCTAGACATGAGACATGCCATGTGATTTTTTACCTTCGGACATTTGCGTAATTTCATGAAATATGTTTACAAAAATTACAGTATTTTCCGTAAATGGCGTCAAAAGTAGACAAATTTTTTTTCAACTTTTTACTTTATTTATGAAACATATTGTAAATTTTGTAAACGTATTTAATGAAGTTACGCAGATGTCCGAAGGTACAAAATCACATGGCGTGTCTTAAATGATTTCAAAAGTGAAATTATAGTTTACATATACACATTTTAGCTAAAGTTTGATGTGTACAATATTTTGTCGTACAGTGAACTCAAAGATTCTGTAACATTCATATGCCGATACATGTGCATGCATTTTATCTTATTTATCTTTGAATGGTAACCCGTATTGCCTTCAGCAAACTAACCCAACAGAGCAAGTATTTTTTCCACACATACGAACTACTTCCAATAACTGCTTCTAATATATGCTTTCAAGAAGTAGCATTAAGAATAACATGGAAAAAAATCTTGAAATTTTATAAAAAAAAACATTATACAGAAGAACCTATCTAAACCGGACACGCAGGCAGTCTTTGTATCCTTAATTTTATGTGTTTCATCGATGTATATTTATGAGGATAATGCCTGTTCAAGTTCGCGAAGCACAGCCGCATACCTTGATATAGTCATATGTCTGATTTACAGTGGAACATCTCTAAACCGGACACCCTGGGACAGGGTGTCCGGTTTAAAGAGGTTCCACTGTAGATTTCTTCGAAAATCCACCATGGACTGTATATGTTACAATCGGATGCAGAAACATGTGACATCTCGTGTTGTTACCGTGGCAACAAGCCAGACCGCCTCTCCGTTGATACCGTGTTCGTCTCCAAGAAACAATGTCTGTGCCAGTTATTGTCAATCTATCTCTTACATAAACTTGAAAATAAAAACTTAGCATTTTATTCATGAACGTGTTTGTTGTTTACTTTCGTCTATGTATTACACATCAGCCCAATCTCACCATTTAGTTGCCTGCGGCCTGTTTCATTAAAGGTGCATGCCCACTCAGTAGGTACAAAATGTTCTTTACAGGAATTAAATAAGTTTATAATTGTGTCACTATTCCACCAGTTCTAAAAATTACGAGTGCCCGCTATACAGACATAATCATTTAGTAATATTTAGTTTACTGATAGTGACTGCGATGGTATCAGGCTATTTTCATATGCAAATCAGGCATGCTATTTTTAGCTCACCTGAGCGAAGCTCATGTGAGCTATTGTTACCGCAATGTGTCCGTCGTCCTTCGTCGTCGTCCGTCGTCCGTGAACATTTTCAAACGTCTTCTCCTCGTTAACCATTGGGCCTATAGTCACCAAACTTCATGGTCATGATCCTTAGGTAGGGGGATTACAACATTTGTTAAAATGACGTCATTACGTAATCCAAGATGGCCGCCGTCTAAAAATAGCACACATTCTTCAAAAATCTTCTTCTCAAGAACCGCCAACCGGATTTCGACAAAACTTGGTAGGAATGATCGATGTACAATGCTCTTTCAAAGTTGTTAAAATGGTGACCCCGGGGTCAAAAATGGGCGTGGCCCGTGGGGTCAAATTGGGGTCAAATTTTATTTTTGGCCGAATATGGTCATGTTATATACCAAATCGAAGGTATCAACGAGGCGATCACTCTGTCGAAATCGGATGGTTATGTCATCCAAGATGGCCGCCGTGAAGCCTTTTCAGATTTGTTAAAATGGAGGTCATCGCTTATCCAAGATGGTCGCCGTCTAAAAATAGCATACATTCTTAAAAAATCTTCTCATGAACCGCTAGCTGGATTTCGACGAAACTTAGTAGGAATGATCGATGTACAATGCGCTTTCAATGTTGTTAAAATGGTGACCCCGGGGTCAAAAATGGGTGTGGCCCGTGGGGTCAAATTGTGGTCAAATTTTATTTTTGACCGAATATGGTCATGTTATATACCAAATCGAAGGTATCAACGAGGCGATCACTCTGGTACATTTTATGTCGAAATTGGATGGTCATGTCATCCAAGATGGCCGCCGAAAGATCAAAAGGTCGTTCTTTTATTAAAGATTTCAAAATTCTTCTTCACACGAACCGCTTGGCCCATGGTGGCCAAACTTCACAGTTATGGTCCATGGCTGAAGTCTTTTCAGATTTGTTAAAACGGAGGTCGTCGCTAATCCAAGATGGCCGCCGTCTAAAAATAGCACAAATTCTTAAAAAATCTTCTCATGAACCGCTGGCCGGATTTCGACGAAACTTGGTAGGAATGATCGATGTAGAATATTCTTTCAAAGGTGTTAAAATGGTGACCCCAGGGTCAAAAATGGGCGTAGCCCGTGGGGTCAAATTTTATTTTTGACTGAATATGCTCATGTCATATATCAAATTGAAGGTATCGATGAGGCGATTGCTCTGGTGCAATATTTGTCGGAATCGGATGATTATGTCATCCATGATGGCCGCCAAAAGGTCCATTTATTCGAGATTTTGAACGTTTTTTTCTCAGGAACCACGTGGCCGTTGCTGGCCAAACTTCATAGTAAGTTAAGATCCTTGGGTGAAGCATTTTCAGATTTGGTAAAATGAGAGTCATCGCTTAATCCAAGATGACCGCCATCTAAAAATAGCACAATTGTTTTAAAACACATATGAACTCAATGTCACATTCTCCTCTTGTGTTCATGGAGTCAGGTGAGCGAATTAGGGCCATCATGGCCCTCTTGTTTAATTATTTATACTAATTAATTAAATGTGTCACCTGAATTTTTTTTTGACAGATTATAAAGTATGATCATTGCACATCAAAAAATAAATACAGAGAATAAATAGTAATGTCCGTTAACATTTTAAGGAACCACGGTTATCGCCCTTGATATCAGTGTGGAAATCTACGTCTGATATAAAATGTATAATAATGCCAATCAATGGTGGACGAATGTTTAGTTTGCCAGAAAATGTCTCAGGTGATGTCTCCGTTTAGTGCTATGAAGAACATTTTGTGCCTATTGAGTGGGCATGTACATTTAAACTTTGTAACACTAAGAAGTTTGTAAGTGCAAAACTTACTTTTAGAATAACATTTACGTGTACACCGACATCTGATGTTGGCAAATCTTTAGTGGATGCGTTCATATGTAAGTATGCGTGTATTGTAACGTTAGTAAACCATGGTAATCATTAATGTGAGATGCAAATGAATAAAAACATTTTCGTACGAACATTTTTAGCGCAAGAAGTTGAGTGAAATGGGCCTGTTACTGTTACTGGGACGTTAAACCCATTTACTTTTTTGTATATAAACATAAATGGGTTTAACGTCCAGTAACATATAAGGCCATATAGACGGTACCTCAGTTTTAAAGTCTCCGAAAGACAGGTGGGATGGAAACGCAATAAAAGTATGTGTTCCTGCCTTGGGTATAGGAACGAATGGCCTTTTTGTTGAATATATCGGGGTATAAACTTGGAAAAGTCGCGGGAATACTGGACGAAGCGATAAAAAATTACAATTTTCGAAAATTGTAATTTGATAAGGCCTCGTCCATATTCCCGCGACTTTTCCAAGTTTATATCCCCGATAAATTCAACAAAAAGGCCATTAATTCCTTATAATTCCAGCATTTGAAATAAATTCATCAAGAAAATATGTTTATTTTCCGTTTTCTTAAGAATTATTTTAACTGCGCCTCACGGTTACGGAAAGTAGTTCGGCGTGGGAGTTTACTGGGATATAAATTTTGGACAGAGACTTGCTACGGGCCAATCAAATGTTAGGGAATTGTGTAAATAGTTTTGTGCTGGAATTATTAACCCACAACCACTGGTATTGAAGTCCAACACCCCATAGACCACAATCAGGCATGAGGCCAACCATTTGCACAAAAAGTCTGAAATGCATTGAAAATATACTGAAGCCCCTTTGCAAATGTATCGTATTTAAGCAGATCAGACCAAATCTGAAACATTTCGGAATTTAAAATCCTGAAAAATAAGTCAACATCTAAGGTCATTTAAGGAATATTCACATCGAGAAGAAAAACATATATTCAGCCCTGAAATTAGAATAACCTGACCTGGTGACAGGTCCATACCGCACCAAAGTCACGGTAGGATTACTCTTATAAGGGGTATAATCAGATTCAACTGTCACATACAAAATGCCAAAGACGTATGTGAGGGCCAAAACCCCCCCAGTCGGGATTCCGGTAAGGATGAACCCCAATCGTTAAAATAACCACGCTTAAAAGAGCAAGTCTCATGTAGTGCACAACTCATCCCTCTCCTGCTATACCGTTTGTTTGTTTATTGGAGTTTAACGGCCTATCAACAGCTAAGGTCATTTAAGGCCGGGCCAACGGGTTCAATCCCGCATTTAACCTGCTGCATTTGGGGGGAGGGGGGGGATTCCCAAATCAGAACGGAATATTTACACAGAGAAAAAATATATTCAGCCCTGAAATTAGAATAACCCGACCCGGTGCCAGGTCCATACCGCACCAAAGTCACTTGACCCCTTCCCCTATTAAAAAGTAATACGGGTAGGATTACTCTTATAATGGGTATAACCAGATTCAACTGTCACATACAAAATGCTAAAGACGTATTTGAGGGCCAAACCAGGTTGGGATTCCGGTAAGGATAAACCCCGATCGTTAAATTGCCCACGCCTAAAAGGACAAGTCTCGTGTTCACACAACCCATCCCTCTCCTGCTATACTGTTTCTTTGTTTATTGGTGTTTAACGGCCTATCAACAGCTACGGTCGTGTAAGGCCGGGCAAACACAGGTTCGATCCCATTTTAACATGCTGCATTGGGGGCGGGGATTCCAAAATCAGAATGGAATATTTACATCGAGAAAAAAATATATTGAGCCCTGAAATTAGAATAACCTGACCTGGTGTTGCGACCAGTGTAGATATGTAGGATCTGCACTGTTCGCCATTCCAGCAATGCTTCATGCTTCTAAAAATCAATATAGATCGCTATCAGACTATACGAGTGTGCAATTTGATCAGGAGCTACACTGGTCACAAATCCCATAAGTCCCATTTCTCCAGTCACAACCACAAATGTGCATGGCACACTATCTTGCAGACATGTCTCGCTTCCATTGTGTTAACATATTCCCAGTTAACCCTTCAACCCTACGTAACTGGATTTGATTTATTCGTGTTTAACGGTCTTACCGTCTATCAACAGCTATGGTCATTTAAGGCCGGGCCAATGGGTTCGATCCCGCATTTAACCTGCTGCATTGAGGATGGGGTGCCAGGTCCATACCACACCAAAGTCACTTCCCCGAAAGAAGGATTACGAATACTCGTAATACTCACATAAAGGGTATAACCAGATTCAACTGTCACATACACGAATGCCAAAGACGTACATGAGGGCCAAACCAGGTATCTTGGTCGGGATTCCAGTAAGGATGAACCCCGATCGTTAAAATACCCATCGCATGCTCCCACCTGCCACCCAATATAAGTACATGTAATTGGAATGGACTGTGATATTTAAGGACAAATCAAACTGTCACAAAATTATTTTCAGACTAGCTAATTTATAATAAGGAGGTGCTAGAAGGGAAAATACATGAACATCACTTACAACAACAGCTGTAGGAGAACAGCATAGCTCGACTACGAGGGTTGTCGATGTACACATAGCTTGACAAACAAGATGGCCGCGGCCTGTATAAAAACCTTAACCAAGGTTGACTAAAAACCTTAACCAATGGAAATTAAGTAAATAATTCAAGGTTAAATGTAGGTCAATGTCAGATATAGGTCAGGGGTTATTGATGTACATCACTAGGAGATGAAGTTTTCCAAGTATGGTTGCTGTAGGCACAGGAGTATTCCATATACAAGCTTGACTAAAAAGCTTAACCAAGGGGAAATAAGTAAGTAATCCAAGGGTAAAGTATGTCAAGGCCAAATATAGGTCAGGGAGTATTGATGTACATCACTAGGAGATGAAATTGTCCAAGTATGGTTGCTGTAGGCCCAGGAGTATTCCATATACAAGCTTGACTATAAACCTTAACCAAGTTTGAGTACAAACCTTAACCAATGGGAAATAACTAAGTAATTCAAGGTTAAATGTAGGTGAAGGTAAAATATAGGTCAGGGGTTATTGATGTACATCCCTATTTCAAAAAGTTATCCAAGTATGGTGTCTGTATGCACTGTAGTATTCCATCTACAAGCTTAACTAAAAACCTTAACCAAGCTTGACTAAAAACCTTAACCAATGTTGACTAAAAACCTTAACCAATGGGAATTAACTATGTAATTCAAGTGGAAATGTAGGTCAAGGTCAAATATAGATCAGGGGTTATTGATGTACATCCCTATGAGAAAAGGTTGTCCAAGTATGGTGTATGTATGCACAATAGTATTCCATGTACAAGCTTGACTAAAAACATTAATCAAGGTTGAATAAAAACCTTACCCAAGGGAAATTAACTAAGTAATTCAAGGTTAAATGTAGGTCAAGGTCAAATATAGGTCAGGGGTTGTTGATGTACATCACTAGGAGATGAAGTTGTCCAAGTATGGTTGGTGTAGGGCCAGGAGTATTCCATCTACAAGCTCGACTAAAAGGCTTAACCAAGGGGAATTAAGTAAGTAATTCAAGAGGAAATGAAGGTCAAGGTAAAATATAGATCAGGGGTTATTAATGTACATCCCTATGAGAAAAGGTTGTCCAAGTATGGTGTCTGTATGCACAATAGTATTCCATGTACAAGCTTTGACTAAAAACCTTAACCAAGGTTGACTAAAAACCTTAACCAAGGGGAATTAACTAAGTCATTCCAGGTTAAATGTAGGTCAATGTCAAATATAGGTCAGGGGTTGTTGATGTACATCACTAGGAGACGTAGTTGTCCAAGTATGGTGGGTGTAGAGCCACGAGTATTCCATATACAAGCTTGAGTGAAAAACCTTAACCAAGGGGAATTAACTAAGTAGTTCAAGAGGAAATGTAGGTCAAGGTCAAATATAGATCAGGGGTTATTGATGTACATCCCTATGAGAAAAGGTTGTCCAAGTATGGTGATTCCATGTACAAGCTTGACTAAAAACCTTAACCAAGGTTGAGTAAAACCTTAACCAAGGGGAATTAACTAAGTAATTCAAGGTTAAATGTAGGTCAAGGTCAACTATAGGTCAGGGGTTGTTGATGTACATTACTAGGAGATGAAGTTGTCCAAGTATGGTTGGTGTAGGGCCAGGAGTATTCCATCTACAAGCTTGACTAAAAAGCTGAACCAAGGGGAATTAACTAGGTAATTCAAGAGGAAATGTAGGTCAAGGTCAAATATAGATCAGGGTTTATTGATGTACAGCCCTATGAGAAAAGGTTGTCCAAGTATGGTGTATGTATGCACAATAGTATTCCATCTACAAGCTTGACTAAAAACCTTAACCAAGGTTGACTAAAAACCTTAACCAATGGGAATTAACTAAGTAATTCAAGGTTAAATGTAAGTCAAGGTCAAATATAGGTCAGGGGTTGTTGATGTACATCACTAGGAGATGAAGTTGTCCAAGAATGGTTGGTGTATTCCATCTACAAGCTTGACTAAAAACCTTAACCAAGGTTGACTAAAAACCTTAACCAAGGGGAATTAACTAAGTAATTGAAGAGGAAATGTAGGTCAAGGTCAAATATAGATCAGGGGCTATTGATGTACATCACTAGGAGATGAAGTTTTCCAAGTATGGTGGGTGTAGGGCCAGGAGTATTCCATATACAAGCTTGACTAAAAACCTTAACCAAGGCGTGACGGTGACGCCGACGCCGGGGTGACTACATAAGCTCTCACTATTCTTCGAATAGTCAAGCTAAAAATTACAGCTCCTGTTGAGACGACTCATTACGAGCAGGCTCATCTGGATCTAAACTGTTTGAAAAAACACTGCTACACAGCAAAATGTGCCATATATGCAATTGATATGAAAAAAATCATATGATGTTCACATGTAAAACATATGAAAAACATATGAATTGGATATGAAATTCATATTCCACGAGCCGATATTAAATTCATATGATGCATATGAATTTCATATGAAAACAAATCGTAAATTTCATTAAAAAAAATTCATATGAAATTCATGTTACATATGCAATTCATATGAATTTTTTTTAATATGAATTTCATATGAAATTTTCATATGAAATTCATATGCCACACATTTTGTAGTGTACAAGGTCAAGGTAAATAACAATGAGTCATATAGTATTATTGAGCTATAAGCAAGATTTAATGCTAGTCAACAACTGTGGTTATACATGGGAATAACAGGCCACCTGCTGAGAAAATGTACCATCCCCACAGTCTGATCAGGGCCTACGCAATTTATTCACAGTAGTAGCGTGACAGTCCCCCGCAAATTGAGTATACTTTAGTCTAATGAGGTGGATGTGCAGGATTTACAAATGTTGAAAATGTTCTTCTAAGGTACTTTTTCCCAGCAAGCGGCCCAAATACAATTCTAACAAAATGATGGCACAGGACGTAATGATAGCCACAGAGACATATTCACAGAAAGAAATAAGAAAAATCCGCCCGATTTATTCACCTTTCTTATATGTGACTGACTCGATAAATGATGTTAAAGGATTTTACGACCAGTGTAGATCCAGATCAGACTGTGCATTCGCAGTCTGATCATGATCTGCACTGTTTGCCAATTCCATCAATGAAACACCTGCCAGGCTTCAAACAAACAATATAGATTGTTATCAGGCTACACGAGTACGCTATTTGATCAGGAGCTAGGCTTCTCATAAATCCCATAAGCCCAATTTCTCCATTTCTCAAATGTCCCTTCCTATGGTTGGCCTTATTCAGAGTTGAATGTACAGTCAAAACTTTTGTTTTCTTAGTTAATAAATCATTTCCAAGCTATCTAGCTAGATTTCAGAATCAATTTCCATTTTTTTTTTCCATCTCCTCCTCCAGGTTCTCCACCCCTGTTTCCCCATTTTAAATTCCCATAGAGAACTCATTTTTCGTAATAAAATCAATATATGACAAAATTTCAAGAAATAAAAAGAAGGCTCATTCTTAAATTTTTATAAAATTTAATATTATAGTTTATATGGCCGTAAAATTTGGGCAGGTTTCGTGAAACAGACAGTTACAAAGCCATGAAGGACGGGACTTAAACAATAAAACTCATGTTGTCCAAGTTCCGTGGTTGCAGCCGCTACAGTGAGTGAGAAACAGACTTAAACACAAAAACTTAACAATATGGAATCTGCCGGGCCACACAGATTTTGTCCTGCCAAAAACATATACATGTATTATATGGACATAAACCACAATGTACACAAGGAAATGTGGCCTGTCAACCCACAGATGCCCCCAGTAGCAGATTGGAGAAACTCCGGCAAACTTGCTCCTAACTTCTATAAACATGTTTTGTCTGAAACTACACGGCCTAGCTAAATTTCTGATAAAAAAACAGTTTGACCCATCAAATAGAACTCGAGCAATGTTGTCAAGCTGTGCCATCAGTTTGACCCATCAAATAGAACTCAAGCAATGTTGTCAAGCTGTGCCATCAGTTTGACCCATCAAATAGAACTCAAGCAATGTTGTCAAGCTGTGCCATCAGTTTGACCCATCAAATAGAACTCAAGCAATGTTGTCAAGCTGTGCCATCAGTTTGACCCATCAAATAGAACTCAAGCAATGTTGTCAAGCTGTGCCATCAGTTTGACCCATCAAATAGAACTCAAGCAATGTTGTCAAGCTGTGCCATCAGTTTGACCCATCAAATAGAACTCAAGCAATGGTGTCAAGCTGTGCCATCACGTCTACACAAAGTGAATATACATGTATGACAGGTGTATGATCATGTGCTACTAACAACAACAAGTACCGATTCAAAGTACGTATTCTTTTATAGTGTCCTTATTACGTAACAGATTTTTATGAAATATCGCGCATCAAACGCGTCTTGTTAAGCTGCATTTGGTGGTCTCTGTATTTTCTCCCAAACTTCTGTGGTTTTTGCGAAGAATCAATTTCCGTGTCTCTGACACGGAAATCGATTCTTCGCAAAAACGACATATGTCTGTGCCAAACTCCCTAGACCACCAAATGCAGCTCATGAAGACGCGTTTGCTGCGCCATATTTCATCAAAATCCATTGCATATTAAGGAAAATATCAAATAATACTTACTTTGGAGTGGGCGGCGTTGTTGTTGTTGTAACCACGTGATCATATCATACACCTTGTGTAGGACAGGTGTATGAAAATGAAAATAGTTTCCCGCATTGAAGGGTTAAACACGGGGTAATGTAAACATGGATATTTACATAGGTTTACAATTCAAAAGCTGTAAAAACTAGAAAATGTGTTCATCGAACATGGATGCGCCACATATCGTTTTGATAGTAAATGAGGCCAAATTCCAAGTCCAAAAGGGGAAGATAATCCATGGCTCAGTGTCAAAGCAAAAATAGAAATTCTCTTTGGGCAGCTACACACCATAAAGAAGCTATATACCAAGCACCAAGCCTCCAGCTACTACGGTTTAGAAATTTTACAAGTTACAATGCAAAATGGTGAAATTGTAAGTCGAAAAGGGGGAGATAATCCATGACCCGGGGTACGAATCAAAAATCTAAATAAACCTTGCGCATCTACTCATCATAAGGAAGCTACATACCAAGTTTCAGGTCTGTAGCTGGTACGGTTTAAAAAAAAAAGAGTTACGAGGTCGGTGACGGACAGACAGGGGATGGACAGACAAGGGTAATGTTCACTAAATGCCCACACCACTATCGTGGTGGGCGTAAAAATAATGTGTGTGTGCAATTTTACGCGAATTGAAATTTGCAAAAAAAGTCAGTTTCAATTTCTACGTGTTTACATCATTTCGTATGTTCTTGTGCTTGCACATTTTTATTGCAGTACGAAGAACCTGCATACGTAAGTACAACAAACAAGCAAACAATGAGATGCTGCCCACAGCCACACGTGTGACTGGAGAAATGGGGCTTATTGGAATTGTGACCAGTGTAGCTCCTGATCACACAGCACACTCCTGTAACCTGGTAACGATCTATATTGCTCGTTAGAACCATGCCTTCGTTTCATTCATGAAATAGCGAACAGTGCAGATCCTGATCAGACTGCGGACGCACAGTCTGATCTGGATCTACACTGGTCGCAGAACTCGTCAGCCCCATTTCTTCAGTCACAGCCTGATGTCATCATATTCCTGTTAATTGACAGACTTTGTAAGCCAGACATCAGGAGCATAACCTGCTAATTATCCGTGGCTGAATTCGCTGACCAGTCAACAGTTGAATCTGCATCATTAGTTGTTGCAGATAATGACCCCATCTCACAATATGTATAATTCCCAACTCTCTAATGTTAAATTTCGTCAAATTAAACATTATTCTTACACTGAACAGAATTTACTGTATCGAAACTTAATTACTGCAAATGTAACTCAAAAGTTTTTAATTTTCAACTTTAATTTTTAGCGACAGTGATAATGTGATGAAGTATGGCATAAATGCTAACTGTAAATATTACTGACTGTAGTTCAATTTCAGTTGACTTTTCGTTACGACTTCTCTTGTGAAATGTGGCTGTGACAGGAGAAATGGGGCTTATATTATGGGATTTGTATGTTTTGTTTGTTTGTTTGTTAGGGTTTAACAGCTAAAGTCATTTAAGGCCAGGTCAATGGGTTTAGTACTCAATCCCATATATTACCTGTACAAGTACATGTACAAATGGGGGGGGGAAAATCCCAAAATTAGAACTGAATATTTACAATAAAACCAGATGGCTGCGGCCCGCATGTCGAGCCCGCCGAGGCATTTGATGGTATTTTTAAAAACTTTAACGCAGATTTCGGATGGATGGACGGACGGACGGACGCACGCACGCACGGACACCCGGACACCCGGACGTCATTGTGATCACTATGTCTCACTTTCTGCAAGCGGGCTCAACAAAAACTATATATTCAGCTCTGAAATCAGAATAAAACTGATCTGATGCCAGGTCCTCGCCACACCAGAATCACTTGGCCCCCTCCCAAAAGCAGTAGGATCAGTAATCCCAGGTAACAAAAAGAGCCAAAGATAAAAACGTACCTGAGGGCCAAATCAGGCAAATCGTGATTCCTATAAGGAGGAACCCCACCGTTAATTTACACCATCGCGTTCGCCCGACCAACCAACCACCCACTATAGTGCTTGGTAGAAAGATGATGGTGTTTCATTGTTGGAATGGCGAAGAGTGCAGATCCTGATCAGACTGTGCTGGATCTACACTGGTCGCAAAACCCATAAGCCCAATTTCTCCAATCAAGCCACAAATCAGGATCAAAGTACATGTACAAACTTTAAATTTTTTATTTACTGACAACGCCTCAATGGGCACATCATGCTGGCCACGTCCATTTTGTTCGGATCCAGTCATGATCAGGCTACATTTTAACATGCAATAACTCTGGCGGTTCTTATTTTCACAAACATGTGTGGCACGCGTAATCAGCGCTAATAAAAACCATGCAAAAATGCCCACATTTACAGTGCATGTTATTGTGATGGACGTCACACGGATCCAGCCGCCATATCCTGTATATGTAGATGACTAACGTTTCCTTTTAGCTGTGTCACGTCGATGGCCTGGGCTTTAGTATCAATTTCCCCGTCTGGAAAACAGAAAATTGATTGATTGATTGAGGTTTATGCAAGTTCAATAGCAAGGTTCATTCAACGGCAAGATCTCATACGGATGAAGAGCTCCAGATAAGGTGCGTATTGGCGTATTTTACGCACTTGTTTTAGCAGAATACGCATTGATTATCAAAAGTGGGAGTACAAAATACTAGCAGCAATGTGAAAATATGCATTGATTTTCAAATTGATTAGTGAAAAAACTGTAATAAAGTTTAAAAGTTACTTAGTTGAGCTGCTTTTTGCAGCTCAAGTAAGTGAATTTTAAATTTGATTTATGTTTTATCATTTGTTCCCTATTTAATACGGAAGAAAATCAATAACACATTTGTAAAAGTAAAATACGCATTGAATTTGAAATTTGGGGGTATATTACTCTTTAGATACAAAACTTATCTGGAGCCCTGCTGATGGGAATGCACCTGTATAGATGGAGAATTGCATGTTGACCAAGCTCTTTCCTGTACTGAAACAACAACGGCCTGATCTGTTGTCTGGAACCCTTAGCATACATGGTATGGGATCACGCGGTCTATTCTTTTTTCTGGCGTAATGGCGTAATTTTTTATCCATACGACTTCGGTATCTTTCTTTTAACCCTTAGAATGCGGGAACCGAAAATAGTCGTCTGCTGATTATTCATATTTTGTCTTTTCTCTCAGTAAAAACATGGTTTGGCAGCATTTTAGAATCATTTCCATTGGAAATGATTCTAAAGTGCTGCCAAACCAAGTTTTTGATGAGAAAATGGAAAAAAATATTCAGCAGACGACACAAATTAATTCAGCACTGTGAGGGTTAATGATGACCATGTTCCAGCCGTTAACACCACGAGACCGCCACTACCAAATTTAGCAGCATTACTTATGTAGTTAATCTGAACATTCTGCAGAGAAATTTGAATCGGACGGAATTGAACGTTGTTTAAACATCCGAATCAAATTTCTATATAGAATGTTCAGACCCACTACACACGTAATGCTGCTAAATTTGCTATTGGCGGACGCGTAGTGTTAATGGCTGAAACATGGACATCATTAAAAGAAAGAAATCGCAATCGTATTGATGAAAACTAAGATTTATCCGAGACCTCATTGGCGCCGCCATTATTCCAGGCACAACAATAGACCATGTGATCCCATACACCGGCATACCAGACAACTTTTTAGCATTTTTTTAAAGTTTTATTACGAAGAAGGAAAATTCACACACCTGTGAATCCCAGTACAGATGGATTCATGGTGAACACATTCACCAACACCATCCAACACCTTCCTATCCTCTAACCAGACTGTGTCGAGCCGGATCTTGGACTAAATGTGGCTGTGACTGGAGAAATGGGGCTTATGGGATTTGTGACCAGTGTAGCTCCTGATCAAATAGCACACTTCTGTAGCTAGATATCGATGTAGAGTGCTGGTTAGAAGCACGACGGGTGCTTCGTCGATGGAATGGCGAACAGAGCAGATCCTGATCAGACTGTGCGAATGCACAGGCTGATCTGGATCTACACTGGTCGCAAAACCCATAAGCCACATTTCTCCAGTCACAGCCAGAAATAAGTCATAGAGAAAATTGCCATGACAAGTTATATGCGGCTGTCACTAGAGAAATAAGGCTTATGTCCAATGCGACCAATGTATACCCAACCAGCCTCAGCCTCAGTGAAACAATTGTCGTATGTCTAAAACAGTATTGAAGTCGAAGAGTAAATGAGGTTCTTACTTAATACAATGTACGAGATCGGTGACTTGCGAGAAGATGCATTAACATAACTGCACAAAGGTGTCTAAAACAACATCGCCCGCCGGCAGAAATAATGCAGATCAGGAACTAGACTGGTCACAAATGCCATAAGCCCCATTTCTCCAGTCACAGCCACATAAGCAGACTTACCTCGTCACACGACATATTGTATTCAGCTAGGACCTTCCGACATCGGGATGCTATACTGGCATAGTTAAGGATCAATTGATTGATTTGGGGTTTTTTTTCTATTGGTGTTTAACGGCCTATCAACAGCTAAGGTCATGTAAGACAGGTCAAACGGGTTCGATCCTGTTTTAACCTACTGCAATGGGGGGAAAATCCCAAAATGAGAATATTTACATCGAAAGAAAATATATTCAGCCCTGAAATTAGAATAACTTGACCTGGGACCAGGTCCATACTACACCAAAGTCATTTGGCCCCTTCCCCTAATATAGGATTACGAATAATGATAATACTCACATAAGGGATACAACCAGACAATTTGGGTACCCCTTTTATTCTGTAGATATACCATTGTAAATTGAAAATGCTTCAAATAGTTTATACCCCTAACAGAGTATTCAGGATATATAGAGAATAGTAGGTTAGTGCCGTGAATGGGAAAAATATCTGGCAAGGCTTAGGAAACGGGATGGGCGAGGCACTGCCTCGCCCATCCCGTTTCCGTGCCGCACCCGTTTCCGTGCCGCACAGCACTAACCAATTATTCTATTTATCCCGTCAACATTACAAATAGCTTTTGCAAAAAATAACCCCAACCGCATCGTCAAATTCGGAGAATCGACTAGTTTGACAATCGCACATATTCATACGCAGTGATTAGGTCGTATCGACAGGTTATCAAAAATGTTTCACGGCTGTGTTGACGGGATAAATACCATTTTACAGACAGTATACATTGTGGCCACCATTTGAACCGTCTCATCAAGACGGTTCAAATCAGTATCCACAACATATACTCCCATTGAGAAATAAGAAAACTAGAAAATGTGTTCATAGAACACGGATGCCCCACATATCGCTCTGATAATAAATGAGGCCAAATTCCAAGTCAAATTCTTTTTTTACCTCAAAGTTTTTGAAGCACCAAGTATGTGACCTTGACCCTGGGCTTGGCGGGGGCAGGACGAATGTGGATTTGGCACAGGGCAGTAGAGGACCATTAGAGCAATGCGTATATGAATTATGAAGCTGATCCGTGAAAGGAAACAGAAATTATAAGATATTTACCCGAGCGTTAAAGTTTTGGAAGCACCAAGTATGTGACCTTGACCCTGGGCTTGGCAGGGGCGGGACGAACGTGGATTTGGCACAGGGCGATAGAGGACCATTAGAGCAATGTGTATATGAAATATGAAGCAGATCGGTCGAAGGATGAAGAAATTATGAGACATTTACCCGAGCGTTAAAGTTTTTGAAGCACCAAGTATGTGACCTTGACCCTGGGCTTGGCAGGGGCAGGACGAACGTGGATTTGGCACAGTGCGGTAGAGGACCATTAGAGCAATGCGTATATGAAATATGAAGCTGATTCGTGAAAGGGAACAGAAATTATAAGATATTTACCCGAGCGTTAAAGTTTTGGAAGCACAAGTATGTGACCTTAACCCTGGGCTTGGCAGGGGCAGGACGAACGTGGATTTGGCACAGGGCGGTAGAGGACCATTAGAGCAATGTGTATATGAAATATGAAGCAGATCGGTCGAAGGATGAATAAATTATGAGACATTTACCCGAGCGTTAAAAGTTTTTGAAGCACTAAGTATGTGACCTTGACCCTCGGCTTGGCGGGGGTAGGACAAACGTGGATTTGGCACAGGACAGTAGAGGACCATTAGAGCAATGCGTATATGAAGTATGAAGCTGATCCGTGAAAGGGAATAGAAATTATAAGATATTTACCGGAGTGTTAAAGTTTTGGAAGCACTAAGTATGTGACCTTCACCCTGGGCTTGGCGGGGGCAGGACGAACGTGGATTTGGTACAAGGCGGTAGAGGACCATTAAAGCAATGTGTATATGAAATATGAAGCAGATCGGTTGAAGGATGAAGAAATTATGAGACATTTACCCGAGCGTTAAAGTTTCGTGACGGACAGACGGACGGACGGACGGGACGGACGGGACGGACGGACAAGGGTACCACTAAATGCCCCCTCCACTATCGTGGTGGGACATAAAAAGAGAAGAAAATGTTTCAAATATGTTATACTCCTAACAGAGTATTCAGGATATATAGAGAATAGGGTTAGTGCAGTGATTAGGTTGTATTGACAGGATATCAAAAATGTTTCACGGAACATACACACTGTGTTGACGGGATAAAATGGGTCAACGTTGTCCAACAGCTAGGTCATATACAGACGGGACTGCGCCTGTACAAGCAGTAATAAAAATTACTGGTGCCAGGCATCGTTACCACACTGGATCACTTAGCCCCATGTGTGAATCCCATATTCCTTAAGGATAGATATTCATTATCAGTATACGCGAAACTCGTCGGACATGTCCGGTAAAATCGCTGCCGGTCCGCCGGTGTTTGTTGGGGTTTAACGGCCTATCAACAGCTAAGGTCATTTAAGGCCAGGTCAAAGGGTTTAGTACTAAATCCCATATATTACATGTACTTGTACATGTACAAGGAATGGAATGGAATGGAATGGTGCTTAACGGCCCATCAACACAAAAGAGTATCATTTAGGGCCAAGCAATGTAAATGAAGAATAAAAATAATAGTAAAATAGTATGCTAGATGTGATTAGGGTAAAAATATTAATATGATGAACAATATAAAAGATAAACGTGTATAGAATTATAAAATTAGAGAAATGAGAGACATGTATACAATGATAAAATTAAATTTTCCGATACAAGTTAGTTTCATGTAGAAAGTGAAGCAAACCTTCATTGTTCTCCACCTGGAATAGCTCCGCAAGTGAAGTAACACTGAAGTGTTTGCCTCGAATATCGGCAAAATCGATACAGTCCAGTAGGATGTGTTGCACGGTAAATGCGCTGTGGCATGGAATACACCATGGACGCGGCTCACCTTTGAGCATATACGAATGCGTTAGTCGTGTATGTCCAATGCGCAATCGACTAAGGACAACTTCATCCCGGCGTACATGTCTGTAGCCAGGAGTCCATTCGCCCAGAGTCGGTTTCACAGCATGAAGTTTATTATCTGTGAGCAGATCCCATTGGATCTGCATTGTATCGGAGATGAATGAGTTGATGGATGATTTAAAATCATGATAGCAAACAGGAAAATGAGAAGTTGGTAGATCCAGGGCGGCCTTGGCAGCACTATCTGCCCTGTCATTGCTCTTGATACTAGTACGACTGGGTAGCCAACAAAAAATAATGTCCTTGCCAGACGAAAGTAAAATATGATGTAGCTCCATGATTTGGCGGATAAGTGGATGTTCAAGCTTCAAATCGTACAAAGCTTGTAGTGAAGATAATGAATCGGAAAATAAAATGAATTGCTTTCTCCAAGATATTTTCGCGAAATCAAGAGCAAGTAAAATCGCCCTCAATTCCGCAGAAAATATCGAAGATTTGTCTGGGAGTCTGGATTGAAGATCTCCCTCGGGGACAGCGGCAGCAGATGCTACCCGGTCCCCGATCTTTGAGCCATCAGTAAAAAGCGGAGTGTATGTATTGTATCTGTCTTTAACCTCAAGAAAAAGTGATTTAAAAATGGATGGATCAGTTGTTGCTTTCGTGTGTCTGACTAAGATCGAAGATCACCTTGGGCTGCTCCAACTGCCACGGTGGAGTATCTGGAACAGCGTATTTGGCAATGTGATCCAGATCCAAGCCAGCATCGTGTATCAAAGGATCCATTCTCTTGCCGAATGGTGGCTTGAAGCTTGGTTTCTTATCGAATACAGCATCAGTAGTTCGATGAAAGACAGTGTTATAAGCTGGATTAGATGGATTGGAATGTAGTTTAGTGGCGTATTGCAAAGATAATTTGGTGCGTCTGTCGTGGAGAGAAGGCTCATTTGCTTCGGCATATAAGCTCTGTGCGTTAGACGTACGGAATGCACCCAGGCAGAGTCGTAAGCCTTGGTGATGTATTGGATCGAGCGTCCGAAGATCGGATTTACTGGCAGACCCATATACAGTGCATCCGTAGTCTAGTTTTGAGCGAACATGTGATGTAAAGGCGCAGCACCTTTCGGTCTGCACCCCAGTCATGATTTGCTACCACTCGCATTAAGTTGAGTGCTTTCTGGCATTTAGCTTTCAAGTATCGTATGGGGTTTAAAAGTGAGTTTAGGATCAAAGATAAGACCAAGAAATTTCAGCTCCCGAACAACTGGGATGGGATGTGATCCCAGTTTAAGTTCGGGATCAGGGTGAAGACTGCGTCTTTTGCAAAAATGCATGCAGTTAGTTTTAGATTTCGAAAACTTAGCCGTTTTCTGTGGTCCACTTGTTTATTCTATTGAGGCTCAGTTGTAATTGGCGCTCAATAGTATGCATGTTCTTTGATTTGTAACATATTAAAAAATCATCGACATATAAAGAACAGTCAACACCTGGTTGCAGGCATTTTACAATATTATTCAATTTAATGTTAAAAAGGGTAACAGACAATATACTTCCCTGCGGTACACCCATTTCCTGTTCATGGGGATCAGAAAGGGTTGTACCGACTCGGACTTGGAATTGTCTGTCTTTCAAAAAATTAGAAATAAAATCAGGGAGATGACCCTTCAGACCGAGGTCATGAAGGTCCTTCATAATCCCATACTTCCACGTCGTGTCATATGCCTTTTCTAGGTCCAAAAATATGGCAACTATATGCTCATTGTTAACAAACCCGTCTCGAATGAACGCTTCGAGTCTAATCAGATTATCGGCAGTGCTTCTCTGGCGACGGAATCCAGATTGATACTCAGATATCAGTCCATTGGATTCCAGAAACCAGACAAGTCTGTCGTTAATCATTCGTTCCATGGTTTTACAGAGGCAGCTAGTAAGTGCGATGGGACAGTAACTTGATGGGTCGGTGTGATCCTTGCCCGGTTTGGGAACAGGTATGATTGTAGCTTCCCGCCATGAAGGCGGAAAGACGCCTTGTTCCCAAATGGTATTAAATATTTCAAGGAGGTTGTCTAAAGAGTGTTCAGGTAAATGTTTAAGCAGTTGGTAGTGGATATGTACATGTACAAACAAATAGGGGGAAAACCCCAAAATCAGAACTGAATATTTACAATAAAACGAGATGGCCGCGGCCCGCATGTCGAGCCCGCCGAGGCATTCGATGGTCTCAGAGTGTATTTATTTGAAGTTTGATGCCCAATAAGCATACAAAGTTTCAAGCAAATCTGACTCGTGGTTACAGAGATATGTATGTGAAAACTTCAACGCAAATTTTGACAGAAACTTTAACACAAACTTCTAAGTCATTTGATCTTGACATAGGGGCACAGGGGCCGCATGAGTGGGACACAGAATGAATATATGGATGATGACTAATAAGTATATGAAGTTTCAAGTCAATGTGACTTAGGACTGCAGAGATATAAGGTATTTAAAAACTTTAACGAAGATTTCGGAACGCAAACTTCTAAGTCATTTGACCTTGACCTTGGGCACAGGGGCCGCATAAGTGGGATACAGCATGAATATATGGATGATGACTAATAAGCATATGAAGTTTCAAGTCAATGTGACTTAGGACTGCACAGATATAAGGTATTTAAAAACTTTAACGCAGATTTCGGAATGCAAACATTCTAAGTCATTTGACCTTGACCTTGGACACAGGGGCCGCATGAGTGGGATACAGCATGAATATATGGATCATGAATAATAAGCATATGAAGTTTCAAGTCAATGTGACTTATGACTGCACAGATATGAGCTGCGTCGCGAGAAAACCTGTCTTCGCGAAATTCTTGGTCAAATTAACATTTGGTTACGATGACAATGGTATTTGTATGATGCATTGAATGTTTTTATTTGATCATGATATCTGCAATATTCATTAAGATATTATATTTTATACAACACCACTATTCAGGTCGTTTGAGCAAATGAGACGTCACGTAAAAGCCACGTCAAACAACGTTACAATATATATAGTAAATACATGGTTAGTGCCGTCGAATATAAACATTTAATATTTAATATATTCGGTTGAGCCTTAGATAGCTTTATTGGGGCGAGCTTTAGCGAGCCCCTATAAAGTTGTCGAGGCAAAACCAAATATATTTTATATTCTACGGCACTAATCATGTACACGTATTTAATTTATACCGCATACTAAACGTAATTGCTTGAACGTGCGTGACGTCATGTTTTGACGCCATTCCCTCGCCATGTGTCACAAATCCAGTGACGTGATTCAAAGCAAAATGGCGGCGTCCACACTAGGTAGATTCGGTATTGTATCTGATTAAATATCCGATTAAATATCCAATTTATTTACGATGAGCATTCAATATTGGCTCGAGTTAGACTACACAGTTGTCATATTAAGCATTGCATACACAATGGACATGTCCGTGTCGTTGGTTACGTCGCATATACTGTTACTGTAAAGATGGACAAAATTCAGCTGCACCGACAGCGACTTCGATTTTAAAATTCGCCGCCATCTTGAATTTGCTGTTGAGACTGACTAATAGTAAAGGTACATGCCTATGCAGTAGGCACAAACTGTTCTTTATAGGAATTAAAGAAGTGTATAATTGTGTCACTAGTCCACCAGTTATAACTAGAAAATGTGTTCATAGAACACGTATGCCCCACATATCGCTTTGATAATAAATGAGGCCAAATTTACCTGAGCGTTAAAGTTTCGTGACGGACGGAGGACAAGGGTAACACTAAATGCCCCCTCCACTATCATGGTGGGGCATAAAAATACAAGTGCCCGCTATACAGATATAATCAATTAGTAATATTTATTTTACTGATAGTGACGCGCGGTGGTATCAGGCTAGTTTCATATGCAAATGAGGCATGATATTTTTTAATTATTTATACTAATTAAATGTGTCACCTGAACAAATTATGTTTTCGACAGATTATCAAGTATGATCATTGCACATCAAAAAATAAATAGAACTAGAAATGGACGCTTGTCGACAAGCGCATGTGTATCCCCCTCCCCAGATACACAAGTAGTTTGAAAAAAGGGTGTTCGAGTTATGCTCCGGAGACAAAATCAGTGACGGAAAAAACAAAGGGAGATAACTAAAAAATTAGTGATGCAAGAGTTGTCATTCTTGCGTGACACACCTTTAGGGTTGTGGTCTATGCATGTGTGAAGTTTCATGAAAATATTCGAAAGGGTGTTCGAGTTATGCTCCGGACACGAAATCAGTGCACAAAACAACAAAGGGAGATAACTAAACAATTAACACCGCAAGAGTTGTCATTCTTACATGTGACACACCTTTGGGTCGTCTTCTATGCATGTGTGAAGTTTAATAAACTAGAAAATGTGTTCATAGAACACGGATGTCCCACATATCGCTTTGATAATAAATGAGGCCAAATTCCAAATCCAAATTTTCTTTTACCTGAGCGTTAAAGTTTTTGAAGCACCAAGTATGTGACCTTGACCCTGGGATTGGCGGGACAGGACGAACGTGGATTTGGCACAGGGCGGTAGAGGACCATTAGAGCAATGCGTATATGAAATATGAAGATGATCCATGAAAGAAAACAGAAATTATAAGATATTTACCCGAGCGTTAAAGTTTTTGAAGCACCAAGTATGTAACCTTGACCCTGGGCTTGTCGGGGGCAGGACGAACGTGGATTTGGCACAGGGCGGTAGAGGACCATTAGAGCAATGTGTATATGAAATATGAAGCTGATCCGTGAAAGAAAACAGAAATTATAAGATATTAACCCGAGCGTTAAAGTTTTTGAAGCACCAAGTATGTGACCTTGACCCTGGGCTTGGCGGGGACAGGACGAACATGGATTTGGCACAGGGCGGTAGTGAACCATCAGAGCAATGTGTACATGAAATATGAAGCTGATCGGTCGAAGGATGAAGAAATTATGAGACATTTACCCGAGTGTTAAAGTTTTGTGACGGACGGACGGACGGACGCGAGGATGGGATGCACGTTCCTACGAATGAATACTTGTTGGGTTTTTAAAAAAAAATACCCAACAAGAGTACCCAACACTATCCTAACCCTACCCAATAAGATCCCTGTACGCTTACAACAAGTACCCATTCGTGTGTGCGGACGGACGGACGGACGGACGGACGGACGGACAAGGGTAACACTAAATGCCCCCTCCACTATCGTGGTGGCGCATAAAAATATTCCAAAGGGTGTTTGAGTTATGCTCTGGATACAAAATCAGAGCACGAAACAACAAAGGGAGATAAGTAAACAAGAATTCCGCGGAATCAGATGCCTCGCCTTGTCCCGCCTTGACCTCGTGCCTGGGCCCGAAAGCAATTTTCACTGGCCCGAACATATTATACAATTATTGACTAGTGAGCCATAGAATATCAGATTATATTCTATGGCTCACTAGTCAATAATTGTTTTATTATATGATAATAGTCTGTATATAGCACTTACGACCTTATGCTATTAGACAAAAATTGAAAAAGAATTTGAAAAAAAAAATGGAAAAAAAATGGAAAAAAAATATTTAAAAATTAAAAATAATAATGCTTGCTACTGGAGCCCAGAATATTTTTTTTAATAGTCCTATATTTATCTACATATATCTGCACAGGTCCACATAATGCCACAATATTTTCAACACAGTTTACGGAAATGTAATATACAAAAAAAATAAATAATAATAATGCTCGATACTGGAGCCCAGAATTTTTGTTAATAGTCCTATATTTATCTACATATATCTGCACAGGTCCACATACTGCCACAATATTGTCAACACAGTTTACGGAAATGTAATAATGTACCTGTATAAATTACCTGTAATAAGTTAGTGGTCAGTTAAAAAATTGAAAAAGAATGTAAAAAAAAAAATGTAAAAAAAAAATTAAATGAAAAAAAGAGAAAAAGAATAATGCTCCCTACTGGAGCCCAGAATGTTTTTTAATAGTCCTATATTTATCTACATATCATATATACACAGGTCCACATATTGCCACAATATTTTCAACACAGTTTACGGAAATGTAATATAATCATTTACCTGTATAAATTACCTGTAAGTGGTCAGTGGTCAGTTGCACATGCTAGCACATGCACAGGTGAATAGTCTGTATATAGCACTTAGACCTTAATGCTACTAGGACAAAAACAAGAACGAGGAAAGCCACGAAGGCCAGGTTTTTTCCAAGCATAGACACTTGGATAACAAATAATTATACCCACTTTTTGTAGACTAGATGGCCGTGGCCTGCATGTCGCGCCTTGGGGCGAGGCATGGACACTAAAAAAATAGATATAGTAGATGGAAAAACTTTAACCAAAAAACTTTAACCGGACACACGGACGAACGGACGGACGTATGCCAAAATGCCGACGATATCGCGCTTTCCGCAAGCAGGTGTGACAATGATGATAAACACCCATGTGAAGTATCAAGGTACTGGGTGAAGCAGTTGCAGAGATATAGTACACGAAAAAACTTTAACAAAAAAACTTCAAAGTAATTTTGAACTTGACATAGGGCACAGGATCGCGCTTTCCGCAAGCAGGTGCGACAATGATGATAAACACCCATGTGAAGTATCAAGGTATTGGGTGAAGCAGTTGCAGAGATATAGTACACAAAAAAACTTTAACAAAAAAATTCAAAGTAATTTGACCTTGACATTGGGCACAGGATCGCGCTTTCCGCAAGCGGTGCGACAATGATGATAAACACATGTGAAGTATCAAGGTGATTGGGTGAAGCGAGTTGCAGAGATAAAGTACACGAAAATACTTTAACAAAAAAATTCAAAGTAATTTGACCTTGACATTGGGCACAGAATCGCGCTTTCCGCAAGCAGGTGCGACAATGATGATAAACACCCATGTGAAGTATCAAGGTATTGGGTGAAGCAGTTGCAGAGATATAGTACACAAAAAAACTTTTAACAAAAAAATTCAAAGTAATTTGACCTTGACATTGGGCACAGGATCGCGCTTTCCGCAAGCAGGTGCGACAATGATGATAAACACCCATGTGAAGTATCAAGGTATTGGGTGAAGCAGTTGCAGAGATATAGTACACGAAAAAACTTTAACAAAAAAATTCAAAGTAATTTGACCTTGACATTGGGCACAGGATTGCGCTTTCCGCAAGCAGGTGTGAATTATCAAGGTATTGGGTAAAGCAGTTGCAGAGATATAGTACACGAAAAAACTTTAACAAAAAAATTCAAAGTAATTTGACTTGACATTGGGCACAGGATCGCGCTTTTCCGCAAGCAGGTGTACAATGATGATAAAAACACCCATGTGAAGTATCAAGGTATTGGGTGTGGAAGCAGTTGCAGAGATATAGTACACGAAAAAACTTTAACAAAAAAATTCAAAGTAATTTGACCTTGACATTGGGCACAGGATCGCGCCTTCCGCAAGCAGGTGTGACAATGATGATAAACACCCATGTGAAGTACCAAGGTATTGGGTGAAGCAGTTGCAGAGATATAGTACACGAAAAAACTTTAACAAGTAATTTGACCTTGACATTGGGCACAGGGGCCGCACGGTTGGGGGTTAGAATGAAAATATGGATGATGATAAACACCCATGTGAAGTTTCAAGGTAATAGGCGAAGCAGCTGCAGAGATAGAGTAGTGACTGAATATAAAACTGTTAAAAACATTTTAAATGGGTGTTTTATAAAAAAAAGGGGAGAATTTGTTGAAACCTTGAAAAAAAAACAACATTTAAGTGTTAGGTGCCGGCGCGTGGGTGTATGCCTGGGGTGGGGTGTCTAATTCGCTTTTTGTTTTCCTCGAAGTGATGGAGTTAACACCACTGTGAGAGTATGGAGGTTAGTGGGTGATGAGCATGTGCAGAGATTATGTACATCTAAAACATTTTATACAAAAAAATCAATATTATTTGCGCGCATGTACATGTCCGAACAAAACACGCAGTTGCGAGCTTACATTACTGGGTCAACAATTTGTTTTTAATAAATGGGGTTGGTGATTGTTGTAGTGGGGGTTGGCAGTGATGTGATTTATAGTAATCTGATATAACGTTTATTAGTCCAAGTCTGAGTGTTGATTTTAGAGGGTAATGGTATTGGGGGATATGTAGAGAGCTGGAAGAATGAAGGAGAATGTTGTGTGTAATCAATAGATAGAGTAGCAAGGTAAGTGGTGAAGCATTGCAGAGATTAGTACACACGAAAAAACTTTTACAAAAAATTTCTAAGTAATTGACCCTTGACATTGGGCACAAGACTTACAGGGGCGCACGTTAGGGGATAGAATGAAAATAGGTTGATATAAACACCCTATGTGAAGTTTCCAAGGTAATGGCGAAGCAGATGCAGATATATTTAAACAGAAAAAGTTTAAAACCAAAAAACTTAAAACCAGACGTACGTTAAAAAGTTAACGTTGAAAATGGCTAAAGTCAATTACGAAGAAATAATAGGTGAAGGTAAAAAAAATGGTCACATGTTGGATAGTTTTATGTGGTAGGCGCCCCTTGGTTATGAAGCTGTGAAAGTTTGGTGGTCCTAGGTGTTACAGTACCAAAGAAATGGACTTAAACACGAAAACTTAACATTGTAAACGCGAAAACTTAACATTCAAAATGGCTAAGTCGACTGCGCGAACAAAATGGGTCAAGTTAAAAACAAGAAACGAGGCAAAGCCACGAAGGCCAGGTTTTTTCCAAGCATAGACACTTGGATAACATAATTATACCCACTTTTGTAGACTAGATGGCCGTGGCCTGCATGTCGTGCCTTGGGGCGAGGCATGGACACTAAAAAAATAGATATAGTAGATGGAAAAAGTTTAACCAAAAAACTTTAACCGGACACACGGACGAACGGACGGACGTATGCCAAAATGCCGACGATATCGCGCGATTCCGCAAGCAGGTGTGACAATGATGATAAACACCCATGTGAAGTATCAAGGTATTGGGTGAAGCAGTTGCAGAGATATAGTACACGAAAAAACTTTAACAAAATTTTTTAAAGTAATTTGAACTTGACATAGGGCACAGGATCGCGCTTTCCGCAAGCAGGTGTGACAATGATGATAAACACCCATGTGAAGTATGAAGGTATTGGGTGAAGCAGTTGCAGAGATATAGTACACAAAAAAAGAAAAAACTTTAACAAAAAAATTCAAAGTAATTTGACCTTGACATTGGGCACAGGATCGCGCTTTCCGCAAGCAGGTGCAACAATGATGATAAACAACCCATGTGAAGTATCAAGGTATTGGGTGAAGCAGTTGCAGAGATATAGTACACGAAAAAACTTTAAAACAAAAAAATTCAAAGTAATTTGACCTTGACATTGGGCACAGGATCGCGCTTTCCGCAAGCAGGTGCGACAATGATGATAAACACCCATGTGAAGTATCAAGGTATTGGTGAAGCAGTTGCAGAGATATAGTACACGAAAAAACTTTAACAAAAAAATTCAAAGTAATTTGACCTTGACATTGGGCACAGGGGCCGCACGGTTGGGGGTTAGAATGAAAATATGGATGATGAATAACACCCATGTGAAGTTTCAAGGTAATTGGGCGAAGCAGTTGCAGAGATATAGTATAACGAAAAAAGTTTTAACCAAAAAACTTTAACCAGACGTACGTTAAAAAGTTAACGTTGAAAATGGCTAAGTCAATTACGAAGAAATAATAGGTGAAGGTAAAAAAAATGGTCACATGTTGGATAGTTTTATGTGGTAGGTGCCCCTTGGTTATGAAGCTGTGAAAGTTTGGTGGTCCTAGGTGTTACAGTACCAAAGAAATGGACTTAAACACGAAAACTTAACATTGTAAACGCGAAAACTTAACATTGAAAATGGCTAAGTCGACTGCGCGGAAAAAATGGGTGAAGTTAAAAAAAAAATAAATAACATGTTGGATAGTGTTATGTGGTGGGCACCCCTTGATTATGAAGCTGTGAAAGTTTGGTTGGGTCCTAGGTGGTATAGTACCAAAGAAATGGACTTAAACACGAAAACTTAACATTGTAAACGCGAAAACTTAACATTGAAAATGGCTAAGTCGACTACGCGGAAAAAATGGGTCAAGATAAAAAAAAAGTTGTAACATTGTTGGATTAGGTGATATGTAGGTGGGCGGGAACCCCTTGATTATGAAGCTGTGAAAATAGTTTGGTTGGTCCTCCTAGGTGGTAACAGTAACAAAGAAATGGACTCAAACACGAAAACTTAACATTGATTGTGGACGCCGCCCGCCGCCCGCCCGCCGCCCGCCGCCCGGCTTTCGCCAATCCAATTAGCCTGGATTTTTTTTCAAAAAAACCTGGCTTAAAAAAGTAACATGTTGGATAGTAATATGGTGGCACCCCTTGATTATGGAACTGTGAAAGTTTGGTGGTCCTAGGTGGTACAGTAACAAAGAAATGGACTCGAACACGAAAACTTAACATTGTAAACGCGACAAACATAACAATTGCAAATGGCTAAGTCACTGCGCGGAAAAAATGTGTCAAGTTAAAAAAAAAGTAACATGTTGGATAGTAATATGTGGTGGGCACCCCTTGAATATGAAGCTGTGAAGTTAGGAGATTCCTAGGAGTACAGTAACAAAGAAATGGACACAAACACAAAACTTAACATTGTAAACATGAACCCATAACTTGAAAAAGGCTAAAGTCGACTGGCGCGGAAAAAATGGGTCAAGTTAAAAAAAAAGTAACATGTTGGATAGTAATATGTGGTGGGCACCCCTTGATTATGAAGCTGTGAAAGTTTGGTGTTCCTAGGTGGTACAGTAACAAAGAAATGGACTCAAACACGAAAACTTAACATTGATTGTGGACGCCGCCCGCCGCCCGCCCGTCCCGCAATGATCCGCCCCGGTCTTTCGCCAATCCAATAGCCTGGATTTTTTTTAAAAAAACCTGGCTAAAAAAGTAACATGTTGGATAGTGATATGTGATGGGCACCCCTTGATTATGAAGCTGTGAAAGTTTGGTGGTCCTAGGTGGTACAGTACCAAAGAAATGGACTTAAACACGAAAACTTAACATTGTAAACGCGAAAACTTAACATTGAAAATGGCTAAGTCGACTGCGCGGAAAAAATGGGTCAAGTTAAAAAAAAGTAACATGTTGGATAGTGATATGTGGTGGGCACCCCTTGATTATGAAGCTGTGAAAGTTTGGTGGTCCTAGGTGGTACAGTAACAAAGAAATGGACTCAAACACGAAAACTTAACATTGAAAATGGCTAAGTCCACTGCGCGAAAAAATGGGTCAAGTTAAAAAAAAAAGTAACATGTTGGATAGTGATATGTGGTAAGCACCCCTTGATTATGAAGCTATGAAAGTTTGGTGGTCCTAGGTGGTACAGTAACAGAAATAGACTCAAACACGAAAACTTAACATTGATTGTGGACGCCGCTCGCCGCCCGCCGCCCGCCCGGCTTTCGCCAATCCAATAGCCTGGATTTTTTTTCAAAAAACCTGGCTAAAAAGGGAGATAACTAAAAAATTAGCTATGCAAGAGTTGTCATTCTTGTGCGCGACACACCTTCGGGTCGTGGTCTATGCATGTGTGAAGTTTCATGAAAATATTCCAAAGGGTGTTCGAGTTATGCTCCGGACAAGAAGTGTCTGCGGCGGACGCGGCGCGCTGTCAAATCCATAGTATCCCCCGACGGAGTCCGGGGGATACAATAAATAGCATACAGAGAATAAATAGTAATTTCCATTAACATTTTAAGGAAACACGGTTATCGCCCCTGATATCAGTGTGTAAATTTACGGCTAATATAAAATGTATAATAATGCCAATCAATACGTGGAATAACGGTGAATGAATGTTTATTTTGCCAGAAAATGTGTCAGATGATGTCTCTGATGTAAGTAACATTTTGTGCCTACTGAGTGTACCTTTAAGATAAAAGGTATTTAAAAACTTTAACGCAGATTTCGGACGGACGCACGCACGCACAGATGCACGCACGGACACCCGGACGTCATTGTGATCACTATGTCTCGCTTTCCGCAAGCGGGCTCGACAAAAACTATATATTCAGCCCTGAAATCAGAATAATCCTGATCTGATGCCAGGTCATCGCCACATCAGAATCACTTGGCCCGGCGGTAAACCGGAAGTGACCGAACCAAATGTCTAACTATAAAAACAAACAGTTTTTTTTTAACATTCTATTCTGAATTTCAAATCACCTTCCTTTTGTATGCCAATTTCTGGTTATATGATGCTAGCTAGCCTTACTTACATGAAAAATATACTTAAAAGCTGTTAAATATTACACAAAATCAATTTTATTTTTATAAATATTTTTTCAATATGGAAATTTTTGTCCAGTCTGGTAAAAATTTCAAGTTTACCAGACCGAATGTCCCGTAAAGATTTTGCAGTTTCGTGGAGACTGCATTATCATGTCAAAACCTCTCATCCTCCAAACCTTCAGGCAGAAAACTTTTGTCATTTACTAATGGGAGACAACTGGTACAAAACTGTTAACACTTTCAACACTACAGACCACTTTCCCAATATTCACAAACAGTGTAGATCCAGATGAGACGGCTCGTAACGAGCCGTCTCATCTGGGTCTGCACTATTTGTGGAAACATCCCTTTTATGATTGATGGAAAATTTTGAAAGTCTACATGGAAGAGTCCACATCAGTTACTGAGGGCAAAAGGGGTTATCACTTGTCCAAGAGTTACGTGTCCAAGATCAAGCTTGGACCAGTGGCCCGTTTCACACACAAACAGTGTTTGCTTTTTGCAGCTCAAATAAGATAATTTTTAAACTAGTTTTATTTTTTTTATCATTATTTAGTAAGGAAGAAAATCAATACTACATTTGTAAAAGTAAAATATGCATTGAATTTGAAATATGGGGGTTAATACTCTTTGGATACAAAACAAATCTGGAATTCTGAGAGTGTTCTTTCCCTGTTGAAACATTAGTATTTTTTTATGCCATTATCAGGAACCTCAAATCCTGATTTCATTAGATATCCTGAAAGTTCCAACCCCTGATACACCTGCACTGGAAAGGATACATTGATGGTGAAACAACTCTTTTATGAATTCCGCATAAAAACAACGTGACTAGAACCATACAGCTGAGCGTAAAGAATGGGTGATTCCATAACGATTGTGTGAACGTCACCTGCAACAGACATGTAAAACAAATATAGGGGCTTATGGACTTTGTGACCAGTGCAGATCCTGACCAGCCTGTGCATCCGCACAGTCTGATCTGGATCTGCGCTGTTCGCCATTCCATCAGTGAAACACCCGTCACGCTTGTAACAAGCAATATAGATCGCTATCATGATTTATTCCACGATGGTGCTGTGGAATTATCTTATCGGGCTTATGGGTTTTACGATCTGTGTAGATCCGGACCGGCATGTGAATCCACACAGTCTGATCAGTATCTACACTCTGTTCTCCATTCCATCCGTGAAACACATGTCATGTTTATAACAAGATTGTTATCAGGCTAGGCTATGCGAGTGTGCTATTGGATCAGGAGCTACACTGGTCACAAATCCCATAAGCCCCATTTCTCTAGTCACAGCCACAACTAACATATTTGGCCCATAGACTGACTGATTTCGAGCATCAGATTGGAGTTGCAAGTAAGTTAGCCTTTAGACCGCTATCTTAATTTTTTGTCGTCTGCTGTTATTGTCAAAAACATGCTTTGAAAGCACTTTAGAATCATTTCCATCGGAAATGATTCTGAAGTGCTGTCAAACCATGTTTTTATTGGGAAATAAGGCAAGATATAAAAGTAACAGCAGACGACAATTGTTGTGCGTAGCGGTCTCAGGGTTAAATATTGGTCCTTTATAATAATCTGAATTCTCCAGTTTTCACCAATCATTCTGCATACATGATATGGTCAACTGTCCGAACAAAAACTGGAAAAAACAAGGAAATCGCAGGGGAGTGTCTCACCCAACAGCTAGCCACCAATCTGAGGAAACTATTGATGAAGCTTTGTAAACACCAACATATCAAGATATACAGCCGTTAAACTTCGTACAACAAAAATGTTCATAAGTGCAAAATTATGATAGTCTGTAAATTTCACATTAGCAATGTTTTCTTGAAAACAATTATTGAATTTACATGTATTGAGCATAGGCTGCACATGTAAATCCATCAATTGAAATTTCCAACGATCCTAAATTTGCACTCACGAACATTTTAGTCGTTTAGTGAAACGGGCCCCTGTTTCCCCTGGTATGCAACATTTTCACAGACAGTAAATCGATGTATTACTGGACATGACCTATATTTCTAAAGAATTAGGTCAAGGTCACTCGAATGACACACGGTGGTTAACCATCAATGTGAGAGAGGAAGCTATTGTTGAAGTTCGGTAAAGATCCGTCCAACATGTCAGAAGATATGCAACATTTTGATGTACAGCGAAAATTGTTGGTGACCAAATTGTAACCACCATCTATTTCCAATAACGTGGGTGGGACAAAAGGGGAAAATAGAGACAAAAAGAGTTCCGAAGGTCACAATATACGCCCGTCGAGGCAAGGCCAGTCAACAAGGGGAGATAACTTACTAAAAACCAATAGGCTTCTTCATCTTGCCTTGATAAACATGTATACCAAATTTGGTTACGATCGGTGAAGTAGAGGGGTTATGGCGTGGACAAGAATACAAAGTGCGAAAATTAAAAATGGCCATCAAGGGTAGATTAGTCATCAGAAAATTTTCAAAATCAATAGTCTTCTTTGTCTTGCCGTGATAAACATGTATACCGAAGTTGGTTACGATCGGTGAAGTAGAACTTGAGTTATTGCGTGGACAAGGATAGAGTGCGAAATTAAAAATGGCCGCCAAAAGGAGAGAAGTCATCGGAATTTTTTCAAAATCAATAGGCTTCTTCGTCTTGCCGTGATAAATATGTATACCGAATTTGGTTACGATTGGTGGACAAGGATACAGTGCGAAAATTAAAAATGGCCGCCAAGGGGAGATAAGTTATCAGAAATTTTTTAAAATCTTGCCGTGTTAAACATGTATGCCGACTTTGGTTACAATCCGTCAAGTAGAACTCTAGTTATTGCGTGGACAAGCTGTGTCCACCCGCCCGTACAAGATGAATACATAATACGTCCCGTTTTTTCAAACGGGCGTATAATAAGGCATTAGGCCACAATTAAATGATTTTAGGTTTGTGCAAACCCGACCCTACAATACAAACATGGGTAGGGGTAGATAGGCAACTTTTTCAATCCTCGTAAAAAAAAATCAATTATTTGTGTATATTAATCTCTGGCAAACACAACTAAAATAAAATATTTTTCGCATTGGTCGCGTTCCGGAAAACTAACAGACTTGTTATGGCCTTACCTGTGATGTGTATGGGTCCCATAGCCAAGTCCAAGCTCCCACTGACGTGCAGATAGACACAAATATCAGGATAACTGCAAATACAACAAAACGAGACTTAATGCTCTTGTATGTGGCTGTGACTGGAGAAATGGGGCTTATGGGATTTGTAACCAGCGTAGCTTTCAATTAGCACATGCCTGTAGCCTGATAACAATTTTATTGCTTGTTAGTCATCACTGGTGTTTTGTTTATAGAATGGCGAACAGTGCGGATGCACTGGCTGATCAGGATCTACACTGGTCGCAAAACCCACAAGCCCCATTTCTCCAGTCACAAGCACATATATTGACCAGAACCTGACAAAACTTGGGCTTAACCCACTACTGCTGAGGCTACACATGAAAAACTAGAAATGTGGCCGTCGGCACACGAATGCCCCCGCTGACAGACAAAGAATGCGAGGGCACACATGAAAACACAACAGCTTTTAAAGGCCGGAGAATAATAGACAGTATGATACAGGACCATCAGAAGAATGCATGTGACAAATATGAGGCAGTTATGTGAAAGGACAGCAAAAACGTTATAATAAATTTACCCAAGCCCTAAGGTTTGAACGCACCAAGTATATGACTTTGACATTGTGTTTAGTGGGGGCTCGAGGATCTTGTAGCATGATCAGGGAAATACAATTGTGAAATATGAAGCAGTTACCTGGGGGTCGTTTCACTAAACTTTGTACGACTAAAATGTTTGTACGTGCAAAATTATGAAAAGTCTGTAAATTCCACATTAACGTTTTCTTGTAAACAATTATTGGATTTGCATTTATTGAGCATAGGTTGCATATGCAGCCTATGGTCAATAAATGGAAATCCATGAATTTAAGTTTCCAGACGATCCTAAATTTGCACTTACAAACATTTTAGTCGTACAAAGTTTAGTGAAACGGGCCCCTGGATATGTGAAAGGAAACAGAAAGTATAAGAAATTTACTTGAGCGGTAAGGTTTCAACACACTATGTCTGTGATCTTGACCTTTGTTTTAATGGGAGCCCAAGGATCCTGTGTTTGTCACGACATACCAGAGGACCATCAGAGGGAAGCATGTGTGAAATGTGAAACAGTTATGTGAACCAGTTACAGAGCTGCCAACCCCATGTCGGTCACATGAGGAACATGGAGAGAAAAAGGGGCTATTTTCAGGACCACCACATATGTTTTCCGGAACACAAATCAGTACTCACTTATATGCATGAAGTAATTTTTTTTAGAGCCTTGTCTCAGGCCACCATGACCAACCGAAAAATCACAATTACACTGCTTTGCTTGCAAGACGCAAATTCGTCACCACGCTCCGACAGGACCAAATGGGGCCATCGCTGTTTCCCCCAGGCTGATTTTTTTACAAATCATACTTTTTAATTGTTGTCCGTAACATATTTTCCGAAACAAATACGGAAAAATCGGAACAGTTGGCAGCTCTGCAGTTACGTTTACCCGAGCGGTAAGTTTGTGACGAGACGCGACGCCAGTATCACTATATACCGGGCCCCACTCACAATTGGGAGGTGGGGGCACAAAATAGAATTTCGGCCACATCTGGCGAGTGACATTGTTCTTTTCGCATATTACTCGTAGTAGTAGAGCTATCGCACTGATCAGATTCGTCAATTAGGCCAATATTGCTATGACACATCACAGGTGGCTCATAAAATGAAAACATGAAATGGTGTGATTAATTCATAATCATAACTCATATTTTTTGTCTTTTTGTTGTCTGCTGTTTATTTTCTATTTTCCATTTTTATCATCAAAAACATGGTTTTTGACAGAACTTTAGAATAACTTACAACATGGTTTGACAGCACTTTATAATCATTTCCATTGGAAATGATTCTGAAGTGCTGTCAAACCATGTTTTTATTGAAAAATAAGGCAAGATATAAAAGCAACAACAGACGACAATTGTTGTGTGTAGCGGTTTAAGGGTTAAATGTGAAACTTACTTCTCCAGAATCGAGCAGTGGGCTGCAGTTTATCTATGACTTCTGTTAGACGTCGCTCAAACGCTTTCAGATCTGAAATACATGCTGATGTCATAGTTCAAAATAACTGATCACTGATGATAAACCATTGGAAAATGTGACGGTGACTGAAGAAATGGGGGTTATTAGTGTTGCGTCCTGTGTAGATCCAGAGCAGCATGTGCATCCGCACAGTCTGATCAGGATCTGCACTATTCACTACTTCATCAATGAAACTACCCACCATGTTTCTAACAAGAACTATAGATTGTTATCAGGTTTATGTGTTACAGACGGACGGCCAGACGGAAAGAAAACGACATACGTCTTAGCATATAACAGGGGTTACATAAATTAGCCTGTGAACAAAGACACCTGTGGACAAAGGCCAGATTTTTCTCTTCCGATGGCTGGCCTTTATTCACAGGTTTGACTATACTTACAAGACGAAATGCGGTTAATTTTGCCCACTTACTCATGTTACTTCCCGTGAAGGTGACACATTAACAGAAAAATGTCAGAGGGAATGAATAAATTTAACGTCCCAGCAACATTGAACAGCTACGCTCATGCAGAGATTAAACCGTGGTTTAAAGTCACATCCGAAAGAACAGTGGGATGGAAGCTTAGTTGCGGGGAGAAACTCTGCAGAATACTCCTGTATCATCCATACCCAGAGATACAGTGCTCTCCATAGGTTTCCCCTGCAGATTAGCAAATCAGATCTGATTTGCACTTTAGCTGTTCATTATGGTACCTTTTCTATACTTATTCCACAGAAATGAAGGTCAGTAAAAATGACAGTATTATGAAATTAACATATTTCAATATTTCTGTCATACATTTACAGATGTAGATTGCATGTTGTGTAAATTTAAGCTAGAATCTAAAAATGGACGGTCAGTCAGTGGCAACTGAAATCTGAATGTAAAATATATGTTGGGGTCCAGTTACTGGAAAGGCAATATTTAATTTTCTAGTCCTACTACAATGATAAAATTTATTTCAGAATTACAAGTTTGTTTTACTTTTACAATACTGACACTTCTTTTAATTGAAAAATACAGAAAATATGTCACAATTAACAGCTAAAGTGCAAATCGGATCTGATTCGCTACTCTGCAGGGGAAACCAATACAGAGCACAGGAAACACTGGGTACAGACGATACGAGAGTATTCTGCAGAGTTACTGCACGCAACTAATGGAAGCTACATGTATGAATATATTTTTTCATACCTAGGGCAGGGATCGAACCCACAATATCTGGTATTAAAGTATAGTACTCTAACCATTAGGCTGCAACTAGCTGCACATTTTCCATGCTTTATAGTAATAGGTTACACTATATTATTGCTACACCAGTCAGCGGTAAAAATTTGCGGAATAACGTTTTTATTTTGCGCACTAATATATAGCAATAATCTGCAGGGCGTTGACATTCATACTTCGCTATATAATTATTGTTATTGAGAGGAAATTCTACAATAGGAGACAATTATCAAAACTCACCTAATACTTACTAATCTTAGGTCACTCTCCACAAAGTAGAAAGTAAACAAAGAATGTGTAAAGCACAAATTTGGAAACACTACTCTTACGACGCTTATGTCATGTACGATAATTAGAGCTATGTACTCATTATATACATGTATGTGCAATGTATAGGCTAATTCTGCGCACCTAAAGCTTTCCAAAGAAATTTATATGTCATTAACATCCCCATATAGTCAAAATTTCCTGAATATTCAACGCAGTTAAAAGACGTCTGTGCAGGCAAAATTTCATAACGTTCTGACATCAGTAAATGACGTAAATTGTGTCATGTATGACATCACATGCGTGTTTGCAACGTCACATTTGTTTCTGCTAATGCTGCGCATCTGGTAGTGTAAACAAAATGGCGAACAGCATACTGGATCAGCATAGCAAATTGGTATTAAACTTGAAGCAGAACTATCCAGTGACATTATGACAGGTTAGTTTCTGAGTTTAACAGTTAATTTAGTAAATAAGACCATCAGCAGGTTCTGAGGATTTTACACATTTTGACTATATTCTGAATAACTTCTTACCAAACTATCAGAATGTGATAAAATTGTGCCACAGTGTAGCAATTAATCAGCTTGTTTATTCCAAAATCTACATATTTTATTATGACATATGCAAGGCTAAATTTGACGTGAATTGCGCATTAGCCGATGTGCAGAATTAGCTGAAATTACAGTAGACACTGTTCTCATGGATTCGTGCCCCTAAGCACATAAATTCATATTGTGTGTTATATTCTGATTAATTCCTGAAAATGTATACATCAACATAAACTTCAAACACTTGACTATGAGTGCACATAAGGAAATCATCAAAATTGTTGTTTATGCAAGTCTTAGAGTGGGAATTTTTGAGTATGAAAAATGTTAATTTCTCGAGAACCGAAATGTTGGCATCTCTGGTAAAATTTTCTTTTCGCCATCTTCTTCCGGTTGTCAGTTTGGTTGCGGACAAATTATTGGTGTATTAATTACGAAATGATAAAAGGTTTTTATTTTATATTAAGTCGCCTATTTAATTCTATTGTTATGATCTTGATTTGGGTAATGCTAATTGATATTATTTTATAAATATGGGATAAATAATTTGTTTGTGGTTTCTACTGGTTACGTCTATGTGATTGGTTAAATTTCTGCGAGTCTGTCGGGAAGGGAAAATTTTATGTCTTACCGGCACAGTTTGATTCAGCTTATGAAAGAAGAAGAATGGTATATTTTGTTACCACCGCCCGCCCAGTGCCCTCTTTTATGTTTGCAATTATTATTATGCTTTATTAATTTGCTTGATTGCATGAGATTATGTTCATACAGGAGCAATAGGTGAGATATGAGCCAGGAATACCTATGCGTAAGAAGATGATACGGTAGGATCTTTTAATATTGTTGATGTATAAAATGCCGTATATTATTTTGTGATGGACGAATTTAATGATAGGTGACTTCTAATATATTCTTGCATGTCAAGAATGTATTGGAGGTGCTTATTGTTGAGGTGCTATTTGTGCCATGTGTGTGTAGGTGATTCAGGACTAAACTTATTATGTTAGTCGGATTAGTGGCAGGATCTATCACAAAATAATATTACTTGATTAGAAGTGGGTGGAGAAATGTTCCATTCCTCTTCTATTCATAGTCCATGTATTGGATTATGTATTATTTTCATGTTGAGTGTAATTGGTATAGGTAACTTTTGTTCTATTATCATTTGCATAAGCTGAATTTATTCAACTCAATACACCATCTATATGGTTATTTGTGTTTTTCCAACTTTTTATTGCCTTATTGAATTCTTAGGAAATTCCCCTAGAAATAACCCACCCAAGTCACCTAATTGATCATGAAACTTCTCATTAGGTTCGTGCCCTACAACTTTTTGCACATTTGAGTGACATTCCTTGATCACTCATACAATAAAGAAGTGTTGCTGCCTACATATGATGAAGTGCAGATTCACCTAGAAATCAACAACATTGTATGCATAATTTTCTAACAGACCCTCTTCAGATTAAGGAAATATGTAGAAAAATCACAAAATAGGTGGTAAATCACAATTGTATATAATTGTAACTTAGAAAACCGTGGGAAACAACTTAAAAAAAAGTTTTACAACAATTACAAACAAGCGCGAGAGCACTTATACAAGCCAAATGCTTTCGTTGGCACAGATGAAGGCGTAAGGGCGGTCATTAATGTGGGAGGAAACCGGAGGACCCGGAGGAAACCCACTTGTCCGATTTGGCGACCACCATACCATCTCACAAACTCACATACTGCCCTGGCCGAGGATCGAACATGGGGCCGCATTGGTGAGAATCACGCTTGTTACCGATTGTGCTAACCGGACAACCTAATATTGAATAAACTGTTAGACTATTGTAGAATACAATTTAACTATTCACTCTAAGCCACCATTTTAAATGACAGTGCATTTATTTAGACAAACGGCGAGTAACATAAACACTAAAATCAATGGTCCGAAACTTCACGGTCGGAAGTGTCGCTGGTCCGTAATTAATTTCCTGCATGTAGAGACATATTTATGCATCATTGATCTTATATAACCATGAAAAAAAACCAGTCAATATATAAACAACTAAATATAATTAAAAAAATTAAACCCGTGTTATACCATGTCCAAAATCTAATAATTTACCCTCAGTTTGTTCCAGAGACATTCTGAACGTCTGTTGTTGTTGTTGTTGTATGTATTTTACAGCCGCTGACTTTTTTTTTATCTCTGAAAGATTGTGAGTGTCGTTCCGACACACACCAAGTCGCATATGATTGAGACAAGCGATGCGATTTATTGACTAAGAAAATGTGTATGTGCATGAAAATATATTATCTTCTGTAAGTGATGTCGATATCGTACATCTTCTTCGGTACAAAATCGCAGAATGTGTCGCTGTCTAATATAAAAATACATAGTTCATATGTTAGCGAAGAGCACTAATGTACAATTTATTACATCTGATAAAAGGCAGTTCCAAGTTTGACACTTTCCTTCTTTGTGAATTGCAGTTACATTTAAAAAAAATCAGGACATTTTGGTAATATATTCGTAAATTTATTTGTTAAAAAGTTGACATAGTGGCTATACATGTCGTCACACCCCTTTATTACGTATAAATGAGTATTGCCAAAGCTCTATGCTTCAGACTTTAACACTCTATTTGCGCATTCCTTCCGCTACCTTTATGTTTTCAAAATTGATGTGAACTTCACGATCTACACAACTCTGGAATGTCCATTGTGAATATATATGCGGCTGTGAATGGGTTATGGATTTTGCGACCAGTGTAGATCTAGATCAGCCTGTGAATCTGCACAGTCTGATCAGGAAATGCATTATACGCCAGACAATGAAACACCCGCCATGCTTCTAACAAGCAATAAAGATCGTTAATGTGATTCTACAGTCAATATGGTGTCATATTGTCCATCTGAATCTATGTTTACCAGAGGCGCAACCGAAGGGAATATTGCTTCAGCCGGGCAATATATATGACACCATGTTGATGGTGTAGAATCACAATAGCGTATTTGTTATACCGCAGATTCTTTATATTTGTCTAGAATTTAGTTGTATAGGTATTTTAGTATATGTATTACGTGGTAGAAATATGGCGATTTTCAAAATTTAACTTTTGTTTTCTTGGTTAGGTAATTACCAGTCGCTATGGATATGTTTCGGAGGTGATTTACAAAATACATAATTTTCTACTCCGCCTCGACCCGCCGCCATTTTGAGTCGAGCCATGTTGACGGGCTTGACAGGTAATATGGGCTCACATTACCCGTCAAGCTGACCAATCAATATGCGAGAAATCTATCTGCGGTTTTACAAAGATCGTTAACGTTATCAGGCTATAACTGTGTGCTATTTGATCAGGATATAGACTAGTAATTAATACACTTCTCCAGTCACAGCATCATATATACTGGCAACATGTGTATGCAAGGTCTCATCTTTTTCACTATCAGTTGCTGCCATTATTCCATTGGATGTTTGTACATGTAATACATTTGCCGTTACATTACTCTTTGGTCTCTTTTTAATAACAAGAATAACTGATGGTGAATATTGTATACTCTGATCAAATAATGCGTTAGTGTAAGCCTACACAACAAACGGCATGAACAAAAGTCTCGCAATATGCATGCACATAGTCTTCTATCGCTAACGTGCCAGATGTACACGTCCTGCAGCATGTATGTACACATTTCCTGTAGCATACGTTATCGAATACAAGCATGTACCAAAGTGCATTCATCCTGCAGCATGTGCTTAACAGTTCCACGCAAATTGCACATGCTTCCGCCCTGCTACATGTTACTTGTATGTACATTCATTGCTGCATACATATGTAGACAAACCGCCCTCACATGCAGCAACATTCATGTACATGCATGTACACACGTCATTGAAAGCATCCAAAAAGAATGTACACCGCCTTCGCCATGCATATATTAGTACATATATACGCCCTACCACTTTCACGCAAAATGCTCATGCAATAAAAATGTACATTCATATTGCAACATGAATTGCATAAACTAATGTTCTACAATGCATGTACATATGTCTTTTATCATGCATATACGAATATACCGCACGCTTCATGCAGCGCGCATGTACACCAGCAACGAACTTGCATGCAAGTACACCATACAGAATGTATGTACATGCAGCACGCATGTATACACCCGCTACGAACTTGCATGCAAATACACATGCATGCAGAATGTATGTACACGCTTCCTGCAGCACGCATGTACACCCACCAACAAACCTGCATGCAAGTACACCGTGCAGAATGTATGTTATAAACGCTTCTTGCAACGCGCATGTACACACGGCCACCACGAACGTGCATACAATTATACCATGCATACTTTATGTACACACTTCCTTCAGCATGCATGTACACCGGCCACGAACCTGCATGCAAGTACACCGTGCACAATGTATGTACACGTCGCTTCCTGCAGACCTACATGCAAACTGTATGTATATATATTCATGCTTAATTTATGCAGCACGCATTTAGAGCTGCCATGGACCTGCATGCGCACATGTCATGCAACATGTATATACACGTTTCGTGCAGGGTGCATGCATGTCCACTCGGTATACGTCATGCAACGTACACGTACTTTAACACTTCGTACAGCACGCATGTACACCGTCCATGTATTTGCATGTACATACACCATGCGACATGTAGACCATGCGACACACTTCTTGCAGCACCCAAGTACACCCACGATGTATAGATGTACATGTGCACCTACCATGTGTATGCATAGGCATACGCCATCCAGCATGTATACATGTACACATATCCTGTCAACCGCAAGCGATGTACACTAGCAAACCCCGGATTGAGGTGGCTATGATCCCGCTCCGAAGCCGGCTTTAGATTCCGGCCAGGTATCAGTACGCTGTTCATACCGGAGCTCGCATGCCGTATATTTTCATGGATGTACCTCGAGGCCTGCCGTTATCGATAAATGTCGCACCCAATAATAAGTAGGTGGGAAAACTTAAAACAAGTGCAAATATAAATAATTAAAGAACTTGCTGAATTATTATTGTGTCATGTGTTTTGTATTTCTATCGTCATTGATTTAGGTTTGGTTTGGTAGCAGGTACAAAAAAAAAGCGACACGCTTTCAACTGTCCCGTGATACCGAACCAGATGATTGTGTTATATTCATTATGATTGGATAGTTTCCAGCATTTAGCCAATGAAAAATTGTTTCAGAAAAGTTGCATATTATCATCTCAAAACGAGGCTAAAATCGAGCACATTGGCACAATTTGGTAAGCCGCTATATTTGTTCTTCTTTTCATCCATATACATGCACATTTTATATTTTTATGCCACCGGGTTTTTAGTCCATATATTGAGAAATCTGGGGCACAATTTATAATTGTTCCGATTGTTGTTATTCATTGTACATGTACTCGCGAGTTTGGAAGACTTTCCAGTTTTCCAACCCAGTCGTCCCTTTTTCAACTCGTCCCAGGGCGTTACGATTTACAGTGTTTTATAGCAGTGCGTTACGATTTACAGTGTTTTATAGCAGTGCGTTATTATCTTAGAAGACACTACTCTGAAGAAAAACCAGTAAGGTCTGTAGTGTCCGGTGTGGTGGTGAGACACGATCGCCCGGTTAGCTCAGTTGGTAAGAGCGCCGTGCTAGTGTTACGGGGGTCGTGGGTTCAAACCCCACATCGGGCGACACTTTTTTCCCTTATAAATTACTTCAATGGTGTCAAAAGTAAACAGGATTGTGCCTGGGTGTACTTTGGGTTGCAGGCTATACTCGTCATGAAGCTGTGAGGTTGATGCCTGGCTCCCAAATGATAACGAGGGGAGGAGTGTATTGTTCGGTGTGGTGTTGAGACACAATCTCCCGGTTAGCTCAGCTGGTAAGAGCGCCGTGCTAGTGTTATGGGGGTCGTGGGTTCAAACCCCACATCGGGCGACACTTTTTCCCCTTGGAAATACTTCAGGTCGAAAGCCTCCCCCCCCCCCAACAAGAATCAAGAAACAACACCATTGCAAACATTATCCCCAGTTCTTTTAAGTCAGCTTTGTTTCTAGCTGTTGATAGGCCGTTAAACACCAATAAACAAATATTGTTTGTAGATGCAATGTTGTCAAACCATGTTTTACTGAGAAAGAAGACAAACTGTAAAACAACAGCAGACAACAATTTATGTTTACTGCAATGTGTGCGTTAAGAATCTCAGGGTCAAAATCATGAAGCCTGATTGGTGAAGGCTATACTGTGTTCAGATTCAGCCAATTAAACTGCCTCACTTCAACAGTGTTGAACATGATCAGAATCAAGTGACATAGCTGTGTCAAAATATCAAAAGGTGTACATGTACTGTCATTTCGACTAATTCTGCGTATCGGCAAATGCGCAATTTGGGTCAAATTTAACATTGCGTACGTCGTAATACAATATGTGGATTTCGGAATAAACGTGCTGATTAATTGCTACACTGTGGCATAATTTCATCACATTCCGATAGTTTGGTCTGAATATCATCAAAATGTGTAAAACCTTTGACTCTGCTGATGGAATAGCCATCTTATTTTCTAAATTAACTGTTGAACTAAGAAACTAACCTGTCATGATGTCGCTGGATAGTTCTACTTCAAGTTTAATACCAACTTTGCTATGCTGATCCAGTATGCTGTTCACCCTGTTGTTGACACTACCAGATGCGCAGCATTAGCAGAAAAAGATGTGACGTTGCAAACACGCATGTGATGTCATACATGACACAATTTACGTCACTTACTGACGTCAGAACGTTATGACATTTTACCTGCATAGACGTCTTTGAACTACAGTCGAACCTGCCCTAACGACCACCTGAACTAAGCGACCACCTGTGCTAAGCGACCGGTCTCAGCTCCTCCCGTGACATTTTGAGCGTCAATATGACTTAACTTAGCGACCACCTCTGTAACGCGACCAGTGGCCACGGAAATCTGGTCCCAAAACATTAAAATCCTTAACTCAGCGACCATTTCCGTATTGTTGTTGTTGTTTTTATGCCAACGGGTTTCTAAGAAACGGGTGGCATATAGTGTTTGGACCGTCCTTCTGTCCGTCCGTCTGTCCGTCCGTCACACTTTTCGGTTAACCAATTTGTCACAGTTTCTCAAATATGCTGCAGGTGGCATCCGCATTCGACAGACGCATTTCTTGTTCAACTTGAAATTTACGCTGTTTAGTTTCCACGGGCGACCACTCAACTCGCCCATTGATCGATTCGGCCACCATACGTCACAGCTTGCGGACTCACGTGATCTGCACATTCGGAACACCTCGATTTCAAGGCGTTCACCTGTGATTTGTACAGGTAATGAATGGCTAATACCCGTAGGCAAGAACTTCTCACTTGCCAAGCGCTTAAATAAATAATAGAGCTTACTATGGACTGTTTTGAATTGACCGTATGCTGAAATTTGTGATCCGTGTAAATACCTTGTTCTATTAATATATTTCCGGTATCACATTACTAGTACACAAACTAGTAATCAATGGACATGATTTGATGACGTCGGAGAAAACCCTACGGTCATGTGATTTGTGTCACAAATGGACTGGTTCCCTGTGTTTTGGTTGATGCGCTATCCTAAAGCAGAACGTATTCAAGGGAAATGTATAAACGGGAACCAGTTGATGTCACATAATTTGTTATTGCTTACACTTTCAGTGTTACACACTTTTTAGCCTTGGGCTGAAATTTACTCGCCAACAACAATTAACATTATGGGTGACAGGTGACGAAGACTGTCATGTTATCTTCAGTGCACCTATACAGACGGTCAATACAGAAAAATGAACGGTTTCAAATTTAATATGGAATTGTATTAATTATGCACATGTCTACATATTGCCATATTAGTTTATATTATGTACATACAGGTACATATATATGGTATACACTGAAATAAATGGGGAAAAAAATGCACATTTTATATAGCACCTCTCCTTAAGAGACGACCTGTCTTAAGAGACCAAAAGGTTATTCTCCGCTGAGTGGTCTCTTAAGACAGGTTTGACTGTACGTTGAATATTCAGGAAATTTTGACTCAATATGGGGATGTTAATGACATTTAAATTTGCTTGGAAAGCCTTAGATGCGCAGAATTAGCTGACACCATTGTAAGTTTCTTCAAAAGACGACCATCACTAGTAAATACATGTAGATGAAGCGGTGGCGATATGATATTAATATTCACAGCGGTTTTGAAGACATCCTGCAAACAACCTCTTTAAATTTTCCGCATCATATTTTTCTTGTGGACAGTTCCTAAGTTGGTTAAACCAAGAAGATTAACGTTTTTGTCTAAGAACATTTTGAAGAACACTTCGAGTGATGGAATGCATTAAGTTCTACATTGTACATGTAAACATGTAGAATCTGAGTCGATTAACTGCTTCAAGATTGGATAACATCTGACGAGGGGCGTATGTTTATTTTATACTAATATTTGGACATTACGATTTGTTGTCGTTACTAAATGTGTAAGCAAATAAAGATGTTGTAATAGCAAGCTGGAGCAACTATGACGGCAGTTTTGCAGTCGGTTTGTTTGGAGATTTGAAGATTTTATCGCCTGTTTCGCCTGTTTCGCTACCTTTACTACTCATTTTTCATTTTGATGGATTTACATGTACCATGATCATGCTGGTCGAAATCAATGTAAAGGTAATTATTTCACAGACCAATGTAGCCAGAATTGTTGGTATTTTGTCATTTGGAATACCGGTATATGACACAAGCCATTAGTTGCAAACGGTAACTCTTGCAATCTACTCCCGTACTGTTCGTGGGCTACCTACGGACGGGACGGGACGGGAGTAGATTGCAAGTGTTACCTTCGCAACAAACAAGCCATGTGATTTTGTACGTAAGAAGATGTGCGATATCTCGTGAAATTTCTGTACAAAATTTACGATAGTTTCCGTAAATGACGTCGAAATTTTCGACATCGTTTACAACTTTACAGAAAATATACAGTAACATTTTCTGTCAATGTATTTCATGAAAAATCACAAGTTCTTCGGTACAAAATCACATGGCTTGTCTCGTATAGATGTCCATGCATCAATGTATGTCTGTGTCTGAGAAAGGGGACCTTACAGCACTTGTAAATCCTAATCATCTTGCAGTCAGACAGTTAATGACCTAGCAATGATGATAATTTTTTTAAAACAACGATCGATAGCTCGAAAACGCGTTGACATAGCGCATCGGGGAATATATCGGAATACTAACATTGTCCCAACTTCTGCAATAGGCGACAATAATATAACTCGGTTGATGTTTCGTGAGAGTCCGTTGTCTCTAGGCCATCCGGCTTCGGCCTATTAACAAGTAAGCAACCTTGTATAATGGAGGGGGTAAACAAATTTTTTTAGCTTATTTTTGTTCTTTATTTATTGATGCTTTTAGGCACATTTAATGTATTTATATACCTCGGTCCGTTACTTCAACCTGTGATAGGGAGCTATGGAATTACGTAAACTCCATGAGAAGTCGGTGTATGGCTGTAATTAATGCTCGCGTGGACACACGCGGTATTAGCTATTCTACTCGGAAATGTTGTAATTTGTGTGAATTTTACATGTGAGGGTGGTCTACTTTGATCAATTATTTCAGAGTGATCGCATAATGCATTAATAAAATCTTTTCTACATTGAATTTCTAATGAATTAATACAACATATAAATCAACTTTTATACTGATTGCATCTTGTATTTGTCTAAAAACGTGCCATGTATAGGGTGACCAATTAGAACTTCGCGCAAGTGTACAGTGTATGTTGGTGTTGGCGACATCATTAGCATGTTTTACAGTTTTTGGTCCAACCGTCCATCTTTCTCACGTCTAAGATTTTATTTACTAACAGGCCTTCCAATTGTCAGGCAAAGCTGCTCTCTGACAGCTCTTGTGGGATGGGCTGTGGTTCAGGGGTAGACTACATGACTTCAATACTGAAGGTTGTGAGTTCAAAACCTACCCTAGGCCATGGAAATTACTTTCATAGTATTTCCATCCCACTGGTCTGTCGGATGAGACTTTAAACTGTGGTCTCGTCCCTATATGACCTTAGCTGTTGCTGGGACATTAAAGGTACATGTCCACTCAGTAGGCACAAAAATGTTCTTTATAGGAATTAAATAAGTGTATAATTGACTCAACAGGGCTCCAGATAAGGAATTAGTAATTAAGTTACGTGTTGTCACTCCATCATTTCTGAAGCAATTGGGTATTTCAAAATTTTAATTGTGTAAAATAGAATCACACTACTGTTTACACATCAGCAGACCGCACTTATTGAATAGTTTGCTTCTAAATGAAAACACATCTTGGTATTTCATTAGAATTGTCTCCTTGGAGACAATTCTAATGAAATACCAAGATGTGTTTTCATGGAAAAATAAGAAAATATGCTATATTTGTGGTCTGTTTATTGTTTTCTGTAGCATGATAAAGATACCACAAATTTTCATTGCTTTTTGATACTCACTACTTCTGATTTCAATTAGGTTTTTTGCAATTTTAATTGGGTATTTACGCAAATACGCATCATATCTGGAGCTCTGTATATATATATAGGGAGTAATCATTTATTTTTCCTGAAATGCATTATTTCATATAGATCTAACGACTGCATATATTTGATGATTAAAAGTATGCAGAATTATTATACTGAATTTATTACATTATCACAGCCAAAATGGCTGTGATAATGTAATAAATTCAGTATAATAAAAATTAATAAATTTTTCCTAAAATTGAAAATTTCTCCCTCAAAGTATACTTTGCTAGAAAAGTATACTTTGCAATGTTGGTGAAATAGGCTACAGGACTCACTATTCCACCAGTTCTAAAAATTAAGAGTGCCCACCATACAGATACATGTATAATCATTTAGTAAAAGTTATTTTACTGATAGTGAAGCGTGGTGGTATCGGGCTATTTTCATATGCAAATGAGACATGATATTTTATACTAATTAAATGCGTCACCTGAACAAATATTGTCAACATATTATAAAGCATGATCATTGCACGTCAAAAAATAAATACATAGAATAAATTGTAATGTCCGTTAACATTTTAAGGAAGCACGGTTATCGTCCCTGATATCAGTGTGGAAATTTACGTCCAACATAAAATGTATAATAATGCCAATAAATATATGGTGTAGAGTAATGGTGAATGAATGTTTATTTTGCCAGAAAATGTCTCGGATGATGTCTCTGATATAAAGAACAGTTTGTGCCTACTGAGTGGGCATGTACCTTTAAAGCCCATTCATTTCATTGTGTCCACCTACCACATCTAACATTATACTGTTATAATATTATTTTCTTCTGCATCTAAATTGCTTGGCCCTAAATGATACTCTTTTGTGTTGATGGGCTGTTAAGCACCATTCTCAACCATTCATTTTTGACAGCTGTTGTTTTTGGGATGGTTGTAATGCAGTGTCTTGGATCAAACGGGGCAATGTCAAGGTTTCGGCCCCTTTCCAATTGTATTTGTGGCTGTGACTGGAGAAATAGGGCATATGTCCATGTAAGCCTCTTATGGGATTTGTGACCAGTGTAGCTTGTAATCAAACAGTACACTCCTGTAGCCGGATAATGATCTATAATGCTTGTTAGATGGAATGGCGAACAGTGTAGATCCTGATCAGACTGTGCAGATACACAGGCTGATCTGGATCTACACTGGTCGCAAAACCAGTGTAGCTCCTGATCAAATAACTCACTACTGTAGCCTGATAATGATATATAATGCTTGTTAGAAGCATGGGGGTGTTTCATTGATGGAATGGTGAACAATACAGATCCTGATCTGGATCTACACTGGTCACAAAACCTATAAACCCCATTCTCCAGTCACAGCCACATTTAGGAGACATTGCTGTTTTGAGTTAGAAAAGTGTCCCAGAACAGGCTATGGTCATCTTGGCGCAACACTGCAATCTAATTGGCAAAACTTTCATAGTCTGTGCTTTATGTTAGTGACTAGTTTTGAAAAATTGTTAAAATTAAATTTCAACAAAGCTTTCATTAAAATATTATTAATTAACATTACATGCATTTATGTTCCAAATAACTGGACCAGTTCAGAGCTCCAGTTAAGGTGCGTAATTCGACCAACTTGGGGTGAAATTTTGTTATTTCTTCATCAAAAATGGAAAGTTGGTGGTCCTTTAGAATCGTCTCATTGAGACGATTCTAAAGCACTCCCAACTTGCCATTTTTGATGGAGAAATAAGAAATTTACCTCCACATTACGCACCTTAACTGGAGCTCTGCAGTTGTGCTGCTCATGACTAGACATGGCAAATTAGCTTGAAGCTAAATTGACACTAACTGTATCACACGGCCGGTAATCTGATAAAACCACGTTTAGTGCCTTTACATCCATTGTTTACCCAGACCAACCTGCACATCCGTGCAGTCTGATATGTGTGTACACCGTTCACTGTTCACCATCAGAGATCGAGATCAGGTTTAGCCATAACCCTTTTCATGTTGAAGATATACGCCATTATGTTTGCAGAAAATCCTAAATATTTTCCTTCTATGCGCTCAGAAGTATATGTTGTGACCACTATTTGAACTGTCTTGTCGAGACACAAATATTTAATAAATTTCATGCCTGTAAAGGTGTATTCTGCAATGAATGGGTTTAACGAGTTTTTACCCCCTTTAATATTTTTCAATGCTCAAATTAGATTTTCAAAGTGTTTCACCACCAACCTGAATTGTATTAACGAAAACTAAAATTATTCCAACTTTTCATAAACTTGTTAACTCGAACAGACATACACAAATATCTGCACTTGGTACTTGTAGACAATTGTATAGTGTATGAAAACATCTTTTCATCTACAATTTTCTTATGCTGAATGATCAGTTCCAGACAATAAAAATTTAAAAATGATCTTTGCCACATTTGTGATAGATGTGTCAAATATGTGATACCTAATACATATTTTTGATAAGATCTTGCGTACATGTAGATGTATATTGGCCCATACATGTATGAATAACCAATTACATTTTGATTACTCCTTCAGGGGTGTCTACATGTACATGTAAATATTGTTCTTATTTAGCTTCACTCTGTCCATGTACAAATATTTTCCGACACATTTCAAATTATAGCCCGTGTCATACATGCATGTTGTGGATATTATAGGAATGAATGGCCTTTTTGTGGAATTTATATCGGGGTATAAACTTGGAAAAGTCGCGGGAATACTGGACGAAGCCTGGAAGGCCTCGTCCAGTATTCCCGCGACTTTTCCAAGTTTATATCCCCGATAAAGTCCACAAAAATGCCATTCATTCCTTATAATTCCAGCATTTTAAATAAATTAATCAAGAAAATGTGTTTATTTTCCGTTTTCTTAAGAATTATTTTAACTGCGCCTCACGGTTACGGAAATTAGTTCGGCGTGGGAGTTTACTGGGATGTAAATTTTGGACAGAGACTTGGTACGGGCCAATCAAATGTTAGGGAATTGTGTAAATATGTTTGTGCCGGAATTATATACAGTTAACCTCAATATTTCATTCGGATTACCGTGTTTAGCGTATGTAACTTTTGAAATATTTTCTTATCTTATTTCTTAGCGAAAATATTGTGTGACCACTCGTATAAATAAAACTCTGAATATATTTTTTCTCGATGTAAATATTCCGTTCTGAGTTTGGGATTTCCCCCCAATGCAGCAGGCTAAAATGGGATCGAACCCGTTTGCTCGGCCTTACATGACCTTAGCTGTTGATAGGCTGCTAAACACCAATAAACAAACAAACCCAAGCTCCAGATAAGGAATTAGTAATCAAGTATTTTCACTCCATCATTTCTGAAGCAATTGGGTATTTCAAAATTTTAATTGGGTAAAATAAAATCGCACTACTGTTTACACATCAAACAGACAGCAATTATTGAATAGTTTGCTTCGAAATGAAAACATGACAATTCTAATGAAATACCAAGATGTGTTTTCATGGAAAATAAGAAAAAATATGCTATATTTGTCACGGTGGTCTAGTTTATTGTTTTCTGCAGCATGATAAAGGTACCACAAAATTGTTATTGCTTGATACTCGCTACTTCTGATTTCAATTGGGTTGTTGGCAATTTTAATTGGGTATTTAAGCAAATACGCAGCTTATCTGGAGCTGTGAAACCTAATGAAAGGGCCAGCCAGTTTTTACTTATAAAATGGGACACTCTAGTCTCTGAACATTAGTGCTTCCCAATTCCTATCCTTCATGTGTATATATATATATGAGTTGAATATGCCTAGTCTGGACATTTTTATGTAAACTAAAGTTTATTTTTTGGTGTAATTTGTTTTCAGACTAATAATTATACCCCCCGCAACGATTTGTGGGGGTATACTGGAGTCAGGTTGTCCGTCCGTACGTCCGTGCGTCCGTCCGTAAACTTAACAGAGAAATATTGTTATAACTTCTATTTCCTCCATCTAAAATGTTCAATATTTCACACATGCATTCCTGTAAGGCTCTACTACCATGCTGTGCCAAATCCACGACTGTCCAACCCCCGCTGCTCCCAAGGTCAAGGTCAAATACTTACATGTAGTCTCAGGGCTGTACAAATTGATTTTTTAGCCACTTGTCCCGGACAAGTGACTTGACAAAAGTGACTTGCCCGGACTTGTCCCGGAAAATATAATTTTCAGGGCAAGTAATTTTGAAAAAGTGACATGTCCTCGAAAGATTTCTTATACGAAACTGTCCCAAAACAAAAACTATTATCATAGTTGTTAAATATAATACAATTGAGCACTTTGCACATATACATATTATATTTATCTATAATAATAAACATTGTATTGTACATATTTATTATTGTGGTCTTTTGTCACTGTGCCACCGAGGACATAACGTTGCATACTCAAAACACATTTATCGACAATAATAAAACATAAAAATCGTTTCCTAAAATAATGAGAATCGTCTCGCGTTTTCGCGATCTCGCCTTTCGCTTTTGAAAAATTCGGATTAGTTTTGCTCATGCATCATGTGCATGTGCGGCGTGTTTGCAAAACGCGAGATTGAATATGATAGAATTTCGCGTTTTCGTCTCCAAAGCTCGAGGTCCAATTTTTCAGGGGAAAAATCGGGTATGGAAGGTCACAGTTAGAAGCTCGGCTGTTGCGGAGAATGCAGGAAATTGCATTTCAGACCACCCACCTATATTTCAAATTTTCCCGGGGGGGGGGGCATGCCGCCGGACCCCCTAGATACCTCAGGCCCTTTGGGCCTTCGAAACGACACCCCCCCCCCCTCCCCCTTCAAACAGGTCTGGCTACGGGCCTGTAATATGTGTGTGTAGAATGCATGCGTGTTGCGTTTTGCGCATACATTACATGTACGTACGTACGTACGTACGTACGTAGAATGCAATTCGAACTAGCATGCTTTATATGCATGTACGTACGTAGAACGCAAATCCAACACGCATGCTGTCTACACATGCATGGGCAAATCGTATTTCCAAAAGCGGAAGGCGAGATCGATCGAGATCGCAAAAACGCGAGATTGTAACAAAAAAGAAATATGGCCGTACCCACCCATCCCCAATTAGCACATTTGCGACATATCATTTTCGGTCTAGCTGCACACCTGATGGTGTTTACAATCATCAGTCGCTAATCCAGTTTCACGTGCAAAGTGTGACTGACCTTTAGAATTCTGTGGAAACAAACATACCAAAACCACGCTATGTAGTCGCTCACGTCATCGCATAGCCGATGAATTGATAATTATTACGCATTAGCTTGTGGAATTTCACATTTGTTTGATTTTTTGATAAAACCAAGATTTGGCAGCACATGAGAATCGTTTCCTAAGACGATTCTCAAATGTTGTCAAAATATGTTTGTGTAAAGAAATATCAATGTATTCGGGTTTTCTTTTCACATTTGTCCGATGTCTTAATAAAACATGTTTTGGCAACCACATGAGAATTGTCTCCTTAGACGATTCTAATATTTTGTAAAAAGAATGGTCACATTTGTTTGGTTTCTTAGACCGTACAAACAATTGACCAATTCAGAAATCCACAACTTAATTTGTGTTTCTCGAGTCGGGTTTCATATGATGGCGAGGAAATACGATCGATTACACACCGTGAAAATCTTGTTGGAACGTAAATGTCAATTGTCACGTAGGCCATTTCAGTTTACCGCGCGTTACGTCAGCTGTTATTCTAAGTACGTATTGTCTCTCGTTTGGAGCATTTCTTTCCTTCGTTTGTAAGGTATGGGTTGTGACCTAGGGCTTAGAACACCGACTTCCAATCTGGAGGTTGTGGGTTCAAACATCGCCTTGGGAATCAAACATACCTTCATAGTATGTCCATCCCATTCAATTTCACTTTTTTTCGTTTATATGCCGCGTAGAAACGATAATTTAAATTAAGAACCTTAAATTCCATTTCCACCCCGTGAAGGAACATACATTTATTTCTCTAAAGTTAGGTCTCTTGGCCTGTCGACGCAGTGAGACGAAAACGTTAACATACATAAAATAAATCGATAACCATCGATCGCCGCAGAATATTTTCGCTAATTCGCTAATTACTTTCAACTTCGATTAAATTAATATAATCAGGGTCGCTGTAGATTGCTATATCACTTTATTGCGATACACAGGTACTGTGTAACACAGTAGCTGCGAATCGCCAGGACGCCCGCAGCGTTATCGATCGATAAAGTGGTCAGTTTTGGGATTAAGTTTATGACAGTCCGGTTCCAAAAAACGGGCTTGTGGCGGGACGTTCTAACAGAAAATAGTGACTTGCCCGGGACTAAATTCCAGCATAGAGGCACTTGCCCGAGATTAAAACCGACTTGTCCCGGGCGTCGGGCGTGCCAATTTGTACAGCCCTGAGTCTCTTTACAAAACTTAACATTAGAGAAATATTGTTATACATGTAACTTCTATTTCATTCATCTAAAATGCTTAATATTTCACACATGCATTCCTGTAAGGCTCTACTACCATGCTGTGCCAAATCCACGACCGTCCAACCTCTGCTGATCCCAAGGTCAATTACTTAGTCTCTTTACAAAACTTAACATCAGAGAAATAAGTTATAACTTCTATTTCCTTCATTGAAAATTCTTAATATTTCACTTGTGCATTGCTCTAAGGTTGTACTATAATGCTGTGACAAATCTACGACCGTCAAACAGGTCACATACTTAGTCTCTTTACAAAACTTAACATCAGAGAAATATGTTATAACTTCTATTTCTTTCATCGAAAATTCTTAATATTTCATCATGCATGCATTCCTCTAAGGCTCTACTATCATGCTGTGACAAATTCCCGCTGATCTCGAGGTCAACCTCACATACTTAGTCTCTTTACAAAACTTAACATCAGAGAAATCGGTTATAACTTCTATTTCCTTGCTCGGATCTGCTTCACATTTCACACACGCATTGCTCCAATGGACCTCTACCACCCTGTGACAAATTCACGTTCATGCCGCTCCCGCAAGGCCAGAGTCAAGGTCACAAGCCCACACACTTGGACATTTTTACATATTTTAGGGGTACCTGGGCCCACGCTGGGGGGGGGGGGGGGGGGGTGGTATTCCGTAAGCCTCGCTTACTGACCAATCTAGTTAGTCCAGGGCTCCAGATAAGGGGCGTATAAGGGGTGTATTTTACCCACGTATTTTAGCTGAATATGCATTGATTATCAACAGTGGGATTACAAAATACTCACAGCAATGTGAAAATACGCATTGATTTTCAAATTGAGTATTGGAAATACAGTATAAATAAGTGAATAAGTAATAATTTACTCAAATAAGTGAATTTTTAAATTTGTTTTTATCATTTGTTCTCTATTTAATAATGAAGAAAATCAATAGATCATTTGTAAAAATAAAATACTCATTTAAACAATACTCTTTAGACACTAAGCTAATCTGGAGCTCAGATTAGTCTGAATTTCGGATAAAGTTATTGTATACATGTATTTTTAATCCGTGAACTTTACCTACGTAATGTTAAGACTTAACGACAGAAGTAATGCTGCTAATTTGCCAATTTGGTATTGTCAGACTCATAGTGTTAAATTGCTGTTGGAACCTGGTCATCATTAAAAGGAAGAAACCGCAGTCGTTTTGATGACACATAAGATTTAAAACTCACAACTTCTGAGCGCCACCATTGCTCAAAACCAAAACAATAGGACGTGACATCCCCCACTGGGATTAAATAGTGTTAAAATGTATTAAAATGAAAACAAATCATTTTATGAAAATTTATGTTATTCAAGTTTTGATAACATTTATATTTTAATTAGGTTTTAAAAAGACTATGACATCTAGGTACTTGCATAGTAATTGTGAAGAAATTTGAAAAATTCAATTAAATAATTTTATAATATACATTGTATGTATGCAATGCATACATACAATGTATATTCTAAAATTATTTATTTGAATTTTTTAAATTTCTTCACAATTATTTTCAGTAATGTAATACATGTAGTTGGTATGCAATGTGGAAATTAACCCTTTCAACACAAATATATGTGGCTGTGACTGGAGAAATGGGGCTTATAGGTTTTGAGACCAGTGTAAATGTACATCGGGATCAGTCTGTGCATGCACACTGTTTGACCAGGATCTACACTGTTCGCCTTTCCATCAATGAAACACCTGTCACCTTCTCACAGCAATACAGTTGAGCACCAGTATCTCAAAGTCGAAGGAGCTTGTCCATATAGTCGAGATAGGACTAGGTTCGAGATAGCGATAAATGTCATTAAGATAATCAACAGTACAAGGTGGCATAATGACTCAGTGACTTGCGTAAATGACCAATTTGATATGCTTAATGAACCGTGACAAACACTCAAATATATCCAGGTAGACTAATTAAGCAAACAACCTGATGTAGGTGTGAATTTATTTTGTTTTGTTTGATAATATGTTTGGAAAATTAGTGTCCACCAAATTGATCTTGGCAGTAAGGCACTTAAGCGATTTATCCAAGCGTTTATGTGATCGAGATAGCGAAGAGATTTTTATACGGAGGGGACAGAATGAACAGTCGAGATAGAGAATACATACGAGATAGGGCTTGGTCGAGATAGCTGAGGAAATTTATATTAAACAAATAAGGATATAATTCGGGACTGTATTGAATCATCGAGATATTGAGATACTGATGTTCAAGATACCGGTGCTCGACTGTATACAGATTGTTATCTAATATCAGGCTACAGGGGGTGTGCTATTTGATGATGAACTGCACTGGTCACAAATCCTATTATGATACCATTTCTCCAGTCACATCCACAATATTAACCCTCACTACGCTGGAGACGGAAATTGTCGTCTGCTGTTTTTCATTTTTGCCTTAATTCTTAACAAAAAAAACGGTTTTGACAGCACAAGTGAATCGTCTCCAGTGGAGACGATTCTCATGTGCTGTCAAAACAGGTTTTTGTCAAGAAATATTGAAAATAAAACATTTCCGCCAGACAACGAAATTGAATTCAGCGTAGTAAAGGTTAAAGGTACATGCCCACTCCGTAGGCACAAACTGTTTTTTATATCAGAGACAACATCTGAGACATTTTCTGTTAAAAATAAACATTCATTCACCATTACCCCACATACTGATTGGCATTATTATACATTTTATATCAGACGTAACTTTCCACACTGATATCAGGGGCGATAACCGTGTTTCCTTAAAATGTTAACAGACATTACTATTTATACTCTGTATTTATTACCCCCCCGCAACGAGTTGTGGGGGGTTATACTGGAGTCAGGTTGTCTGTCCGTCCGTCCGTCTGTGCTGACTAAATTGCTCCGATAAATTACAGAGAAATATTTTTATAACTTCTATTTCCTTCATCCAAAATGCTTAATATTTCACACATGCATTCCTGTAAGGCTCTACTACCATGCTGTGCCAAATCCACGACCGTCCAACCCCCGCTGATCCCAAGGTCAAGGTCAAATACTTAGTCTCTTTACAAAACTTAACATCAGAGAAATAAGTTATAACTTTTATTTCCTTCATTGAAAATTCTTAATATTTCACTTGTGAATTCCTCTAAGGTTGTACTATCATGCTATGACAAATCTACGACCGTCCAACCCCCGCTGATCCCAAGGTCAAGGTCACATACTTAGTCTCTTTACAAAACTTAACATCAGATAAATATGTTACACTTCTATTTCTTTCATCGAAAATTCTTAATATTTCATGCATTCATTCCTCTAAGGTTCTACTATCATGCTGTGACAAATTCCCGCTGATCTGGAGGTCAATCTTTACAAAACTTAACATCAGAGAAATCGGTTATAACTTCTATTTCCTTGCTCGGATCTGCTTCACATTTCACACATGCATTGCTCCAATGGACCTCTACCACCCTGTGACAAATTCACGTTCATGCCGCTCCCGCAGGGCAGAGTCAAGGTCACAAGCCCACACACTTGGAAATTTTTACATATTTAAGCCTCGCTTACTGACCAATCTAGTTAGTCCAGGGCTCCAGATAAGGAGCGTATAAGGGGTGTATTTTACCCACGTATTTTAGCTGAATATGCATATTTTAGGGGTACCTGGGCCCACGCGGGGGGTATTCCGTAAGCCTTGCTTACTGACCAATCTAGTTTTTACATATTTAGGGGTACCTGGGCACACGTGGGGGGGGGGGGGGGTTCCGTAAGCCTCGCTTACTGACCAATCTAATTATTTTTTGTGCAATTATCATACTTTATAACCTGTCGGAAATGTTATTTTTTCAGGTGACACATTAATTAGTATAAATAATTAAAAAATACCATGCCTCATTTGCATATGAAAATAGCCTGATACCAACAGGCGTCACTATTAGATTATATCTGTATAGCGGCCACTCGTAATCTTTAGAACTAGTGGTATAGTGACACAATTATAAACTTATTTAATTCCTATAAAGAACATTTTGTGCCCATTGAGTGGGCATGTCCCTTTAACATGGTAGAGTCTATTTAACATGGTAGAGTCTATTCCAGATACATGTACTTAGGAGTGAAAGACTATTCTTGAGAAGAATTATTCTGTGCATGTGATATATAATTCCTTGTGTCTTTCTGGCCAAACTACATGGATCATTCATTGTCTGACTATCTTTCGCTTTATTTTAGGTAATATCAACCGCTCACAATGAATGGAAGGTCGCGAAGTAGATCTCGTGAAAGGACAGACAGATTTGGCCGTGTTATTCCATCGGCACGAACTAGATCGCGATCAAAGTCTCGCGAAAGACATCGTCGACGTAGCCGTTCCCCACCACGCCACCACCGTCGCAGTAGAAGCCGCGGTCGGTCTAACAGTGCGAAGCGGGAACCAAGACGCCATCCACCTCCCCCACCACCCCCACCGCTAGCAATCACAAATCGCACTAATATAGAAGATCCGCAATTTTTAAATGCGCGAGTGTTTATTGGAAATTTGGCGGCACATTTAGTAACGAAGGAAGATCTGGAGACTACATTTCAACAGCATGGTAAAATTCTAGGTATGGTTCGTTTTGTCATTTTATATGTGTGAACTGTCATGTCGAAGAATGCGTTTTATATAGTACTTTGTAAATTGTTTTTGGGTAGTGTTACGGAGAGAACCAGATAAGTTTTGTATCTGAAGAGTATTATACCCCCATGTTTCAAATTCAATGCGTATTTTATTTTTACAAATGTATTATTGATTTTCTTCCTTATTAAATAGGATAACAAATGATAACAAATGAAACAAATTAAAAAATTCACTTATTTGAGCTTAACTAAGTACATTTTCAACTTTATTACAGTATTTTCACTATTAAATCTGAAAATCAATCCATATTTTCACATTGCTGTGAGTATTTTGTACTCCCACTGTTGAATATCAATGCATATTCTGCTAAAATAAGTGCGTAAAATACGCCAATATGCACCTTATCTGGAGCTCTGGTGTTAGTTCATGTTTTAGCTGGCTCAGTCGTACATAGAGGATGCCAGGTTGGTGTCTTTTGATATCAATATTGTCGGACATGGCTGGGAAATGTGTAGGAATTCCGAGCATCACCAAGCATTTCTTACCGTTTCCGAGACGAGCGTGGTAAACTTGCATGTCAACAGGCGTTAACTTGGGATTCTATTTATCAGGCTAACGTTGTGTATGATGAAATGCGCAAGTGTAATTTGTTTCATCGAAAGGAGTTTATTCCTTTATTTGTTAACGTCATCTGTGTTTGTAACGGCTGAAATGGAGCTTAAGTGTTTTATGATGAGCGTAGATCCAGATCGGCATGTGCATTCGCATCTGCACTGTTCGCCATTCCATCGAGACAGGGATGTGTTGTGGCCTAGGGGATATGGCAGTGGCAGCCTCCATATTGGAGGCTGCGAGTTCAATCCTCACCCTAGGCGTGAACAATTCTAACATAGTATTTCCATCACACTGGTCCATAGGATGAGACTTTAAACTGTTGTCTTGTTTCTATATGACCTTAAATGTTGCTGGGACGTTAAACCCATTCACTTTTTCCATCAATTGACCACCCATTATGCTTCTAACAATCAACATAGATCGTTATCATACTACAAGAGTGCTACATGTATTTGACCATGTGCTACACTGGTCACAAATCCTATAAGCCCCATTTCTCCAGTCACAGCCTCATCTGCTGTCGTTCGACCAATGAAGCATCAGATAAAGTAGTTTTCATTCCGGATTAATACTGTAAATCATCGTCAACCCCTGATGCAGCATATGTGCATTTCCTGATAAATCCCAATACAGATGCAGTGTTCGCTTAACCCTTTCACCCCTACATGTACGTAACTGGAATGGACACTCCCATGCCATTTTTCAGACTATTCCATTAATCAGAAAGGGCTATTGTTTTTAGAAATTGGAAAATATCCATAAATGTTCAAATATTATGATAGAGGTCTGTAGTGTTGAAATAAGGCCTCTTGACTGTTATTCCAACTTTATTGCATACATACATTATACTTTGATATTTGCGGGGGGAGGGGAACCCCCCGACTTCACAATGCGCATCGTGCTTCGCGCTCGCAGAGGTCGGCTACACCGATTTGGAATCTTTCGACCCCCCCCCCCCCCTTGCAATTATTTCTGTATCCGCCGCTGAAGCGGTGGCAACGGCGGGGTCGATGTCATCCACAATGTTCAATTTCATTCATTACGTTTAGCAAATTGGGGTAAGGGGACATTTTCAGGCAATACATAATTATACATTTAGGCCATGAAAAAAGTACTTTGGTTCTTAGATATCGCCGCGTTTGAAAAGTCCCTGCTCGTCATGCATTTTATCATCATGGAGAAATCAAATCGTAATGTAAATTCGCCACATGATCAATAAAAAACACTACCATACAAAAATATGTTTAATCCAATCATGACTTACCAAAATCTGTGTGACTTTAATTTATAGAATATATCTACAGGCATCCGGCGACTTGAACAAAATGAGACGAAAACATTTTTTAAAATAGTCCGCCCTCCCTGGCCACATTCTGCAAACCCTGTGTCTGAGAACCAAAGTACTTTTATTATGGCCTTTGTTTGAAGACACCAATTTTAAGCAAATCTTGAATGGGCTTTCACTGCATTAGTTTGTGCTGGATCTACACTGTCAGTGAAAAATCCATTCTTCAGCCGTTAATGTGCCTGTGAGAAGCCTGTTTTTGTGGCCCCGTATCTGTAGAGCCAGAGGCATATTATATAATTATAGTATTTGAACTGCGTGTCCGTCCGGTCACGTAGTTTGCCGGAGTTTCTCAATTCTGTCATAACTTATACAAGTATATCCCTTGAAGGATAACTACCATTTCAATACATCACACTTGTGCATAAATGCCACTCGTCAATGCTGCCCTTAATATGACATTAACTTTGTGACCTTCAAACCTTTGCTTAAATGCTTAGCGGTTTTGATTAAAAGGGGTATTTTCTTGTTTTATTTAAAACACTACTTGTGCACAACAGCGAAATGCGAGGAACAAAGGAGTCGCTCGACGTTCACGGCCTTCGAACCCCGTCTAGTGACGCCTACATGTATATGAGACGAGCCATGTCATCTTGTACCTTAGAACATGAGCAATATTTCATGAAAATATTTATGGAAACTGGTATTTTATGTGTATGAGGCCGAAGGTTTACAAATTTTTTAGAACAAATTCGTAATTTGCTCCGAACATTTTGTCAACTTTTGATGTCATGTACAGAAACTTTTGTAGATATTTTTTTTCGGGAAAAAACACACATCTTCTTAGGTGCAAAATCAAATGGCCCGTCTAATATGGTTATTTGCAGGTGTGTCGGTGCACGACAAAGGCTTCGGGTTTGTGCAGTTTGAGAAGGAGGAGGATGCCCGACGATCGGTCGAGGCCGAGAACGGGTCCCGCATGAAGGGCAATGTCGTAGGTGAGTTGCCCTGCTGCTTCAGCCAGTAGCTGTAGCTGACACGTATGTTGGCCCGGGGCCGTTTCACTAAACTTCCTACGACTAAAATGTTTGTAAGTGCAAAATTATGATAGTCTGTAAATTTCACATTAGCAATGTTTTCTTGTAAACAATTGTTGGATTTACATTTATTGAGCATAGGCTGCATATGCAGCCTATGCTCAATAAATGTAAATCCATCAATTGAAATTTACAGACAATCCTAAATTTGCACTTACGAACATTTTAGTCGTACGAAGGTTAGTGAAACGGGTCCCTGTTTTACTCGCTGAATGCTGGACAGTGTAGACCCTGATCAGACTGCTGTACTGAACATTTATTATCGTAGTTAACCCTTAGACTGCTACTCACAACAATTGTCATCTGCTGTTGCTTTTATATCTTCCCTTATTTCTCAATAAAAACATGGTTTGACATCACCAATGGAAATGATTCTGAAGTGCTGTCAAAGCATGTTGTAGATTATTCTAAAGTGCAGTTAAAGCATGTTTTTGATGATAAAAATGGGAAATAAAAAATAAACAGCAGACGACAAAAAAATAAATAAATAAGATAGCGGTCTTAGGGTTAAGTAGTCCCGTGCAATGTTCTCAACTACAGGTGAAGGATTCATACTGGTAACATAACAAAACATAAAAAAATGCCCATTGAAAACAATCCAATTTCCCCATAGACCTGTACATTAGGTTTCAATGTACTGTACATCAACATGTGGTTGAGGTAACAGGATTATTTTCAATGGGCATTTGGGAGTCGTTCACCTGTGTTCTTGAATGCAAATAACGCAATGGCCAACCAATGTACAGGTAATTCTCGTTACCTCGAAGTTGAACTGACTGACTGAGCAAAATATATCTTTTGCGACCATTCTCCAAAAAATTTTTGAACAGAATCGCTTCAAAAATACCAACTTTACTTTACTTACGGGTTTTCATAAATTTGCTCAATTTCTTTTAACGAAACGTGCATGTGTTGTTACTAAATATATCGCACGTGCATGACACAATTTCCGGTACACAACATGTGTTTTGCAAATCAAGCTGAATACACATCATTGAATAATCGTTACATCTAAATATCAACGTTCGCCGTTTTTTCTGATTATGTTATTTTTCAATCGAAAAATGCAAGACCCGCATTTCGTCAGCAAACCACGTCCGACCTGGACTTGTCGGTCACAAACAAATTTGGCCCAAGTTCAATTGAATTGATTGCCACGCTGTTATTTCGTCTTCATGTTAATATGATCCAATATTACATTGATTAATTGGTTAATTATGGTTCAAGTGAATTCGTTTAACATGTTTGTGCAATGTTTAACACATTTTAGCGGTGGCGTTCAGGCACGGATCCAGGATTTTGGGTTAAGGGGGGGGCGTAACTATTTTGCAATAATTGACTATATATAGTCAAGTATTGCAAAATAGTCGATCAAGTGGAAATTTTTTGAAATCTACATCGCATTTCCTGCGTTCTGGCGCATTTTGGAACAAAAATATCGACACTGTCACAGTATGTTTAGACATGATTTTTATCTCGCCCGCGAAGCGGAAAGCGAGACATAGGTTTTGCTTTTCCAGAGTCGTCGGTGTCGGCGTCATCATTCAATGTTAAGTTTTCGTGTTACGGTCATTACTTCAACACCTTATCAGCTACAGTCATCAAACTTTATACATACCTTTACTATGATATGTAGATGAATATAGGACTATTAAAAAAAATTCCGGGCTCCAGGTTCAAGGTCAAACTCTATTTCTTTTTATGCTACAAACTGAACATTAATGCATGAAGACCTGTTTTCTCGTGCGCTCTGTACACCTTACCTGTAGAGAGAACAATAGCGTTCTCCAGTTGAACACTTATGCATGTGCAAGCATGTGCAAATTTCCAACTTGACCACTAAATGTCCAGCTAAATTATTACAGCTAATTTATACAGGTAAATTATTATACCTGGGTATTACATTTCCGTAAACTGTGTTGACAATATTGTGGCAATATGTGGACCTGTGCAGATATGATATGTAGATAAATATAGGACTATTATAAAAATTCTGGGCTCCAGTAGCGAGCTTTATTTTTTTGTTAATTTTTAAACTTTTTTTTTTTTGAACTTATTTTCCATTTTTAGCGAGGTTTTTTTGGAGAAAAAAATCCTTTTAATTTTTTTTTTTTTTAATTTTTAGCCAGGTGGGGAAAAAATCCAGGCTATTGGATTGGTGAAAGCCAGGCGGGCGGGCGGCGTCCACAATCAATGTTAAGTTTTCGTGTTTCAGTCCATTTCTTTGTTACTGTAACACATAGGACCAACAAACTTTCACAGCTTCATGACCAAGGGGTGCCCACCACACATATCACTATCCAACATGTTACATTTTTTTTAACTTGACCCATTTTTTCCGCGCAGTCAATGTTAACTTTTCGCGTTTACAATGTTAAGTTTTCATGTTTAAGTCCATTTCTTTGGTACTGTACCATCTACGACCACCAAACTTTCACAGCTTCATAACCAAGGGGTGCCCACCACATACAACTATCCAACATTTTACCTTCACCTATTATTTCTACGTACCGTATTTACCCTATGTATTGGGACAGTAAAAAATAAATAAAATTCTACGTGTCCCAATACATAATATAAAATAAATTAATTATTTTTTTTGGTGTCCCAATTATTAATATTGAAAGTTTGTATCCTCGAAATTTCGGTTAGTACACGGTTGTGCCTTGGCTCCCGAATTGTTTGCCTATTTGTATATCAAAATCGTGTTAAATTTGTAACACGACTATTGTCAGAAATCGTATTATATTTGCGATTTTTTCCCAAATTTAGACCAAAATGGACGATTCTTTTTTTTTTTTTTTTTTTTTTTTTTTTTTTTAATATGGACGCATAGCCTCCTTTTATCTCACCGATGTGGAATGTGCAGCTGATCACGTTTGCACATTTCGTAAATTAATCCGAGCAAACTGGAATAACATCAATTATTGGTCCCAGGTAACAAAGCAGTGCTAATTGTTATGTGCTCGATTGAATATTTCCGGCATGCGTTCGCGCTCACCATTGGTGGAATATTAAATTAGGTGTAAAAGGCCGACCAATCGGAGATCGTCGCGTATCAGTGGCGCAGATTAACTCGACCAGATTAACTAAATTGTTACAGCACTGCCCACGCCCCCGGCGCATGTACACAGCTGGCCTTGTTTCGCTACATATAATTGAGCCAGTGCATGAGATAAATCAACTTTATTATATAAACCGAGATTTTCGCCGAGAATGATTGGACTTTTTTCTACAAATATATCGGAAAGTTGATAAAATTTTCAGAGCAAATGCGTAATAATTTACTAATTTAATATTCGTCAACATTCGATATCGTTTACAGAAAATGTACGGTACACTATTATCAGATTCATCTTCGTCGAAAATCTCACGTGATAAGCCTGATTATCTCATGAACTGGCGCAAAATTATAACACGTCGGGCAAAACATGTCTATACAGGTCGTGGTGTTGAAAGGGTTAAAACTCTGTGCGTACTCAAACCCACAGGTGGAATAGTCGGGACGTGACGCAAAGAAAATGACCATTACAAAAATATCCATTACCCCACCCACTTGATCTCGTTCTATCATTAACGTCATGTACAGTACGATACCAGGTGGGTGGGATAATGGGATTTTTTTAATAGGCATTTATTTTGGTGTTATAGGTCGAGTCTTCCACCTGTGCTCACCATATGAGTAAACACAGTTTGCAACGCACGAGCTTGTCACGTGACGTTTGCAGTGATGGAACAGGATATCGGTCATTGATCGAGTCATTGCGTCATCTAATGATGATGGCTACACGGTTTACTACACTTTTTTTCTACAGCGTTTACAATAATGGATTGCACGGACCTGCGTAGATCTACATTCTACATGAACATGATGAATAAATAAATAAAACATGACGTTAACAATTCTTAGATTCAATATATTTATTACATGCGAAGATAACAGTGAAAACTTATGGCATATTATAGCATTGGCGACGTCGTTCATTCGCAGTCACAGTGTACATGTGTACATGTATTTTTTGTTGACATTATGATGCGTCTTGGGCGAGAAGGATATATGCACGGTTCGGATAAGCAACACGGAAGGTTGTATGTCGCCGGACTTCCGTGTACTTCCGGATCGCACTGTACTATACTTTCGGATACTGGATACTCGTGAATATTGATGAGAGGGCGGGGCGATGTATCAGGAGTATTTCCGTGTGAATCGAAATAATTTTCGCAAATAAATCACATTCCGGCATTGACAGGCGGCATTGTCAATCATACGGTTTATTGGTAATCTATTTAATCAACAGAGCTCAGATTTACCGTCAGCACTGTGTTATATTAGTTAATCAGCGACGGCCTGTTTATAGCGACACGTGCAATAGTCGGCATGACCAGTAGCCGGTGAAAAAAAAAAAATAAAAAAAAATTGGAGTGGCGATTTTTTTATTTTCCCCAGCGGAATCCCCGACTGTGTTTAAAAAGTATTTAAAAAAAAGAGACGTCCCAATACTTAAGGTGCAGAAATTATTGATTTTTTTTTTAAAATTGTGATGTGTCCCAAAACTTGTTTCCTAAAAAATAATTTTTTATTTCTCCCCAAAACGGGGGTGTCCCAATATAAAGGGTGTCCCAATACATAGGGTAAATACGGTAATTTTCAACGTTAACTTTTTAACGTACGTCTGGTTAAAGTTTTTTGGTTAAAGTTTTTCGTTATACTATATCTCTGCAACTGCTTCGCCCATTACCTTCAAACTTTACATGGGTGTTTATCATCATCCATATTTTCATTCTACCCCCCAACCGTGCGGCCCCTGTGCCCAATGTCAAGGTCAAATTACTTTGATTTTTTTGTGTACTATATCTCTGCAACTGCTTCACCCATTACCTTGATACTGCACATGGGTGTTTATCATCATTGTCGCGCCCGCTTGCGGAAAGCGCGATATAGTCGGCATTTTGGCATACGTCCGTCCGTCCGTGTGTCCGGTTAAAGTTTTTCCATCTACTATATCTACTTTTGTGTCCATGCCTCGCCCCAAGGCGCGACATGCAGGCCACGGCCATCTAGTCTACAAAAAGTGGGTATAATTGTGTTATCCAAGTCAGTGTCTATGCTTGGAAAAAACCTGGCCTTCGTGGCTTTGCCTCGTTTCTTGTTGTTTTTTTTTCAAATTCTTTTTCCATTTTTGTCTAGTAGCATAAGGTCGTATATATAAGTGCTATATACCGACTATTATCATATACTAAAACAATTATTGACTAGTGAGCCATAGAATATAATCTGATATTCTATGGCTCACTAGTCAATAATTGTATAAAATGTTCGGGCCAGTGAAAATTGCTTTCTGGCCCAGGCTCGAGGTCAAGGCGGCGGGACAAGGCGAGACATTTGATTCCGCGGAATTCTTGTTGATTGAAAACGTTTAAATTTTGAAACAATAAGACAACGACCGAAAAATGCATGGAATACATGGCACTTGGCATGAAACGTGCCTTGTAACTTGTAAAAAATATTTACTCGGCAAAATTTTAAATAGGGTGGGGGGGGCGCGCGCCGGGTCCCCCCACCCCCCCACCTGAATCCGCCCATGGCGTTTTTGATTACCTGCAATAATCTCTCTGAATCTGACTTGGTGGTGCCATGCGCTTATTTGTCACATCAAATTATCAGAATACAAATATGAAGGAAACATGATATCTGTAGCCTATTTCACCAACATTGCAAAGTATACTTATCTAGCAAAGTATACTTTGAGGGAGAAATTTTAAATTTTAGGATAAATTTATTAATTTTTATTATACTCTGCATACTTTTAATCATGAAATATATGCAGTCGTTCTTTCTATATGAAATAATGCATTTCAGGAAAAATAAATGATTGCTCCCTCAAAGTATACTTTGCTAGATAAGTATACTTTGCAAGTTTGATGAAATCGGCTACAGGACTCGATTTCCACCTCGACATAACCAAAATATTGACAATTCCGATATCGATTTATCAGGAGTAAAATACATGATCTATGTAGGGAATTAAGTCTTGACCTCGGACGTATATCAAAATTAGCAGGTATATCGAGCTAAGCGATATCAAGATAAAGAGAATCAGCTGTATCTGGAAACACTACAACAGCATAATTTTCAGATCAAAATTTAGATATACGCGTTCATTTCAATTTCGATTGTCATAGTCCTGCATCCACATAACATGATCAAATTAATAGCAATTAAGTCTTTAAAAATGGACTTTAAAAATGATTAGGAAGATTAATGTTGGACGTTCTATGCCACAATAGTGGAGGGCGCATTTACTGTTACCCTTGTCTGTCTGTCCCGTCTGTCCCGTCTGTCCGTCACCAATCTTGTAACTCCTAATATGTTTAAACCGTACTAGTTGCACACCTGAAACTTGGTTTGTAGCTTCCTTATGATGAGTAGATGTGCAAAGTTTATTTAGATTTTTGATTCGACCCCCTGGTAATGGATTATCTCCCCCCCCCCCCCCCCCCTTTCGACTTAGAATTTTCCAATTTTGTCTTGTAACTCGTAAAGCTTTTAAACCGTACTAGCTACAGACCTGAAACTTGGTATGTAGCTTCCTTATGATGAGATGCTCAAATTTTATTTTGATTTTTTATTTGACCACTGGGTCATGGATTATCTCCCCCTTTTCAAATTTCCCAATTTTGCCTTGTAACTCGTAAAACTTTTTAAACCGTACTTGCTACAGACCTGAAACTTGGCATGTAGCTTCCTTATGATTTTTTCAATATTTGGCAATTTTGCCTTGTAACTCATAAAACTTTCAAACCGTAATAGCTACAGAGCTATCAAAGCGGTTTGTGAAGCATCCGTGTTCTAATAACACATTTTTATACCCCCGACATACGAAGTATGTCGTGGGGTAAATAGTTTTTGTAATTCCGTCCGTCTGTCCGCGTTAAAAGTTTTTATTTCTTGGTCCAGGCAGCGGCCGGGCGTATACGTGAGCCCCTGCTCACTTTCTCTAGTCTAGTTTAGGGATGAAATGTTGAATAGCTCTAAATGTGGGCCACAGCCATCTGGTTCCTTTTCTTATGGTTGAGAACACTGCTTGGCTGATGGGATGTACATTGTACAGCCAAACTTGCATTAAGCGACCACCCAAGGGAGACACCAAAAATGGTCGCTTAGAACAATGGTCTCTTTAACACCAAAAAAAATGGAAATCCGGGTACTGGTATGTCCGGTTATATAGTTTAATATTCGGAATCGGGAAATCGCGAAAATTAAACATTAACATAGAAATAAATACATTAGAATACTACTGGTAATGTTTACTGTGCACTTGTCTGAATTATTCAGGCATTATTTTATCAAAATAGATGAATGAATTTGAACGTTATTGCGAAATAACAATTGACTGACAACCAAACCAGCTGATGGAATAATGATTTATTAACGCAGTGTTCGGTATATACATGTACATGATGTACACCAGTATTGTTACGCGTCAAGAAAATTGGAATTGGGTGAAATAAAAATGCTTGCTTATTCTGTACACAACAAACAAAATTATACGCAGATGTTTTCCCTAAGCGACCCGTTGTTCCCATGTGCTAAGCGACCATGAGTTAATTCCCTTCAGTAATCACTAAGGAAACAAGCGTATCAGAACGAGGTTTCAGGTCAATAAAGATAAACAATGCACCATTCACACTTTGACAGTGACAGGGGATTTGTTTCTTTTGTTTGTCACACACTGGAGGCTAATTTCACCTGAAGAAAGAGTGACATCCTGTCAATTAATGGTCATTTAGCACAAACGACCATTGCTGTTGATTGCTGTTGGTTACAAAATATGTGGCCGGTGGTCACTTTAACGGAAAGTCGTTTAGTACACTGTCATTATATAGGCAAAATGGGGAGGGGGGGGGGGGGGATTGAAAGTTGTCACACAAGACTAAAGTCGCTTAATGCACGTGGTCGCTTATGCAAGTTTGACTACATGTATATTGGGATTGTCCATGTACATGTTTGTACATACGTTTTGCAGCAACATGTGTTTGCACATAAGAGAAGTTCTACACACATGTTCAATGATGCTATGTTGGATTGTATACATTTCTGCCAATACATGTTCAACTAGAGAAAAGTCACCATCGCAATATACCCACTTTTACAAAACGGGAGATCACAGACCAATTATGAAGTCTCCAGCTATTATTTTTTAAAAGTTTTGTTTTCTGCACGGTTAAATGTACAAGGACAGGACATCGTCAGGTGTTGCTTTTCAATTTTCTGGGGTATCTGCACTTTATCGCATCAAAATCTCTTCAGTAGTTGATTAGATATTAAAGTATTGTCTAAGTGGAGGATTTTTCTTACGGAGTCCGTGCACCCTATCAAAATTGCATGTGTGCTATACCCACAGTGATTTTAATACCGGTATGTACCCCAACATTTTTTTTCGGAATGTTCACAGTCTACCTACTATCTCTGTTACCATAAGTCAGAATGGTTCATATGCTTATTTGTCATCACCAATATTTTCATTCTATAACCCAGGCCATCCATAATTATATCTCCGTTTCCTGTAACCCGACCGACCTGCTAAAAACGGTGCCCACCACATATCACTATCCAACATGTTAACTTTTTTTGAACTTGACCCATTTTTTCAGCGCAGTCGACTTAGCCATATCAATGTTAACTTTTTGCGTTTACAATGTTAAGTTTTCGTGTTTAAGTCAATTTCTTTGGTACTGTACCACCTAGGACCACCAAACTTTCACAGCTTCATAACCAAGGGGTGCCCACCACATACAACTATCCAACATGTGACCATTTTTTTTTACCTTGACCTATTATTTCTACGTAATTGACTTAGCCATTTTCAACGTTAACTTTTTAACGTACATCTGGTTAAAGTTTTTTGGTTAAAGTTTTCATATTTTCATTCTACCCCCCAACCGGCCCCTGTGCCCAATGTCAAATTACTTTGAATTTTTTGTTAAAGTTTTTTTGTGTACTATGTCTCTGCAACTGCTTCACCCATTACCTTGATACTTCACATGGGTGTTTATCATCATTGTCACGCCCGGCATTACCTTGATACTTCACATGGGTGTTTATCATCATTGTCACGCCCGCTTTATAGTCAGCATTTTGACATACGTCCGTCCGTCCGTACGTCTGTGTGTCCGGTTAACGTTTTTTGGTTAAAGTTTTTCCATCTACTATATCTCTTTTTTTAGTGACCATGCCTCGCCCCAAGGCGCGACATGCAGGCCACGGCCATCTAGTCTACAAAAAGTGGGTATAATTATGTTATCCAAGTGTCTATGCTTGGAAAAAACCTGGCCTTCGTGGCTTTGCCTCGTTTCTTGTTTTTTTTTTCTTCAATTTAGTGCTACAGTGGGTTAAAAGGGTTAATATAATCTCTGGCCCTAAATAGCATACATGTTCATACAACAACACATACAGCAATTGACATACTTGTATAGTGTTAAAATATTGTACCTTTTTAATATTAATAATTTTTAAATTCAATATGTCATGTGACAGAAAAAAAAAAGAAATTGCCTACCGACCGACCCACTTCTAAAATTCTGGGTCGGGTTACAGGAAACAAACACTTTTTTAAGGATGGCCCCACCCATCTGGCTCCTGTGTTCAAGGTGAAGGTCAAATGACTTACACAATTGCATTGAAGTTTTTGACGGGTACGTCCATGGGTGTTACTGATTTCTTGTTCAAATGTTTGCTTTTAGAATGAATTTCTGGCAATAACATCCTTACAATAAAACTGACCTGGTGCTAGTATATGCAATGATCACCATTACATTACATTACACATGTTGTTTCTACTGTTCTTGTCAGATGGACAATTCATTGTACATGTACAAGCATTATTTTTGTTTCCTGTTTTCTACTGGTAGACCGTGTGTCTTCAGACCCGTACGCAGGAATTAATTTAGGGGCTTACGTTATCGACGGCGCGAAGGGCCAACATTTGTTTTTGCACATCCACAGACGGGCCTCGGCAGATTAACTCTTTCACCCCTAAGTAACTGGAATGGATTTTAATATGTTCATATTGCAACCAATCCAATCATCACAAAATTATTTTCAGACCAGTCCATTGATGAACATGGGGTGTTTTTGTTCTCAAAATTATGAAAATTACTTGCAAAAAGTGCAAATCCTGATGGGACGGCTCGTCACGAGCCGGCTCATCTTGAAATTACACTTTTTTGCCAATACCACTATAAAGGCCTGTCAGTACAGTGACCCAAAGCCCAAAGAGAACATGTTTTTATGAGAAAAAAGTGTTGAGGTAAGTGTTTCATGTCCAATTTTATTCTGTTATCTTAAACAGGTACATACATGTATTATATAGGGAACATATTACAGACAACAGACATATGCCCATCAAATATTGTTTTCATCATTGTGCGAGGTGACATACACATGTACGGTAGTTGTCCTCATGTCTAGTCATATAAACTTGTTTTATAATCTGTAGACAACATCACCGATCCCAATTTCAAATTGCCATATTTAATTAGCTATGATTGATAATTCAGTAAAAATGTTCACAATTTCGCTCCATCATTTTAGTCTGACCTCTGTCAGTGCTCCAGATAAGTTTTGTATCTAAGGAGTTTTATACCCCCAGATTTCAAATCCAATACGTATTTTACTTTTACAAATTTATTATTGATTTTCTTCCATATTAAATAGGGAACACATGATAAAGCATTTAACAATTCATTGATTTGAGCTTGCTTTTTGCATCTCAAATCAGTGAATTTTTAAATTGAACTAAAGTAAATTTTTCAACTTTATTACAGTATTTTCACTACTCAATTTGAAAATCGATGCATATTTTCACGTTGCTGTCAGTATTTTGTACTCCAACTTTTGATAATCTGGAGCTCTGCCTGTGTTAGTAAAAAAAATAAAAATATCAGTATCCAAAAACGAAAATGCCAGAATTAATGGAAAATGCCAGAATGAATGGAAAATTCAGCAATATAACCTCTGTTTCAACTTTCTAAGTACATGTAGGGATGGGTTGTGGGCTAGAGGTTAAACACCTGACTTTCAGTCCGCAGGTTGTGAGTTCAAACCTTGCCTAGGGCATAAAAAAGTATGTTCATAATATTTCCATCACACTGGTCTGTCGGATGAGACTTTAAACTGTTGTCACGTTTCTATATGACCGTAGCTGTTGTTTTGGACGTTAAACTGTTTCACTTTGACTTGTTTTCTAAGTACATGTACCAATATATTTCTCTGCAGTGGCACTATGAGGCTATGCTGACCCTGTGCAATCATCCCCACCTGGGGATGATTGCACAGGGTCAGCATAGCCTCATAGTGTGCTAAAATATTAAAACTTATATTTTTATACCACGGTCCCAGGTTTCCATTACTAAGTTGCATTATCTTTGGTTTATTAACCCTTAGACGGTCACCGCTACACACAACAATTGTCGGCTGCTGTTGCTTTTATATCTTGCCTTATTTCTCAAGATATATTTTTATATCTTGCCCTATTTTTGGTGGGTGGCAGGTGGGATCATACGATGGGTAATTTAACGATTGGGATTCATCCTTACCAGAATCCCGACTGAAGACCTGGTTTGGCCCTCACGTATGTCTTTGGCATTTGGTATGTGAATCTGGTTATACCCTTTATGTGAGTATTACAATTATTTGTATTACTTTTAGGGGAAGGGGCCAAGTGACTTTGGTGTGGTATGGACCTGGCACCAGGTCAGGTTATTCTAATTTCAGGGCTGAATATAGTTTTCTCTATGTAAATATTCCGTTCTGATTTTGGGATATTTCCCCCAATGCAGCAGGTTAAATGTGGGATCGAACCCGTTGGCCCAGCCTTAAATGACCTTAGCTGTTGATAGGCCATTAAACACTAATAAACAAACAAACAAACAAACTAATTGTCCGTCCGTCTGTTGATTTTTTTTCAATGTTTTTGTAAGAGTTTCTGAAATAGTGGCACTAAGTGCATCGACAGACCACATTTTCTAGTTTGGTGTGTATCCATCAAAATGGTTGTAGTTTCAAAAAAAAAAATGAATGCAAACTGCAACTGGCATCATTATTTCTAACAGCAGCCACTAATATTGTGATCACCCCACAGTCATTATTTCTGGTACTTTTGTTTTTGGATACAGATTCTTACTTTATGGAGGTGACACTATTGAGCTGAAACATTTAGAATTATAGTTCAATATTTGGCATAGTTTTTAATGTACATGTACACATATATGACAATTTGATGTTCAGTGAGTTATTGTTACTACTTGTCATCCATTCGTCTGTCATCCATTCACATTTTCAAATGTCTTATCCTGAACCGCTATGCCGATGTTGACCAAACTTCACAGGAATGATATAGCCCAAGCCCATTGTACTTATATGCAATAAACTATGTTTAAACTAAACTAAACAGGAATGATGGCCACCTTCATGAACCGCCAGACATATTTCGACAAAACTTTGTAGAAATGATCGCTATACAATGCTCTTTCAGATTTGCTAAAATTGGTGACCCCAGGGTCAAGAATGAGTGTGGCCCGGTTGGTAAAATTTCATATATCAAATAAAACGTATTGATGAGACGATCGCTCTGGTGCAATGTTTCTTGAATCAGATGATTATGTCAATGATATGTATCGGCCAAGTGATTTGTGAGAAGACAATTGAAACCTGTAACAAAATGATAACCATTTGACCTTTTGGCGGCCATCTTGGATGTACAGGTTTCAATTGTCTTTTCACAAATCACTTTGCCGATACTGGCCAATCTTCATAGTTTATGGTTCTATGGGTGAAACATGTTCAGATTTAATGAAATGGAGCCATCAAGTAATTCAAGATGGCCGCCATCTAATAATACCACACATTCTTAAAAAATCTCCCAAACCGATGGACAAATTTTGATGAACATTCGTAGGAATGATTAACCACTGATTCTCTTTCAAATGGTGAAGCTGGGGACAAAAATGTTGGGATCAAATCGGGACCAAATGTCAGTTTTGACTGTATATGGTCATGTCATGTATCAGATGAAAGATATCGATGAGACCATCGCTCGATGCAAATCGAAATCGGCTGATTACGTCATTCAAGATGGCCGCTGAAAGTTAATCTATTTATAATATTAGATATTTCATATGTCTTCTAATGAACTGCTTGGCCAATGCTGGCCAAACTGCACAGTTATGGTCCTTGAATCATTTTCAGATTTGATCAAATGTAGTTGTGGCGTAATGACATCGTCTACAAATAGCACAAATTCTTAAAATGTCTTCTTCTCATGAACTGATTAACCGATTTTGAAGGACCATTGTAGGAACTATCGACGACCAATGCTCTTTTAGATTTGTTAAAATGGTGGCCCAATAACAAAAATGGGCGTGGCCTGGGGTGTCAAATGTAGGTAAAATTTTATTTTTTGCTGAATGTCTTGATGTTATGTATCATGTATATAAAATAAAAAATAGTGTCATTGTGTCATCCAAGATGGCACAGACATACACTCTGCTCCTGACTTCAGGTGAGCAACTCGGACCCATTTGTGCCTCTTGTTTTTTGTCCACCCGGTATGACACTGCATTAGTATTCTACATACATACATGTACTTACCATGCCTATTTCAAACAATCATCAAGAATAAATGTAATAACCGTATTGGCTATGCTTTGTTTTTGGTAATTTACATGTTTAATGTCCAAAAGTACCTGTAACGGAATAGCACTACATTGCCATAGATCTATTAGTACCAGGGGCCTGTTTCACTAAACTTTGTACGACTAAAATGTTCGTAAGTGCAAATTTAGGATCGTCTGGAAATCTCAATTGATGGATTTACATTTATTGAGCATATGCTGCATATGCTCAATAAATGTGAATCCAATAATTGTTTACAAGAAAAGATTGGTAATGTGAAATTTACAGACTATCATAATTTTGCACTTATGAACATTTTAGTCGTACAAAGTTTAGTGAAACGGCCCCCAGATGTACTTGCACCCAATGCAGATATAGGGTGGTAATGTTATGGGGTGTAATAATCAATCATGGTGATATTTGTGTCCATTTCTTTTCTACCCATTGAAAGAACAAACATGACTATCAGTGGTCTGGTTCATTGTGTATTCATTAGAAGGTTGTATGTATACATTTTTTTAAATTACACTTTTTTTACACATTCTGTGTTTCCCTGTTATTGATAGAATATTCAGCATTTTCATATTTCCTGTGCTTCATCAAATCACTATATATATCACCTTGTTGTTGAATGGACTTAAAACCTCATTCACTCAATAGATCTATCAATAAAATTGACACTGGATGTGAAACCCCATTCAATCAAATCAACCAATCAGTGTCCATCACAGCCAAAGCTAAAGTGGCTGTGATAATGTAATAAATACAGTATAATAAAAAATAATAAATGTATCCTGAAATTGAAAATTTCTCCCTCAAAGTATACTTTGCTAGATAAGTATACTTTGCAATGTTGGTAAAATAAGCTACAGATGTCTCAGAGAAATAAATCTGGTATTTCAAAATGCTAGTTGAATAAACTCTACATGTATGTAATTCTCGCCCGTTGTATCATTAACAGATGTGAAGATGGCAGCTGAAGGAAGACGCGGGTCACGATCAGATAGAGGGGGCCGAGGTGGTCATTCATCACACGACAGGACCCCGTATGATAGAGGAGAAAGGTACGTATACAGAGCTCCGGTCGCCTATTTCACCAACATTGCAAAGTATACTTATCTAGCAAAGTATACTTTGAGGGAGACATTTTCAATTTTAGGATAAATTTATTAATTTTTATTATACTGAATTTATTACATTATCACAGCCAATTTGGCTGTGATAATGTAATAAATTCAGTATAATAATTCTGAATACTTGTAATCATCAAATATATGCAGTGGTTAGTTCTATATGAAATAATGCAGTTTGGGAAAAATAAATAATTACTCCCTCAACGTATACTTTGCTAGATAAGTATACTTTGCAATTTTGATGAAATCGGCTACTGATAAGCTACGTATTTGGCGTATTTTATGCACATATTTTTGCAGAACACGCATTGATTGTCAAAAGTGGGAGTACAAAATACTCGTGGTAATGTGAAAATATGCATTTATTTTCAAATTGTGTAGTGAAAATAATGTAATAAATTTACAGTGTTTGCTTTTTGCATCTCAAATAAGTGAAATTTTAAATTTGTTTTAATTTTTATCTTTTGTTCCCTATTTAATAAGGAAAAAAATCAATAACACATTTGTAAAAGTAATATACACATGGAATTTGAAATCTGGGAGTATGATACTCTTTAGATACAAAACATACCTGGAGCTCAATAGCCGATTTCATAAAAATTGCAAAGTATACTTATCTAGCAAAGTATACTTTGAGGGAGAAATTTTCAATTTAAGGATAAATTTATTAATTTTTATTATGCTGAATGTATTACATTATCACAGCCATTTTGGCTGTGATAATGTAATAAATTCAGTATAATAATTCTGCATACTTTTAATCCTCAAATATATGCAGTCATTAGTTCTATATGAAATAATGCATTTCAGGAAAAATAAATGATTGCTCCCTCAAAGTATACTTTGCTAGAAAATGTTGGTGAAGTTGGCTACTGGTGCCAGTTACAGGCACCCTCAATATAGTAGATCACTTGGTCCTACGTGTACCATTTCACAAAAGTTCATATGAAAATGAAGATTCTAAATGCAAAATTGAACTTTGTATTATTGTTCGCACTGACAGCTGACATTAATTAGCAAATGTTACATGAATGTGTTCAACTTTAACGATGTGTACATGTAAGTGGAAAATGGTAGCATTGTTGAGTTCATTGAAATCATAAATGGGTCCCTGTTTATATTCGTAGTAAGCTTACTTGCTAAGCTATTGTAAACAATGTATAAAGGATGGCGGACATATTTAATTTTCTTCAATTAGTCACGAAAGTTCACACCAGACATTTCGGGAGACCAGCCATTTATTTTAAGTCTAGTGCTGAATGTACAGTGCTGTCCCATACAGGTGAAATCCTGTCTGTATACAGCATTATGCCTAGAGCGAACCTGGGTGGCATTTTCCCACCTCTAAACTGACTGTAGCTCATAAGATGTGAACATCTCCCAATAATTCCAGCACAAAAATATTTACACAATTCCCTAACATTTGATTGGTCCGTAGCAAGTCTCTGTCCAAAATTTATATCCCAGTCAGGGCTGTACAAATTGGCACGCCCGACGCCCGGGACAAGTCGGTTTTAATCTCGGGCAAGTGCCTCTATGCTGGAATTTAGTCCCGGGCAAGTCACTATTTTCTGTTAGAACGTCCCGACGCCACAAGCTCGTTTTTTGGAACCGGACTGTCATAAACTTAATCCCAAAACTGACCACTTTATCGATCGATAACGCTGCGATTCGCAGCTACTGTGTTACACAGTACCTGTGTATCGCAATAAAGTGATATAGCAATCTACAGCGACCCTGATTATATTAATTCAATCGAATTTGAAAGTAATTAGCGAATTAGCGAATTAGCGAAAATATTCTACGGCGATCGATGGTTATTGATTTTTTTTATGTATGTTAACGTTTTCGTCTCACTGCGTCAACAGGCCAAGAGACCTAACTTTAGAGAAATAAATGTATGTTCCTTCACGGGGTGGAAATGGAATTTAAGGTTCTTAATTTAAATTATCATTTCTACGCGGCATAATAAACGAAAAAAATGAAATGAATGGGAGATATCTATGAAGGTATGTTTGATTCCCAAGGCGATGTTTGAACCCACAACCTCCAGATTGGAAGTCGGTGTTCTAAGCCCTAGGCCACAACCCATACGTTATAAACGAAGGAAAGAAATGCTCCTAACGAGCGACCATACGTACTTAGAATAACAGCTGACGTAACGCGCGGTAAACTGAAATGGCCTACGCGACAATTGACATTTACGTTCCAACAAGATTTTCACGGTGTGTAATCGATCGTATTTCCTCGCCATCATATGAAACCCGACTCGAGAAACACAAATTAAGTTGTGGATTTCTGAATTTGTCAATTGTTTGTACGGTCTAAGAAATCAAACAAATGTGACAATTCTTTTACAAAATATTAGAATCGTCTAAGGAGACAATTCCCATGTGTTGCCAAAACATGTTTTATTAAGACATCGGACAAATGTGAAAAGAAAACCCGAATACATTGATATTTCTTTACAAAAACATATTTTGACAACATTTGAGAATCGTCTTAGGAAACGATTCTCATGTGCTGCCAAATCTTGGTTTTATCAAAAAATCAAACAAATGTGAAATTCCACAAGCTAATGCGTAATTATCAATTCATCGGCTATGCGATGACGTGAGCGACTACATAACGTGGTTTTGGTATGTTTGTTTCCACAGAATTCTAAAGGTCAGTCACACTTTGCACGTGAAACTGGATTAGCAACTGATGATTGTAAACACCATCAGGTGTGCAGCTAGACCGAAAATGATATATCACAAATGTGCTAATTGGGGATTGGGTACGGCCATATTTATTAGCCGATCTATTTATAGATTGGCTAATATGTTGGTTATCCATCGAATTCTGAAAAAGTTTGTAGCAACCCTTTTCTCCGCTATTCGGTAATCTACGAACGCGAATTTTTCTGTATCACTTCCAAATTGCATCAACCGATAAAGTTTGCATTTTTGGCAATTATCTCCGTTTAAAACTTTACTTATAGCCAAATAACACAATTTTGAATACTTAATGAGCTGAACGCCTGAAGAGATTTAACCCGGAAGTTATTGTTGTTGAAGTCCATAGTTGGCTCTAATGGCCATATACGCCAACATACGCCGATTATTGGGCTAATTTAAAGCTTTTATTTATTAAACAGAACAAGTTTCAGCCACGTATAATCGCGTAAAATGTGTTTATTCGGCTAATTTATAATCGAACTCTGCTCAAAATCTCCTTACTAGTAACCCCAGCATTTTTGGGTTTATCCCAGCATCTCGGGTTTATCCCATTGAATCGCGTATGCGCGTCATTTGACGCTAGTTAATATTCACAAAATTTTACACCAATCAAAACGAAGAATTGCCCTTCATAGCCAACTTTGATTTGTTTACGTATCATGCAGGGATGGCAGGGATGCATCCAGCACGCGCGATTGCGGCAATCCCCCTTAATTATTGTCAATGCCGCAAATTATTGATTGTCTTGCGCCCGACATCGCGCAAAAAATCACGGATGGGGCACATTAGGCCAATCTGGGCATGTGCCTGAATACGCAGGAGCTTGCGTCTATTTTTAGATGATACTGTAACCGCTAGATATATATAGCCCTGGTAGCTCCGCCCACTCGCATGCTGCCACAGAATTCGGACAAACACACACACAGTGACTACAACTTTGTGTATTGCGGAGTGTAATTTGTAGATAAATAGAGCATACAGTACAGGTGTTACGCTGGAATATTTCGCAACATAATGGTGAAACAAAACATTGCTGCTATGGCATTGCTGCTATTGGATGGATTTGGGAACGGGTTTCCAAAACCTGCACAAAATCGAGAAAAATGTCAACGCTGGGTACAGAACTGTGGTCGAAAATAGTTTACCATTGACAATGTTACCAGAGACACCTACATATGTTCGATGCACTTTACCCTGATTTGATCGGCTAATAACATCATGCTCTGCATGACTTTTCATTCTTTTTTGTTACAATCTCGCGTTTTTGCGATCTCGATCTCACCTTCCGCTTTTGTTAATACGATTTGCCCATGCATGTGTAGACAGCATGCGTGTTGGATTTGCGTTCTAGTACGTACATGCATATAAAGCATGCTAGTTCGAATTGCATTCTACGTACGTACGTACATGTAATGTATGCGCAAAACTCAATTTCAACACGCATGCATTCTACACACACATATTACAGGCCCGTAGCCAGACCTGTTTGAAGGGGGGAAGGGGGGGGGGGTCGTTTCGAAGGCACAAGGGGCCTGGGATATCTAGGGGGTCCGGCGGCATGCCCCCCCCCCACCGGGAAAATTTGAAATATAGGTGGGTGGTCTGAAATGCAATTTCCTGCATTCTCCGCAACAGCCGAGGCTGGGTGGGGGGTGGGGTGGGGCGTTGTCCGACCGCTACGACCCCACCCCCCCCCCCCAGGCTACGGGCCTGCATAATGACTTGAACAAAAGTATTTCCAAAAGCGGAAGGCGACATTGTGAAAAGGCCGAGGCGAAAACGCGACATCGCGGTCTCGAAAACGCGAGATAGCCAGGCGAAAATGCGGGAATGAATACAATAGAATCTCACGTTTTCACCTCGCGATTTGGTCTCGCGTTTTCACGATCTTGTGTATAGGTCGACGATGCGATGCAGTAGCCTAACCAATAACACGTATCGAAATATGTTTTTTTTTGCTCAATAAACGTGTATTGGCAGCACATTAGAATCGTCTCCTAAGACGAGTATCATTTTTTGTCAAATTATGTTTTTGTTGTCAAGAAATATAGATGTTTGTCCACATGTGTTCTATTTCTTAATAAAAACGTAAAAATGTTTTTGCAGCACATGAGAATCGTCTCCTAAGACAATGTGTACGTGTCCTATTAGGGACATGTGGCAACCTCGCGTTTTCCAGCTTTGGAGACGAAAACGCAAAATTCTATCATATACAATCTCGCGTTTTGCAAACACGCCGCACATGCACATGATGCATGAGCAAAACTAATCCGAATTTTTCAAAAGCGAAAGGCGAGATCGCGAAAACGCGAGACGATTCTCATTATTTTAGGAAACGATTTTTATGTTTTATTGTCGATAAATGTGTTTTGAGTATGCACTTGTCGCAACGTTATGTCCGCGGTGGCACAGTGACAAAAGACCACAAGAATAAATATGTACTATACAATGTTTATTATTATAGATATTTAATATAATATGTATATGTGCCAAGTGCTCAATTGTATTATATTAAACAACTATGATAATAGTTTTTGTTTTGGGACAGTTTCGTATAAGAAATCTTACGAGGACAAGTCACTTTTTCAAAATTACTTGCCCTGAAAATTATATTTTCCGGGACAAGTCCGGGCAAGTCACTTTTGTCAAGTCACTTGTCCGGGACAAGTGGCTAAAAAATCAATTTGTACAGCCCTGCCAGTAAACTCCAATGCTGAACTACTTTCCGTAACCGTCGGGCGCAGTTAAAATAATTCTTACGGAAAACGGAAAATAAACACATTTTCTTGATGAATTTATTTCAAATGCTGGAATTATAAGGAATGAATGGCTTTTTTGTTGAATTTATCGGGGATATAAACTTGGAAAAGTCGCGGGAATACTGGACGAGGCCTTCCGGCCTTCGTCCAGTATTCCCACGACTTTTCCAAGTTTATACCCCGATAAATTCCACAAAAAGGCCATTCATTCCTATATTAACCATTAATGGGGAAAGGGCACAATATCTGAACTGTATGGAACGCCAAATCTACATAAACTCAAATAATTAGAGCTAGCATTAAATGTTTAGAGCTAGCATTAATTATTTGATTTTATATAGATTTGGCTTTCCTGGAACGCCAAATCTACATGCCAAATCTAAACTCAAATAATTCTTGCTAGCTCTAAATGAGAGCTAGCATTAAATATTTAGAGCTAGCTCCAAATGATTTGGAGCTAGCTCTAATATTTAATGCTAGGTCTTATTATTTAGAGCTAGCCTTAATTATTTGAGTTTATGTAGATCATTTGGCGCTCCATAGAACTGAGGCCTAGGCACAACACTGTATATTACCTTTCTGTGAACGTAATGGACACGCCATGTTATGTTTCAGCAGACCACACATTATATCATCTAAATGATACTCTTCTGAGTCAATGGCCCATTAACCCTTTCAGAGCTCCAGTTAAAGTGCGTAATTTGGGGGTAACTTTCTTATTTCTCCATCAAAAATGGCAGGTTGTGAGTGCTTTAGAATCGAGAAGATTCTAAAACACTCCCAATTTGCCATTTTTGACAGAAGAGTTGACAAAATTTCACCCCAAATTGATAAAATTACGCACCTTAACTGGAGCTCTGACCCTATGTAACTGGAATGGATTCATTGTGATATGTTAATTTTGCGACCAATCCAATCATCACTAAATGGTTTGCAGACTAGTTCATTTATAAAAAGGGGGTGTTCTTTTCCAAAAAAAAAAAAAATGAGGTCTGTAGTGTTGAAAGGGTTAAGCACCATACCATTCCATTCAGCAGACCACATCCACCCCCACCGCCCGGCGGCCCCAGGGACAGAATGACCCCACCTGCCGACGCATACAGAGATCCATACCCGCGCCGGGACCCACCCGGACGGGACCTGCCCAGCCCAGCACCCAGGTGGGTAGATTTGCATTGTCTCGTGGTTGAGACAAGCCATGTGATTTTGTACCTAATGAGATTTGTACGATTTTTCGTGAAAAATATTTAGTGAAATTTTCTGCAAATGACATCGACCGTTGATGAAAGTTTTATAGCAAATGCGGAATCATAATCCGCATTTGCTATGAAATTTTCATCATCTCGTCATTTACCGTAAATATCACAGTTTCTGTAAATAAATTTCTGGCAAACATGTTCATATCTAATAAGATGTGCGACTTTTCAGAGAAATTATTTATAGAAACAATGCAGTCGAAAGTTGATCAAATTTCGTAGCAAATGCGGAATAGAATTGTTGTCATCTTTGGACGTCATTTACAGAACATATCGTAAATTTTGTAAATATTTTGTATGGGATATCGCACATCTTCTTGGGTACAAAATCACATGGCTTGCCTCGTATACAACTGTCCATTGCTTTGAAGGAGAAACAAAAACTTGAAATGTAAAATAATTTTGCAAAAACAACACATTGAAGCTGCATAAGTGGGTTAAAGACGGAAAATATGGATGCTGATATAAAGTCGCAAGTAATCCGCATGTACTGGTTCTCATGCTCAAAATCAGGACTTTAATATTGACTTCCGCATTTGCTATGAAACTTTCGACATCATTTACTAGAGCTCCCAGTAGCGAGTTTATTACAGGGGTCATTTGACTCATCTAGCAGCATTTTTTGGTGTCATTTGGTCAAATTTGTGAGTCAGAAGTCGGTTCACATCTAATTTCATCAACAAACTTTCCACAATTTCAAATGATAAAAAAATTAGCGGACAAATAATCTTATTTCAGCATTATTATCAAATAAAATTGTCAAACCAAGGAGCAAATGCAATTTTTAAAGTGAATGACTCGGAGTCCGAATGATTCCTTACCAATTGAGTTTAGGAGTCCATTCTTAAAAATCTTGAGTAATTGACTCCTTTTTGGGAGTCTTCTGGAGCTCTGTAATTTTACAGAATATATCAGTTTCTGTAAATATTTTACATGAAAAATTGCACATCTTCTACGGTACAACATCACATGGCTTGTCTCATATATGTATCTCTGCTGACTGACTGAAGTATCAGATAACCACCAGAGCTCCAGATAAGGTGTGTATTTGCGTAAATACCCAATTAAAATTGCCAAAAACCCAATTGAAATTATAAGTAATGAGTAACAAAAAGAAATGACAAATTTGTGGTATCTTTATCATGCTGCAGAAAACAATAAACAGACCACAAATATAGCATGTTTTCTTATTTTTCCATGAAAACATATCTTGGTATTTCATTATAATTGTCTCCAAGGAGACAATTCTAATGAAATGCCAAGACATGTTTTCATTTCGAAGCAAACTATTCAATAATTGCGGTCTGTTGACGCTTAAACAATAGTGTGATTTCATTTTACACAATTACAATTTTGAAATACCCAATTGCTTCAGAAATGATGGAGTGACAATACTCAATTACTAATTCCTTATCTGTTGCACTGAACCACCATGGATTATTACACTGGAGTGCTATCCGTTATAGTGATTTTCTTGACTTCAGAAGAGATGATCCATATTACGCCGACCCCTACAGACGACCCCCACCCACAGATGACTACATTGACAGATTCAGAGACGACCCATACAGGTATCCCTCTTACCCGGGGATGGGTTGTGGACTAGGGGTTAGAACACCGGACTTCAAATCCGGAGGTTGTGGGTTCAAACCTCACCTTGGACATTTAAAAGTACTTTCATAGTATTTCCATCCCACTGGTCTGTCGGATGAGACTTTAAACTGTGGCCCAATCTCTGTATGACCTTAGCTGTTGCTGGGACGTTAAACCCAGTCACTTTCACTTTCCCCCTTCCCACTATGTTTATAATTGATAGAAATAACTTCTCTGATTAAGCCTCCTATGTGATAGAAAGTGGGGCATATTGTTTTGCTGTTGAAGTTCCATAAGTCTGTCCATTGTCATTTGCCGTTCGTTAAAATATTTGTATATTTCTCCATCATCCCATAACTTCAATATTACTAGATAGATTACTTTAACATTTGCACACTTCATACATGTGGCCATCATTTACATGACCTTGACCGTAACACTTAGCCATTTTTAGCGCGCCTTCCAAATGAAAGGTGTGCTTATGCCATACCCGCGGTGTCGTAGTCAGAGTGTCCATCTTAAAAAATCTGAAAACTTAACATTGTGGGAAATGTGCTGTAATTTCCTTTCACACAACTTCTTGATACTTCACATATGCCTTCCTCCGCTAATGGTTCTTGTTGATGTCGTGCCAAATCCACGAACCTCAGATCCCTGCTAAGCCCAAGGTTAAGGTCACAGTCTTTGTGCTTTCACAAACTTAACACTGGGGGAAATTTGTTATAATTGTAGCCCCCAAAGGTTTGTCGCTCGTAAGAATAACAATTCTTGCCTCCCTTTATTTTTTCGCGCGCTGATTTCTTGCTCGGAACGTCACTTGAATACTCACTCTTTGGAATATTTTCATGAAACTTCACACATGCATAGACCACGACCCAACAAGAATGACAACTCTTGCCTCACTAATTCTCTAGTTATCTCCCTTTGTTTTGTTTGCACACTGATTTCTTGTCCAGAGCATACTCGATTATCCTTGGAAATATTTTCATGAAACTTCACACATACGTAGACGACAACCCAAAGGTGTGTTGCGAGCAAGATAAACAACTCTTGCCTGGCTAGTTTTTAGCTCACCTGAGCTCAAAAATCTTCTTCTCAAGAACCGCCAACCGGATTTTGACAAAACTTGGTAGGAATGATCGATGTACAATGCTCTTTCAAAGTTGTTAAAATGGTGAGACCCCGGGGTCAAAAATGGGCGTGACCCGTGGGGTCAAATTGGGGTCAAATTTTATTTTTGACTGAATATGGTCATATCATATATCAAATCGAAGGTATCAAAGAGGCGATTGCTCTGGTACATTTTTTGTCGAAATTGGATTGTCATGTCATCCAAGATGGCCACCGAAAGGTCAAAAGGTCGTTCTTTTATTAGAGATTTCGAAATTCTTCTTCACACAAACCGCTTGGCCCATGGTGGCCAAACTTTACAGTTATGGTCCATGGGTGAAGCCTTTTCAGATTTGTTAAAACGGAGGTCGTCGCTAATCCAAGATGGCCGCCGTCTAAAAATAGCACAAATTCTTAAAAAATATTTTTCTCATGAACCGCCAACCGACGAAACTTAGTAGGAATTATCGATGTAGAATGCTCTTTAAAATGTGTTAAAATGGTGACCCCGGGGTCAAAAATGGGCGTGGCCCGTGGGGTTAAATTTTGTTTTTTACCAAATATGGTCATGTCATATATCAAATTGAAGGTATCGATGAGGCGATTGCTCTGGTGCAATATTTGTCGGAATCGGATGATCATGTCATCCAAAATGGCTTCCAAAAGGTCCATTTATTCAAGATTTTAAACGTCTTTTTCTCAGGAACCACATGGCCGATGCTGGCCAAACTTCATAGTAAGTTAAGATCCTTGGGTGAAGCATTTTCAGATTTGTTAAAATGAGAGTCATCGCTTAATCCCAGATGACCGCCATCTAAAAATAGCACAATTTTTTTAAAACACATGAACTCTGGTGTTCATGGAGTCAGGTGAGCCAATTAGGGCCATCATGGCCCTCTTGTTTTAGTTATCTCCCTTTGTTTTTTCGCAGATTGATAATATGTCGATCCAAAACTTTATTTGGAATATTTTCATGATATTTCACACTTGCATAAACCATGACCCAAAGGTGTGTCTCGTGCAAGAACGACAACTCCGCCTTACTAGTTATCTCCATTTATTATTTTGGTGGCTGCGTATTGGCGGGGAGGGGATGGGTACACATGTGCATGTGTGGACAAGTGTCAATTTCTTGTTTCTGTTTCCTTTCACGTAACTTCTTGATATTTCACACATTCCTTCAACTAATTATTCTCTATCATACCGTCCCAAATCTACCCTCAGACCCCCGCTAACCCCAAGGTCATGGTCACATAGTCTTTGTGCTTTTGCAAACTTACATTGGGGGAAATGTTCTCCATATTATTCAATTTCCTTTCACGCAACTTCTTGATATTTCACACATGCCTTCCTCTAATTGACCTCTATAATGCCATGACAAATTCACGACCCTCAAACCCCCGCAAACCCCAAGGTCATGGTCACAATTTTAGTGCTTTCACAACTTAACATTGGGGGAAATTTGTTATAATTTCTGCTTTTTCATGAGCTTTTTTTGCGCATTTGTTTGTTACAAATATAATACTAAATAATAAACTGACTGTCAACAATGCTTTCATTAACAGGAATTGGACCTAAATTACTCCCTGACAGTCCTGAAATCGGTTTTAATGGAAATCAAAAACAATTACTGAAAATCAATATTAATGAAAGCACTGTGTCAAATTGTAGTATAGTATTTCAGTCTGATTGTATTATGGATGACTGATCAAAATTTGCATAAGTCGTGCAGTGTATGTTGTATGTAATTTACATGATGTATTGTTTCCAGGTCACCACCGCCAAATGGATAATTGATCAAACTTTGCATTATGTGCAATGCATTAACCCTTGTAAGGTGGGAACCGAAAATGCCGTCTGCTCTTGTTTCATATTTCCTATTCTTTCTCAGTAAAAACATGATTTGACAGCACTTTAGAATTATTTCCATTGGAAATTATTCTAAAGTGCTGTTAAGGCGTGTTTTTCATGAGTATAATGGCAAATAAACCATAAACAGCAGACGACAAAATCTAATTCAGTATTGTAAGGGTTAATAATATTGTATTGTAATATTTCCAGACGACCCCCGCCACCCGACCCGTACAGACGCGACCCCTACGATGACCCCTACAGAGATCCGTACTACCGAGATCCTTACGGCTCGACAGCCAGCCTACCCCCACCCCGGAAACCAATCCCGGCAGACGTGCAGGTCATCTGTATGAACTCACAGCTACAGTAAGAATTCTTGCGTGTAGTTCGTTACATACTACCACACTTACTATTTTTGTTGTGCATTTTGATTGATCATCAGCCATATGAATTTGGGTTACACATACCAATGACACCAGAATTGTAAGAATTGTAATTGAGCGAATTATTTGAACCCATTTCAGTAAGGTTACGATAATTTTTTGTTGAAAAAATCTCATTATTTTGTTTATTTCTGCATAAAGGTATATGTTGTTACCACTCATTTGAACCGTCTCATCGAGAGTGGTAGCAACATATACTCGCCAAAAATCGGAGGGTAGGAAGGTGTCATTTTGGGGGAAAGGTGGTAATTTGGTGCAAAACTCACGAAAAATTGAAGAAAAAATATGGAGATAAAACGTGTGGTGATATTTTTCAAACGCGATCGCATTCACTGGTTATGAATGAAATCAAAGTACTGAGCATAGGGTACTACAAGATTAAACTAGATTGATTGATTGATTGATTGTTGGTGTTGCAGTTTCATTAACCCTTAAAGGTACATGCCCACTCAGTAGGTACAAAATGTTCTTTACATCAGAGACATCATCTGAGACATTTCCTGGCAAAATAAACATTCATGCGCCATTATCCCACGTACTGATTGGCATTATTATACATTTTATATCAGACGTAAATTTACACACTGATATCAGGGGCGATAACCGTGTTTGCTTAAAATGTTGACGGACATTACTATTTAATCTCTGTATTTATTTTATGATGTGCAATGATCATACTTAAAAATCTGTCGAAAATATTATTTTTTCAGGCGACGCATTTCTTTAGTATAAATAATTAAAAAATATTATGCCTCATTTGCATATGAAAATAGCCTGATACCACCGCGCGTCACTATCAGTAAAATAAATATTACTAAATGATTATATCTGTATAGCACTTGTAACGTTTAGAACTGGTGGAATAGTGACACAGTTATACACTTATTTAATTCCTATAAATGACATTTTGGGCTTACTGAATGGGCATGTACCTTTAAAGCGCTGGAAACGACAATTGTCGTCTGCTGTTTTAAATATTTTTATATTTTCTCCTCAAAAACATACCGAGACGATTCTACTGTGCTGCCAAAACAGGTTTTTAAAGAGATTAAAATATACAAAATGAACAGACGGCAATTTTATTTTTCAGCGTTTTAATGGTTAAGGGGTAAACTATTAATATGGCACAACTTAAAGTTCAGTATGCACTGCTACAGTATGTACCAAAACATTCAACACCATTACAGATTATGCATAGCAATATCAGAAAGATACGGTAACACATATACAAGATATCATCAATTCAAGTATACAGATTCCAGATATCTATGATCATTATAGATATATTGAAAACTGATTGAAGAGCAATAGTTACAATAATTCCGCCACGGAAGCGGTGTTGCGCCTGAAAATGCCTTATCGGTACATCGCCAAGTTTACTTCTGTTTTGTGAATGAAATAGTTGGCCCCGGATCGAGTATATTAAAACATACAAATGACGTCATTGGGGAAACCGCTGACAAAATTTTCAATGTATGGAAGCCCAAACTTGTTAGATTTTTTTTGTCGTATTTCAGTACTTGCATTAATATGGGTATTAATATACGCTGGATGTGTTATACTGTCATTAATTTGTTCCCTGACTGTAAGTTATCACCTTAAATACTAACTTATTGACCCCCTTCCCTGAACGTAGAATTGACACTCATGTTGGCATGTATTGGCCACCATAGACAAATGTCAATCAGGCCGAATTCAGGAATGTCACTAAAATCCGCTGTAAATCCATCGATAGAGAGAGAGAATGAGGATTAAACATCAGTTAGACCTACACGTGCGAGTTTTGTTTCGCACAGGTGTCGGGTGAGTTTAAAAATAGGCTGTCGGAAGGTCAAACTTGATGTAGTTTGTGTGTTAAACGCTTCGCTTGTTTCGGAGAGTATTCGGAGGGGAGTTAACTCTGTTACTAAATTTAGCGATGACCGCACGATTTGTGCTGCAAATGGGGGCAAATCACGCGCAACAAAATAATCCGATGTATTTTTGTACGTAGAACATCCGTTGTTGATATTGTGCAGTGCAAGTAGTTTTTCATAATATTATTTTCAATTAGCGGTTGCATATGCCAGTTAAACGTTGAGTAACACAATGCATTTTGTTGTTATGGTTATTCCAAGATATCACTACGGACGTGCCCATCGAGGGGGGTCTGGGGCGTGGCTAGCTGTCCGACGCGATTCCAATACATAGGCTACCCTATGTAAAAATTAACAGCGGCCTGTCGACAACCTCCCATGTGGAGAGAACTGTGGACGGACAGACTGACGTACTGGAGGACATAGAAAAATCATGATAACTTGTTTTGAATCTTTCACGCATGTTAGGAATATTTGATCAATTTGAATCATCGAGTCTTCACACATTGTTGTTTATAAATTTAATTCCTGTTTTCAGCGATTTATGGGTTTAATTTACATGTTTATGCCCCAAAATTACAACTTTCCTAACATCCGACTCCTACGAAATCATGTTCATTTGTTAAACACACATTTGAAAATATATTGTCATTTGTTTTGTTTTGTTTTGTATATGTTTGATCAGTTGGTAATTAAAAAAATATTCCAGTTTTTAGCGATTTCTGTATTAAATTTGTCTTTTATCCCAAAAAATGTCATCCGGGAGATCTGGATTATTTTTTTTATTTCCAAAAAGACATATTTAGCATATATTATCAAAAGTTTTATGTAATATCATTTAACAGTCTTTTTGCAATATTTCTTTAAATTTTATTGCGATTTTTGTACAAAATCACCACCTTTTTACCCTACCCTACGATTGTTGGCGATATTTTCTGCTGATCAGCATATTCTTCTCGAATTATTGGCAATAATGGTGGTTGTGTTGCAGAGACTTGCGGGTTGTCTGAATTTTTCACGTAAATGCCCTGGCCTATATAATTGTATCCCATCTTTAATAGGTTAAATATGTTACCAGTAACAAAGATTAATCCCTTTCACATGTATAACGTGTTCTGCTAATTCAATTTAATTTGAGCAAATACTGTTGTAAATCGCCAATAAATTTTTCATGTCCCTAAAAGTTTGCAATGTCCCCTTGAACAATAACCACGGGAAATTATGTTTCCTGAAAAATGCAACCTTTGCACAACACTGGAAATAATACATGGATACAACTTTCTCTACCATCATCCACCACTTCTCATCTTACTATTAGTCCTGGCTCCCCAATACAAGTCCGTATATACTTTTTGCGGCGCGATTTTTGACACTTGTTTCTATTAATATAACATATCCACTTTTAAAAAAACTCAGGTAGGCTTTTCAGACAGGCGACAAAAACCGTTGGGAAGTCAAAATCCAAGATGGCCACCATATTGCGGAAGAAGGCATAGAAGCAGCATGTTTTATATATCTAAAACATGTTTAAATACAAAACCCGTATGCAGTTTTACCAACGATTACTTACCTGACTTGTTGGGCAACTTTGATTCATACTAGCTTACCGTAAATGATCGCAATTTCAAGATGGCCGCCATTTTATTAATAAAACTCTCTAAATATGTTATATTTTCGTGTTTAAAGGACGTATGGCCATACGTTTGGAATCAATTGTGATGCGATGTCAGGTGTCAGTCATTCTTAATATATTAGGTTTGCATAAGGGCGTCATATGCAGCCAAAGACTCGAGATGGGGAGTGTTTTTCAGAAGCGTCATTTTATATTCTAAATAACCGCCGTACGAAGGTTATTTTATATAAATTTTGAGCATTGCTAAAGTTGATATATTCTCTGCTTCTCACATTAGTTGTCCGTCCTATGAAACGTGTTTCGGTGCAAATGATCGGCATATGAAGACAAAATTCCAAGATGGCCGCCACATTTTGTTTCACTGTGCGTGTCCTAACTTTGACATCTTTACACTAGTATATCATCTAAAACAATAAATATAACGTTTTGCAAATTAATTTATGCCTGACATAATATGTTTTAGTTCACAGTAATTCTGTTTTGTCTATAGTTAATATTTCCGCGTAAATTGCACAAAAATGAAGTCGTTGTTTGAAAATAGAAAAGTTACAAATGGATGAGGATGGCATCGATGTTGATAACGAGAGTAGTAGCCCTGATTCTGACAGTGGGGATGTAGGTGCTAGTCAAGATGTAGAATGGGCTGTTAAGCATCAGCACAGTCGGTTACATTATCTATTTCAGATATTGTAATTTCACTTGTAACCCCACTTCACGCCATGTTAGGTCAAACTGTGTACGGTAAATGCCGAAGTCGCGAGCTTTTGACATCTATGAATCGCATCGGCGTATTGACTGGGTATAAGGAGGTGAGGGGTTCCCGTAACCTTGTATCGGCATATGTCATCCAAACGTCTGAAGCACTAGGTACCCCCATTCACAGTTATTTCACTAGACAAGGTTTCACACTTGGGGCTCTAGACAATGCGGACTTCGCGGACAATTCTTCATTATCAGGCACCCACAGTTCGCATGACACCGTCATGGTAGTTTCAGGATGCATCGGATATTCCTCATAGATATCGAGCACAACATTGAGTAAATAATCCCGTGCTGTAAAAAAAACGCTTCCTTGCCAAATTGTTCCCAAACATCCCCAACCGTTCGTGCGACCAAGTCTACCTTCCAATTTCAAACTAGTAGAAGACACAGATTTAACGCTGTCCACTTCTGCAATTACGAAGGCTAGTGACTCCGAGTTTCTGATCTCCTTGGTCCGGTGTGGTTTGCCAGATAGTACTACGGGTTGTCTGCCTCCTTAGGGTGGTATACATGCACTAATTCCAACAGCAACAATGCCTATAATGCGAGTAGGATTTCTTCCAGTTATTCCCTCTCCAGTTACAGATTATGCCACAGTGAGAAAAGCTCTCACACATTTTCAGAGTGTTCGAGCTCAGTTGGATCAGGTAACACTTCCTGTCTTCTGTGATGAAGGAGTTTTTCATACAGTCGTTGATATTTTTATGTCAGAGTCGGATGTTTTCAACGACATATATCCAATAATGGGAATGTTCCACATGGCCAATGTGTTGCTGCGTTGCGCTGGAAGATATATTACCGGTAATGGTATGGAAGATGCACTTATTGAGTCTGAGGTGTTTGGGAAACGTGTACTGCCGTCAGTATTGTCAGGTGGGCATTATGTTCGGTCACTCCGGAGAATGCTAATTGTCACTGAAGTATTGGATACACTGGCATGGAGGGCGTTCTGGCTTAGCCATGGAACTTCGGTTGCATTTTTGGAATCTGTGGTACAGCTGAAAGGTGTTTTGAAAAGAAAACAGCACAGTTATTCATCTGCTAAGTTTGCCGAGGTTCTTGCTGTATCCGGCAATCTGCGACAGTCGGAGTTGTGTCGATTTTGGGGAGTATTTCAGAACATTGTAACTCAGATAAAGCCCCTGATTGTCGCGGATAGGGATGGGAATTGGCCACTTCACGTCTCAACTGTCTTCGACTCGGCCATGGCAATATTCCAGGAGTTTGATGCCATAAACTATGGCTCGTGGTACCTCGAGAGAGTCAAAATACTTGAGTTACAGCACACCGACTTGTACAGGTCATATATGCGTGGCCAGTTTGTGGTAAAGGACAGAGATGGAAGCTTCAATGCTGTAGCGCCAGATGTGAAGTTAGAACAGTCGATTCAACGGGCATCCAAAAGTCAGGGTGGCATTGTCGGCGAAACTCGTAACTCTGAATTAGTTGTTGAGTGGCAGTTGCTTTTCCACGAAATTCTTGGCATCTCCAATACATTTCGTGCACTGACAAGTGATCGCCTCATGGAGCACATGGAAACATCAACCCATCATGAGCTAAGCGGCCAGAAAGGTGAGCTGTTCGATAGAAATGTTGTGCGTCTGCATGATTTTGTACAGTCCCGAGGAAACCATTGTCTCGTTCCAGTACCAGTAGTTCAACTACACAACTTGGTCACCAAACGCGTGGTGCACCAGGATACAAAGATGCGTTTACTCGGCGTCATAGAGAACTGACATAGAGCTTACAAAGAATTTCGGCGCGAGCGATATGTTGAGAAATTGAAGAAGTTGAGCGATACTATATCAAAGCGGAAGCTTCCTAAGGTTGATGTCAGAGCTGACACAGGTGCACGTGCTACACTACTTGGCTCTATCGAGGATGACATATCTACCAAAGACATCGCTTCAGCTCAACGTGACTGTGAAATGGCAAAGGAGCGAGGAATGTCAATGAAAGACATTTTCAGTCATGATCTTCTCCCATGCAGTCCATTGTTCGATGTAGATTTGCCAACTAAAGCAACACAAAGTGCGCTGATTACAGAATTAGAGCTGAACCTCGTTAACAGCGACTATGATTTCCAAAGACAATCAGTATTGAAAACCACGATTATAATCAATTTCATGTCCAGAGTTCGCCAGGTACATAATTTAACATCATATGGTAACTTTGGCGAGGTCATAAAGAAGGTGATTTCAGGTGCCCGTAGTGTTTGTCAGGCAGACGAAACTCATATCATCTCTGACAGTTATGCTGAGTTGTCGATAAAAGAATGCGAGAGACTACGTCGTGCAGGTTCAACTGGTTGTGTTGACATCGCTGAGATGCACGAAACAGTGCCAATATCACAGCAGATAGACAAATTCTGGACTTCGGCTTCGAATAAGTCAAAGCTGGAAAAATTAGTACGAGACTTTGCCATTCGTGACATAAGAGACGCTTCACTGGTACTGAGTGGAATGGTTGTGGCGAAGTTCTTCCCACACAGCTATTTGAGCAGCCCGAAGGAGGACACACTGGTGACATAGCAGAACTCAGTAGCTGGCTGGAAGAAGCGGATGCTCGTATCATTCCACATACAAATTGGACAGTTGAAAGAGGATGTGAATGTGTCGTAGTAATGTCGAACGACATCGACAGTGTCGTTCTTTTGCTGCAATACATGGACTACTTTTTGAAAAGACACATGAAGGAATTGTGGGTACAGTATGGTGTAGGTACGAAACGGCGACTCATACCACTCCATATTTGATACGGGAAGTTAGGTGCAGCGCTCTGTCAAGTTCTTGTTAAAGCGCATATCACGACCGGCGATGACGCAGTGAGCAAATTTGGTACAAAGCATAGTGCCGTTATAAGTCACCCAGAAACGTACTTAGCCAATTTCGGAGAGTCTGACATTCTTGACGAATATGAAATTCAGATGGCTGAGCGTTATCTTGTGCAAGTATGGTCTGGTTCTAGGTAAAAAACAACGGCGTCAACGTTTGATGAGTTAAGATTCCAGTACCATACCAGACGCACTGCTATAAGGGCTATATATGAACTTCCCCCAACGTCCAGTGTTGTCCGCGGACATATAACACGATTATTATTTGTAGTTCGCGGTGCAATCACACTTTTTGACGATGTGAGCGCACTTGATCCCACCAATATTGGCTGGATTAATGTAGATGGTTCTCTGAAACCAGAACAGTTCTTGAAACGATTACCTGTATCCGTTCTAACAACATGTACCTTTGGTGGCAGATGCGACTCCAATCGGTGTGGCTGCAAATCTAGTGCCGTTAAGTGTGTGTCATTTGCCACAAAAAAGCAAATGATTGTCAAAACCTGTGACAACACAATCGCGCTGTTCACCCAAAAACAATTGGAATGGTATTGATAAGACTTGCATAAGGTTTACAGGTGTTTAATTGAACGATAACTTATAGTGTAACATACACAATTATCGTCGTCACCCAGCTTTATGAAAAACTTTTGATATCATTCCTAATATTTGTGGCTGCAGTAATCGGTATTAGTAACACTGCTTTGACCAGACTTGTACTAGGATTGATATGTCATACATAATGCTTACTGCTACTTATTATCTGTGGAACAATCAATTATTATGCGTAAATATGCACACGTTATCGACGTAATTATAATGTGCTACGATTCAGTTGGTTGTTTAATACAATACATGGTGTAATTTTCTTTTTGTTCTCGATTTAAGTTCTTACATCCAAATTAGATAATTTAGAGGTGTATATTTTTCGTATTACCTATTGAAATATCCGGGTGTTCACTATTTATTGGAAAGTTGCTTCTTAGTTCATATATATGAGCGATTTAAATCGTCGAAATTTGGCGGCCATTTTGAAAAAACAGGTGTCAGAAATGTAGCAATGCATTATTGTCGCAACAATGCCAAAAACATGTTTCAAATATATGGAAAATGCTTTTACAGTAGTCATTTAAGCTATACATGTGTGCCGTACACAGGTTTTTCTTAGTAATTATGGCGGCCATCTTGGATTATTGTTTGCATATCGCGAGTGATTGTGGATAAACGTGCTCAGAGTGTTATGAATTTGACAGATAGTGAAAATAAATACTGATTAGATGTATGCATGCCTTGCAGAGATAAATTGATGTCTGACATAGTGTTTTTCCTGTTTAAACCGGCGGCCATCTTGGATTTATGGCTGCAAATAGGAGTACTTTGTAACACAACAGTTGCAACATGTTGGATATACTCGTCAATCAAAACCGATACCAAAAGTATGTCCACATGTCTTTTATATATGAAATTATGGCTCATTCAGTGTATTATGAGTGAAAGCAGTGGCCATCTTGGATTTTGTCTCTTCATTGACGTTTGCCGCCTATCCCGAAAGTCTACCTGGGTTATTATCGTAGCCTGTGGGTCATATTACCAGAGTCAAGTGTCAAAAATCGCGCCGCGAAAAGTATATGCGGACTTGTATTAGGGAGCCTGGACTATATAGATCTGTTAACATATCTGAAAAATGTTGACAAACATTGCAGATGCTGATGAGACGGCTTGTTACAAGCCAGCTCATCTGGATCTATAGTGTTTGCAAATGTTGATTATACCCCCAGCGTAAGAATTATATCGAGGGTAGAGGTATAATTTTTGGGAGTGGGGCTAAGTGAATGGTCCGGTGCGTATCTGTCACCAGGTCAGGTTATTCTAATTTCAGGGCTGATTTTTTTTTCTCTGCATCTATTCAGTTCTGATTTTGGATTCGGCCCTGTTAACCCGACCTAAAATGACCTTAGCTGTGGACAGGTCGTTAAAGACCATTAAATTAAATCAAATATAATTTTCATGTTGCCTTTCGTCAGTTTTTGTTTGTCTGTCAAGGTGGCGGACGATGGTATTCGCGAGCCTCTGTTCACTTGCTCTAGTTTATATTATGTAGAGTTGAAAGTCAAACCCTTTTACCATGCATATTTTTACTCGACCTTTCTGATCCACCACTTCTGCTGATCCTACTGTAGGTCCTACGGTGATTCGATAGACGCACGACTGCGGCAGAGCGCCATGATATGTGAGATTCTGATTATCCCGGAAAACGTGCTCGTCCCCCAGATGGTCGAGGAAGCATCGCGGAAGAACTGTCTCTTTGCCATCATCGTCAACAGCCAAAACGAAATGCACAAGTCGTTGACGCTCAACATCTTACACGGCACCCCTCAAGGTAAGGAGTGTGATTCTCAGTGTGTAGTGGCCCTTCTAATGCAGGTTCACCTCTATGTTGGTTTTTAACTCTTTGCATGCTGGGAAACTTGTGGGACTATCAATAGTTTAAAAAACAGACAGTTTGTTATATTTTCTATTATTTCTCCATGTAAATATTATGAGTATGTCTTGGAATTTCATTAGAATTGAGGAAGGGCGCAATTCTAATGAAATTCTAAGACCTGTGGGCCGTTTCACTAAACTTTGTACGACTAAAATGTTCGTTGAGCATAGGCTGCTATGCTCAATAAATGTAAATCCATACATTGAAATTTCCAGACGATCGTAAATTCGCACTTATGAACATTTTACTCGTACAAAGTTTAGTGAAACGAGCCCATTTACAGAGAGAAATATGAAAAAATACTCCCAATCTGTTATTTTCACCACTAGTATGCAAAGAGTTAAACAGTTGGCAACACCAACTAACAATGACTAGGATGCTGATAGTTGGTTTTATATTGGCACAAAAACATTGTACTTTTTCAACTTTATTTATGAAATAGTTGTAGCCAAATAGCTATTTTGGTTACCAGTAACACCAACAGAGTAGATTAAAATTGTGTCATCTTTGTGTCATCATTAGTTTCTCTTCAAAATATGTTTTGACAGTCCGGTGCTCTGTGAAAACACTGTTCGTTGAGCAATAAGACTACGAAAGAAACAGCTGATGACCAAATTTATTCCCTCCTTTTAAGGGTTAATCAATGATTCTCATGTTCAAATTTGTTGGAATAAAATTGTGGAAAATCGGGAAAGTATCAGGAAATTTGTTTTCAAAAGTCTGTGGCCACCCTGAATTGTGATCTAACGTTAGAACCAGAGACAACTTATCATCTTCATTCGTCTGTGTCATAAATTGGCATTAATTATGAATAAAGTATCATTACTTTTGAGATACCTTTTGTTCATGTCCAGTGCTGGGTCTTTGATTGATCCATGGCTTTTTGAACATCTGTGACAGATTGTGGGAAAAACAAAATTTTGTTTTTAATTGCGCATATTAAAAGCTTTTACTGATGTGTACTAATGACATATTTTAAGAACTTGAACTTGTTGCATTTGCTGGTTTAGCTTATTTGTAAACTGATAATGACCCAGTTATCGGTTGGTTCGCTTGAAATAATATATATTCCAGATAGCTTATATTCTCTTTGTCCAAATGTGTTCGTTTGTTAGTCTAACATATTGTAAATCTAGTAATGTAATATAATTTGACAATGTGTCAACATTTGTACTTGTATTGCCATACATTTTATTTATAAAATGCAGTGAAAGCAAAAAATAAAATAAATCAAACGTATTCCATGTAATTTAATTTCTGTGCCTCAAAATTTACTGTTACACGGTCTATCTATGGCTCCGTAAAAGAATATCATGTACAATATAGTTTTATTTATCCGCTTGGTGTGACATGTAATCACACTTAACATCAATTTTGTTCCATGGAAAAACAATGTGCGTGTATATTTTATGGACTGTTACTGTAATACCCAGTGCTCCAGATAAGGAATTAGTAATTGGGTATTGTTACTCCATCATTTCTTAGGCAATTGGGTATTTCAAAATTTTAAAATCACATTACTGTTTACACATCAACGGACATCAATTATTGAATAGTTTGCTTCGAAATGAAAACAATACCAAGATGTGTTTTCTTAGAAAATAAGAAAAATATGCTGGTCTGTTTATTGTTTTCTGCAGCATGATATAGGTACCATAAAATTTGTATTGCTTTTTGATACTCGCTAAGTACTTCTGCTTTCAATTTGGTTTTTGGCAATTTTAATTAGGTATTTAAGCAAATGCGCAACTTATCTGGAGCCCTGAATACCAGTAACAAGTTGTATCAGACAGCATATCAACATCATTGTGTATTTCACTCTTGTCACTGATGTTACCTGTAAAATCGATAATTGTAAAAACTGTTACCGATATGGACACAAGCCTAAAGGTCGTAATGGTTTGCTGCTACATGTATTGTATATTTACATGTACAGAAAGTGTAACCTGTCAACTTTTCATCCGAATGCCATTGTGTATTACCGGTATTTTGCGTTGTCTGGCGGACAAATCGATCAAAGAGCGAAACGGAGGTCGGTTTTCAATTTAACACAAATAATACTGCCTTACCATTCATAATTGAAATATACACGTTGCTTTACTTCTACTGTAATAATACATGCCAATACCATTGGATATTAGCTAACAGACTTGTTGAGAGTCAGCAAGAGTTATCTGCCTCGGAATTTTTAAATGTGAAACATGTATATGGATAAAAATCAACCAGGATGTATCGTGGCGCCACCTTGTGGCTCCGCTCGAAAGGGGCAGTACTGTTCTGTCAATACGGCTGACAGCATGTTGATTAATCTGTAGGACCATTGGTATAAATCAGTGCTAACAATGTCGCACTTGGCAACCTGAACTTGTGAAATTATGTCATATGTTACTTCTGAGCTGTAATTTTGAGACATACCTAATGTTGTTTTGTCATAATTAATCATTTACTTCAATGATTGCTGACTACACCTAATGCTATCTGTCATGGTCAGCATTCTTTGAAAAAGACATGATCACAAAGTATATTATTTAAAAATCAATATTGGCCTAGGCGACAGCCAGAAGCAATCACTTTCTGGTTCACATCGGTTCTGATTTTATTGGGTTTTTGGTATTTTTTTATTGCGTGTTTACATAATATTCAGTTTAACTGGAGCTCTGCCAAGTTGATAGTCACATTAACATGTACTATTGGCCCATACTTTTAAAATGACTGTGTCTCAGATGATGTCTCAGATATCCAATATGTGTTTTTTCTCTTCATGCACAGTAAATGACACATATAAATCAATCGCACCATTTCATTTGATCACATTCCAAAAATATTGCGTTATATTCAAGTACATGTACATTGTACATGCTATCTGAAACTGTGACAAGCAGGGGAGATATGGTTATTTGACTTCACATAATTGGGAAAAGTTTGCTATATTTTAAGATATGTGAAATGATAATACCATGCCAAATTTAGAAAGAAGTTCCCATTAATTATAGATGCTAGTGTAATTAATTTAAATAAACTAATTGGTAACCATTGCCTGAAAAACATGTTTATAATACTATTATATAATACTATTATAAACATACTTTTTTTTACAGGCATCTTAGACCGTTATGTACAATTACATGTAGGTTCAGAAATACAATACAAATCTACAATTTAGACATGTTTTCCTATTCTGTTTCATCACTTTCTAAGCATATCTGAGACCCAGTGCCTTTAAAGGTACACATGCCCAGCAGCAGGTTACATTGTACTACTACTTTTCATTTTCTGTCATGCCTTATATGAGCCATTTGTCTACCCACTAACAAGTTATTTTTAATTACGGCACGTATTAATTGGTGTTAAATCGCATTTTATATGCCGAGACCAGAAAGGGTATTTTCCGACCTCGTGCTATTTTTACCAACACGCGTCACGTGACACGATCAATCATATCACATATTTGACATGCGCAGTGAAGTATCGGAAGTTGAGAAGAAAAATCTCTGTTCGAGTCCAAATCTAAATCTCCACGTAACTCTTTCCATTTGGTGATCTGGTCTCCAATATTAACCACTCTCTCTCTCTGTACTGCCTGTCCCTCAGACAATTCGCCTTTTTTTTGGCCGACGCCGTTTCATACAATTTCCGTCCTGGACGTTTCGACATGTTGATATTCTTGTTTACATATTGGGAAGCCTACTGGCGCGCGTAGTATACAGCGCATGCGCACCGTAAGCCGTGATGTGAAAGTCGTCGTCCCCGCACATTATCAAAATAGACTGTTACCGCCGCGTGTCGCTAACAGTAAATTGATAATTAATAAATGATTTTATTGTCGCGCCCGCTTGCGGAAAGCGCGATATAGTCGGCCGTTTGGCGTACGTACGTTAAGTTGTTTGGTTAAGTTCTTTGGTGAAAGTTTTTAGTTAAGTTTTTTGGTTAAGTTTTTTGGTTAAAGTTTTTTGTTATACTATATCTCTGCAACTGCTTTGCCCATTACCTTGAAACTTCACATGGGTGTTTATCATCATCTATATTTTCATTCTACTCCGTGCGGCCCCTGTGCCGATGTCAAGGTCAAATACTCTTTGAAGATTTTGGGTAAGTTTTTTGGTTAAAGTTTTTGGTTAAGAAGTATTTTGCTTAAGTTTTTGGTTAAATTTTTCGTTTTTCGTTATACTACATCTTGCAATGCTTTGCCCATTACCTTGAAACTTCATATGGGTGTTTATCATCATCTATATTTTCATTCTACCCCCCTCCTGTGCGGCCCCTGTGCCCAATGTCAAGGTCAAATTACTTTGAAGTTTTTGGTTAAGTTCTTTGGTTAAAGTTTTTGGTTAAGTTTTTTGGTTAAGTTTTTTGGTTAAAGTTTTTTGTTATACTATATCTCTGCAACTGCTTTGCCCATTACCTTGAAACTTCACATGGGTGTTTATCATCATCTATATTTTCATTCTACCCCCCTCCCGTGCGGCCCCTGTGCCGAATGTCAAGGTCAAACTACTTTGAAGATTTTGGGTAAGTTTTTTGGTTAAAGTTTTTGGTTAAGTATTTTGCTTAAGTTTTTTGGTTAAAGTTTTTCGTTATACTACATCTCTGCAACTGCTTTGCCCATTACCTTGAAACTTCATATGGGTGTTTATCATCATCTATATTTTCATTCTACCCCCTCCTGTGCGGCCCCTGTGCCCAATGTCAAGGTCAAATTACTTTGAAGTTTTTGGTTAAGTTCTTTGGTTAAAGTTTTTGGTTAAGTTTTTGGTTAAGTTTTGGTTAAAGTTTTTGGTTAAGTTTTTGGTTAAGGTTTTTTGGTTTTAAGTTTTTTTGGTTAAAGTTCGGTTTGGTTTTAAAGTTTTTCGTTATACTATATCTCTGCAACTGCTTTGCCATTACCTTGAAACTTCACATGGGTGTTTATCCTCATCTATTATTTTTCATTCTATCCCCCTCCCGTGCTGCCCCTGTGCCCAATGTCAAGGTCAAATTACTTTGAAGTTTTTGGTTACGTTTTTTTGGTTAAAGTTTTGGTTAAGTTTTTTGTTTGGTTAAGTTTTTTGGTTAAAGTTTTTGTTAAAGTTTTTTAATTTTGTTATACTATATCTCTCCAACTGCTTTGCCCATTACCTTGAAACTTCACATGGGTTTTTATCATCATCTATAATTTTCATTCTACCCCCCTTCTGTGCGCCCCCTTGTGCCCAATGTGAAGGTCAAATTACTTGAAGTATTTGGTTAAGTTTTTTGGTTAAAGTTTTTTGGTTAAAGTTTTTGGTTAAGTTTTTTGGTTAAGTTTTTTGGTCAAAGTTTTTCGTTATACTATATCTCTGCAACTGCTTTGCCCATTACCTTGAAACTTCATATGGGTGTTTATCCATCATCTATATTTTCATTCTACCCCCTACCCTCACCCCGTGCGGCCCTGTGCCCAATGTCAAGGTCAAATTACTTTGAAGTTTTTGGTTAAGTTCTTTGGTTAAAGTTTTTGGTTAAGTTTTTTGGTTAAGTTTTGTGGTTAAAGTTTTTGGTTAAGTTTTTGGTTAAAGTTTTTTGTTATACTATATCTCTGCAACTGCTTTTCCCATTACCTTGAAACTTCACATGGGTGTTTATCATCATCTATATTTTCATTCTACCCCCCTTCCGTGCAGCCCCTGTGCCCAATGTCAAGGTCAAATTACTTTGAAGTTTTCGGTTAAGTTTTTTGGTTAAAGTTTTTGGTTAAGTTTTTTGGTTAAGTTTTTTGGTTAAAGTTTTTCGTTATACTATATCTCTGCAACTGCTTTGCCCATTACCTTGAAACTTCATATGGGTGTTTATCATCATCTATATTTTCATTCTACCCCCCTCCCGTGCGGCCCCTGTGCCCAATGTCAAGGTCAAATTACTTTGAACTTTTTGGTTAAGTTCTTTGGTTAAAGTTTTTGGTTAAGTTTTTTGGTTAAGTTTTGTGGTTAAAGTTTTTGGTTAAGTTTTTTGGTTAAAGTTTTTTGTTATACTATATCTCTGCAACTGCTTTGCCCATTACCTTGAAACTTCATATGGGTGTTTATCATCATCTATATTTTCATTCTACCCCCCTCCCGTGCGGCCCCTGTGCCCAATGTCAAGGTCAAATTACTTTGAACTTTTTGGTTAAGTTCTTTGGTTAAAGTTTTTGGTTAAGTTTTTTGGTTAAGTTTTGTGGTTAAAGTTTTTGGTTAAGTTTTTTGGTTAAGTTTTTTGGTTAAAGTTTTTTGTTATACTATATCTCTGCAACTGCTTTGCCCATTACCTTGAAACTTCACATGGGTGTTTATCATCATCTATATTTTCATTCTACCCCCGTTCCGTGCGGCCCCTGTGCCCAATGTCAAGGTCAAATTACTTTGAAGTTTTCGGTTAAGTTTTTTGGTTAAAGTTTTTGGTTAAGTTTTTTGGTTAAAGTTTTTCGTTATACTATATCTCTGCAACTGCTTTGCCCATTACCTTGAAACTTCATATGGGTATCATCATCATCATTTTCATCTACCCCCCTTCCATGCAGCCCTGTGCCCAATGTCAAGGTCAAATTACTTTGAAGTTTTTGGTTAAGTTTTTTGGTTAAAGTTTTTGGTTAAGTTTTTTGGTTAAAGTTTTTGGTTAAGTTTTTGTCGCGCCCGCTTGCGGAAAGCGCGATATAGTCGGCACTTTGGCTTACGTACGTACATACGTGTGTCCGGTTAAAGTTTTTGGTTAAGTTGTTTGGATAAGTTTTTTGGTTAAAGTTTTTGGTTGAGTTCTTTGGTTAAAGTTTTTGGTTAAGTTTTTTTGGTTAAGTTTTTTGGTTGGTTAAGTTTTTTGGTTAAGTTTTTTGGTTAAAGTTTTTGGTTAAAGTTTTTCGTTATACTATATCTCTCCAACTGCTTTGCCCATTACCTTGAAACTTCACATGGGTGTTTATCATCATCTATATTTTCATTCTACCCCCCTTCTGTGCGGCCCCTGTGCCCAATGTGAAGGTCAAATTACTTTGAAGTTTTTGGTTAAGTTTTTTGGTTAAAGTTTTTGGTTAAAGTTTTTGGTTAAGTTTTTTGGTTAAGTTTTTTGGTCAAAGTTTTTCGTTATACTATATCTCTGCAACTGCTTTGCCCATTACCTTGAAACTTCATATGGGTGTTTATCATCATCTATATTTTCATTCTACCCCCTCCCGTGGGGCCCCTGTGCCCAATGTCAAGGTCAAATTACTTTGAAGTTTTTGGTTAAGTTCTTTGGTTAAAGTTTTTGGTTAAGTTTTTTGGTTAAGTTTTTGTGGTTAAAGTTTTTGGTTAAGTTTTTTTTTTGGTTAAGTTTTGTTTTTTGTTAAAGTTTTTTGTTACACTATATCTCTGCAACTGCTTGCCCATTACCTTGAAACTTCATATGGGGTGTTTATCATCATCTATATTTTCATTCTACCCCCTAACCCGTGCGGCCCCTGTGCCCAATGTCAAGGTCAAATTACTTTGAAGTTTTTGGTTAAGTTCTTTGGTTAAAGTTTTTGGTTAAGTTTTTTGGTTAATTTTTGTGGTTAAAGTTTTTGGTTAAGTTTTTTGGTTAAGTTTTTTATTTTTGGTTAAATGTTTTTTGTTACACTATATCTCTGCAACTTCTTTGCCCATTACCTTGAAACTTCACATGGGTGTTTATCATCATCTATATTTTCATTCTACCCCCCTTCCGTGCGGCCCCTGTGCCCAATGTCAAGGTCAAATTTACTTTTGAAGTTTTCGGTTAAGTTTTTTGGTTAAGTTTTTGGTTAAGTTTTTTGGTTAAGTTTTTGGTTAAATTAAATTTTTCGTTATACTATATCTCTGCAACTGCTTTGCCCATTACCTTGAAACTTCATATGGGTGTTTATCATCATCTATATTTTCATTCTACCCCCCTCCCGTGCGGCCCTGTGCCCAATGTCAAGGTCAAATTACTTTGAACTTTTGGTTGGAAGTTCTTTGGTTAAAAGTTTTTGTTGTTTTTTGGTTAAGTTTTTTGGTTAAGTTTTGTGGTTAAAGTTTTTGGTTAAGTTTGTTGGTTAAGTTTTTTGGTTAAAGTTTTTTGTTATACTATATCTCTGCAACTGCTTTACCCATTACCTTGAAACTTCACATGGGTGTTTATCATCATCTATATTTTCATTCTACCCCCCTTCCGTGCGGCCCCTGAGCACAATGTCAAGGTCAAATTACTTTGAAGTTTTCGGTTAAGTTTTTTGGTTAAAGTTTTTGGTTAAGTTTTTTGGTTAAGTTTTTTGGTTAAAGTTTTTCGTTATACTATATCTCTGCAACTGCTTTGCCCATTACCTTGAAACTTCATATGGGTGTTTATCATCATCTATATTTTCATTCTACCCCCCTCCCGTGCGGCCCCTGTGTCCAATGTCAAGGTCAAATTACTTTGAACTTTTTGGTTAAGTTCTTTGGTTAAAGTTTTTGGTTAAGTTTTTTGGTTAAGTTTTGTGGTTAAAGTTTTTGGTTAAGGTTTTTTGTTTTTTGGTTAAGTTTTTTGGTTAAAGTTTTTTGTTATACTATATCTCTGCAACTGCTTTGCCCATTACCTTGAAACTTCACATGGGTCATCATCTATATTTTCATTCTACCCACCTTCCGTGCGGCCCCTGAGCACAATGTCAAGGTCAAATTACTTTGAAGTTTTCGGTTAAGTTTTTTGGTTAAAGTTTTTGGTTAAGTTTTTGTCGCGCCCGCTTGCGGAAAGCGCGATATAGTCGGCACTTTGGCTTACGTACGTACATACGTGTGTCCGGTTAAAGTTTTTGGTTAAGTTGTTTGGATAAGTTTTTTGGTTAAAGTTTTTGGTTGAGTTCTTTGGTTAAAGTTTTTGGTTAAGTTTTTTTGGTTAAGTTTTTTGGTTAAGTTTTTTGGTTAAAGTTTTTCGTTATACTATATCTCTGCAACTGCTTTGCCCATTACCTTGAAACTTCACATGGGTGTTTATCATCATCTATATTTTCATTCTACCCCCCTCCCGTGCGGCCCCTGTGCCCAATGTCAAGGTCAAATTACTTTGAAGTTTTTGGTTAAGTTCTTTGGTTAAAGTTTTTGGTTAAGTTTTTTGGTTAATTTTTGTGGTTAAAGTTTTTGGTTAAGTTTTTTGGTCGACATGCAACCCGCGGCCATCTAGTTTGTATAGCGGGCACTCGTAATTTTTAGAACTGGTGGAATAGTGTCATAATTATACACTTATTTAATTCCTACTGCGTGGGCATGTACCTTTAAGAGTTGTTGCTTTTATAATTGATTTTTAAGTACATGTCCATTCATTGATGTCGAGCCCGCTTGCGGAAAGCGAGACATAGTGATCACAATGACGTCCGGGTGTGCGTCCGGGTGTGCGTGCGTGCGTCCGAAATCTGCCTTTAAAGTTTTTAAAAATACCATCAAATGCCTCGGCGGGCTCGACATGCGGGCCGCGGCCATCTGGTTTAAAAAGATAGTTCCAAAATTGGGTGACCAACAATAAGATTTAACACAAGATGACCATGCAATTCTAATAATGATTATGATGATGAAGTGGCTGAATAGTTAGCCTAAGGCCCTCGGGTCTTTTCCTTGTCCATGATGGATTCATGCAGCCCAAGAGGCTAGCTAGTTGAGGAAACAGTCACCTTATCATTAATAAAATAAATATACCGGTCTTTCACACCACCAAATTGAACAGCAGTATTTTAACTTAATATTAAAGTATAAAAGTAAAAGAGTAACAGCATGAATTATTATCTAATAGTATATACAGTAAAATTCCTCCACATGTGGTTCTGAAGAAAAGTGGTGGACTCTGTATAAAGACCAATTTCTTAATAAGGATAAAATATAAAAATAATAATCATCAGTACGGTATGCTGGTCACTATTGTTTTTTGGGTGTTATAAATCGGTCTTGCGTATTGTGGCAAAAATTTCTCGCGCCGCTAATTTACGCCCCAGGTACAACAAATCTGTTGGTGCCACAGTCGTAATGACGTACCCTAAAACAACACATTTTGACACATCGGGACTGTCAAAAGTGGTTTTAATACTGAACAGCACGATGGTCCTTGTATCGAACCCTGTGACCATGTAAAGAGTAAATAAAATGTTTCTTTTAAAACGCGGTCGTATTAATCTGGTGGTCTCAATAATGGGGTGGTCGTAAGGTGGTACTTTACTGTATATTGGAGTAAAGTAGTGAAAGTAGCCTTATTTCAACACCTTTAGTTTTTATAATGTTACAGGTATGTCGCAAGGCACATCACTAGTATTAGCCAATGAGAAGGCCATTTCATCTTATTGGCATTATTCCACACTTTCTAGATGTCACATTCTGAAATATTAAAAAAAAGGTAATTTGGGAGCTTATTACCTAATAGCACTCGCAAGATGCTACAATGTGAACTCATATATACACACAGCTGAATGGTGCATTTATAATTGGACTATATTTAGCAGTTTAATATTTGAAGCAATATGAAAATGTTGCCTAAAATTGACACTAATCTATTCATAACCAAAATACACCAGAAAAAATGGTAAATTATACTTTTTCAATGTCTAATGTAAATTAAGAATCACCAAAACATAAAATATTTGAAGTAGTTAAAATTATGGAATAAAGTGTTCACTTACCATAGTTCTGCTGATAATTTTCCACCGAATCAAATGCCACAGCGCATTTACCGTGCAACACATCCTACTGGACTGTATCGACTTTGCCGATATGCGACGTAAACACTTCAATGTTACTTCACTTGCGGAGTTGTTCCAGGAGGAGAACACTGAAGGTTTGCTTAGCTTTCTCCATGAAACTTGTATCGGAAGATCTGATTATACATGTTGCTCATTTATATTGTTTATATCACATCGAACATACTATTTTACTATTATTTTTATTCTGCATTGCTTGGCTCTCATTGATACTCTTTTGTGTTGATGGGCCGTTAAGTACCATTCCATTCCATTTCACCAAATCAATGCTTTGAAAAGTCTAATGGCGTGAAATGGCATCAACACTTACGTATTTAATACACATTTTGTAAGAGAAGAAATCCCTTGAAGCGATGGATAATGGTACAAGGTGACGATATTAGGACCCTGTTAACACTATAGTCTGTTTCACGAAAGCTGCCCAAATTTTACGGCCATATAAACAATTCAAAAAACATATTTTTTTCAATAATATTAAATTAAAGGAAAATTTAAGAATGAGCCTTCTTTTTATTTTGTGAAATTTGGTCAAATATTGATTTTATTGCGAAAACAAAATTTCCCCATGTTAAATCCCCATAGACATCTTCACGGAGTGAAGATGTCTATGGGGATTATATATATAGATTATGAGGCGCTTGCGACATAATCTATATTATATCGTTCTCAGACCCTGAGGTTAGAAGTTTAAATATATAAAAATACAAAACTACTATATAGTTTGGTATTTTGTACTTTATATGAAAAATATTGCGACATAATCTCAATTTTAAACTTCTCCGCCTTTGAGACTAGGAATTTACCAAAATAATACTTGATATACAAAACTATGTAGTTGTTTTGTACGAAAACCATAATCTTCAGCAAAATATATGCAATGAACCACGAAACCGCTATATCACAATCTCCCTAAGTCTGGCAGACTCTTGTCTGAATGGTTTCTCTATTTTATAGTATCTCTTTAAGGCCCAAACTCTATTTGCTCCACATTTGCCACACACTTGGTACATAGCACAAGTACCCTTTCCACACACTAGGCATGGTTTCAAGGGGGTATTCTTTTTTACTCTAAACTTATGAGTTGCACAGTATATTGAGTTTTTCACTGATTTTATCGTGCATGGTTTATCTGAATGGATATTTTTGTATTGGCACATGTTTATGTTTATTTCTTCCATTTTTTGCATTATATATACAATAATTTTTCTATTAAATAAAAGAAATATATTATAATAAACCAAAGATTAAAAAGAAATGAGTGCTACAGATGTACAAGATATTCTGAAACTCTATCGTGATAGAGTTATTAATGATGAGCAATTGCGAAAGATGGTTGATGCTTTGAAATCTTCAGAGACCAAAGCCGAGACTAAACCATCTGTGGAAGAAAACCGTATGGAAAGGCGTCGAAAAAAGAAGCAAAGAAGGAAAGAGAAACTTAACCAAACAAAGATTGAAAAACCAATTCCAGTCCCACGATCAATAAATCGTGTAAAACCAATTCCAGCCCCCCGATCAATAAATCGTGGAAAAAATAAAACTCCAGAATTAAAATTGATTGACAAGCCATTGTGTGCTTATTTCAAGTCATATGAAATCAATGCAAAGAAATATAAAGATCCTTCTGTTCTATTCGATGAAAATCAATCTGCTATAATAAAACAAATCAATCAAGATACAAAAGTTTTCAATTGGCATTTCTTTAAAATTCTTCAAAGATGAAAACGGCGGAGAAAGAAAGTATGTCATCGGACAAGCCCATGGAGAACAAAGTGCTGTTCTTGATGGATCTAAAGTAGTTGAATTTTATAATAATCAAACTTCTTATCTGCAAACTTGGATTGAAAAATTTACAAATACAGCATCAGGCCTAGAGATTGAACACTGTATTAAACTGTACTTAAATATTGCAAAATATGAACCACTCAAAGGCTCTTCATATATCCCTTTACCCAAACCATTGTTAAATAAAAAAGCAATAATCAATGTAAAGAATAATGATAATGAATGTTTTAGATGGGCTCTGACATCCGCTATATATCCAGCAAAAAGCCACTATAATAATATTTACAGTTATACAAAAAACAAAGACAATTTGAAGTTGAAGGACATCGATTTTCCAACCCCCATAACCCAAATACCAAAATTGGAAAAACAAAACAATCTTGCAATAAATGTTTATGGATACACAATAACAAAAAAGACAGAGAAAATAAGCATATTCCCATATTACATATCAGATCAACCAACAGAATTGAATATAATTAATTTACTATTAATATCACAAGACGATGAAGTTGATGAAGAAGGTGAAGAAACGCAATATCATTATTGTTGGATTAAAAACCTAAACAGACTACTCGTAGATCAAAACAAACACAAAAACAAAACATACTTCTGTGAACGTTGCCTATATGGATTCTCACAAGAAGACTTACTACTCAAGCAACAAAACTGCAACAAAAATAGAAATGCCCTCAAAAGGTAAAAACCATATAAAATTCAAAAACCATCAAAACCAACTACCAGTTCCATATGTAATCTATGCGGACTTTGAAAGCATAATAACCCCTGAAAACAAACCTGCTGGCGACAAATCAGAAATAACAAGTGAACATGAAGCTTGTGGTTTTGGATATCAAGTTGTGCGGTATGATGGCAAAGCAGAAAAACCAGTAATATACAGAGGTGAAGATGTAGTTGAAACATTCTTAAATCATTTGAAATGTGAAACAATCGACATCAACAACACTTTTACCCATCCAACTCAAATAACAATGACAGAACAAAACACCAAAAATTATGAAAGTGCAACCCATTGTTGGATATGTGAAACAGAACTAAACGATACTAAAGTAAGAGACCACTGCCATTTCACAGGTAAATACAGAGGAGCCGCACACAAAAACTGCAACCTAAAACTCAAAATAAAACCAGGCACAACTAAAATCCCTGTAGTATTCCACAACCTAAAAGGATATGATAGTCATCTTATAATGCAAAAAATACACACAGCAAACCGCAACATAACTTGTATTCCAACCAACGCTGAAAAGTACATCTCATTTAGCATTGGACAACTCAAGTTCTTAGATAGTTTCCAATTCATGTCTTCATCACTTGAAAAGTTAGTAGATGCAACAGATAAATCAGATTTCAAAATCACCAACAATGTCTTCAACAATAAAACAAATCTACTTTTACGTAAAGGGGTTTACCCCTATGAATATATGAACAACAAAGAAAGATTCAATGAAACACAATTACCACCTATAGATACATTTTACAGCAGTCTTACAGATGAAAGTATCAATCAAAAAGACTATGAACACGCACAAAAGGTATGGAAAGAGTTCAACTGTAAAACCCTTGGAGATTATCATGATTTATACCTTAAAACTGATGTTGTTCTACTTGCTGATGTATTCCAAACATTTAGAAAAACATGTATAAATGCATACAAACTTGACCCATTACATTACTATACAGCTCCAGGTCTATCATGGGATGCATTACTAAAACACACTCAAATAAACCTAGAACTACTAACAGATATTGATATGCATTTATTCATAGAAAAAGGTATGCGTGGAGGTATAAGTATGGTATCCAAAAGACATGCAAAAGCAAACAATCCTCTTGTAGCTGATTACAATCCAACTGAAGAAAACAATCACATCATGTATTACGACGCAAATAACCTATACGGATGGGCAATGAGTCAACCTTTACCATACTCCGGTTTCAAGTGGAAACCCTTAAACAGTAGAAACACAGTTGCTCAACCAAAACCAGGCAAAGGTTTAATCCTTGAAGTAGACATAGAATACCCAAAAAGCCTACATAAACTACACAACGATTATCCACTTGCACCTGACAAACTAGCAGTAAAAAAAGAATGGTTATCAGAATATCAAACAGAACTTCTTAACAATAGCAATATGATAAACATAGAGAAACTTGTCCCAAATCTAAACAACAAAAATAAATATGTATTACACTACAGAAATCTACAGTTGTACATATCTCTTGGCCTAAAACTCACTAAAGTTACATCGAGCCTTAGAATTCAATTGAAAAACCATGGATGGAACCATACATTCGTCTAAACACCGAATTACGTAAAAAAGCAAAGTCTGCATTTGAAAAAGATTTCTATAAACTAATGAACAATGCTGTATTCGGAAAAACTATGGAGAACCTACGAAAAAGATCGGACATCAAACTAGTAAGAACAGATGGAACCGAAAACGAAAGACTAAGAAAAATCATAGCTAAACCTAATTTCAATAGACGTGTCAAATTCTCAGATGAATTATCTGCTATACATGTAAACAAAACTAAACTAACGCTAAACAAGCCAATCTATGTTGGCATGTCTGTCTTAGACTTATCAAAACATCTAATGTACGACTGGTACTATAACAAACTGAAAAAGAAGTATAATGAAAATTGCACCTTGTTGTATACAGACACCGACAGTTTATTAGTTGACATCAAAACAATAGATGTATACAAAGATATGTCTAAGATGAAAGATGAATATGACTTCTCTGATTATCCAAAAGACCATCCACTTTATTTTATTTATTTATTTATTTTTTTATTTTTTTTTAAATATTTATTTTCCCCGTAATAGGTTTGTGGTGGGTCGGGGCCATTCCCCACAAACCGTACATAATATACATGCAATAATCAGGTACAACTACAAAATATACAATTACAGATATTCACCCTCTTTTACTCTTGCAGTACTGGGTAGAAATCACTGTTCAAGCTTACGAAAAAGGGGGACTAAAAATGTTAGACATCGATAGTTTTATTACTTCAATAAGAGCTTCATGGTTAAAAAGAATATGCGATACTACTAACATAGGGAAATGGAAAGCAATTTACGAAAAAATACTTGAAAAATATGGCGGGACTTTTATTCGAATGTAACTTGAAACGGAAGACATACAAAACATAGTGAAAAATAAATTCCTGAACAATGTTTTGAAATCTTGGGCAAGTATAAACTATTCTTCTCAAACAGATACAGTATCAAAAGAAATAATTTGGAACAACTCTATATAAAACATCAAAATAAAACTTTGTTTCATAGACACTGGTTTGATAAGGGTATCAAGTACATCGAACAATTATACGATTATAGAACAAAAACTTTTCTGACATTCGGTGATATTGTAGAGTTATTCAGCATAAGAAATGATGATTTTATGAAATATCAATGTATATTAAATAGTATAAATCCAATATGGAAAGAAACAATAAAAACAGAACAAATAAACATAATACAACTGTCTGAAACACTGAAATCAAGGGTACAAAAAAAGCAAATACGTTAATAAATTACTTTATACAATACAAACAGAAAAAAAAATCACTGAAGAAAAAAAGTCTGAAAAAAAATGGATAGCTGAATTTCCGGAAGCCAACTTAAACTGAAACATATTTACATGTCAACCTTTAATTGTACTATAGATTCCACATTGCGGAATTTTCAATATAAATACCTTATGCGAATGAATGGAACAAATAAATTACTCTTTCGATGTAACCTAATTAATAGTAGTTTATGCGATTTTTTGCTCTATGTATGTAGAAACTATAAAACATTTGTTTTGGGAATGTACTCAGTACAACATATGTGGTCACAGTTACGTACCTATTTGAATGAAAAAGGTTTTACTTACGCTGTAAATTTCCAAAGTATTTCTTTAGGAATAGATGAAAGTACACACAAGGCACAACAATTTAATTTTATACTCATATTAGCCAAATTACTTTATTGTTAAATGTAAATATGAAAACCGGGAAATTTGCTTTCGAACCGTTTATAAACTACTTAAAATATAGGATAAATTTAGAAGAGTTAATAGCTACTAAAAAAGACAAACTTGAGCAACACAACATTAAATGGGATGTTTTTTCAAACATAGGTATGATTTTTTTGGGCATAGTAGGGAAGGTTCAATCACACTAACCACACAAAAGTAAACGAATATATATATAAAAAAACAACTCAATTCAAGCGGATGTGAACAAAAGGGGACATATTTTATACTTTTCGATACTCTTCCTTCTTCCTGATTGTACTTTACCATCTATGCTTTTCTATACTCTTTTTGTCTTCTCTTTCTCTAAAAACTTATTTTCAAGTACAATGAGTGCATGTGCAATCATTTCATAGCGACTTTAGTCACAGTGTGTTAGTTAATAATACATGTGTTGTATTGTATGTACATGTTTGTATTTAAAAATAATAAAAAATATTAATTAAAAAAAAAAAAAAAAAAAAAAAAAAAAAGAAATCACTGTTCTAGTATTTTTTAAAGACTTCGTGGTTGAGTGGTACATTAGAATCGTCACTAATGAGACCTGAATTTTCGATAAAAACTTGCCCATGTTATTAAAATAAAACATTAATAGTTATAATATACCCGCAGATGACAATGTCACTCTCCAGCACTGCAAGAGCCAAAGTTTGATTTAGCATATGTAATGCATGTAATTGATTATAATTTATGTTATCATTCATATTACCCATGATCCGACTGAACCAGCCCCATTCTTCAAAAAGTGAAGTTCAATCCTACTGCGCATCTACATGCTTAAACCATGTGTTAACCCTTTCAACACTACAGCCATTTAGGTGTTTTTAAACAGTGTAGACTAAGACAAGCCGGCTCATGATGAACTGTATCATCAGGATCTGCACTGTTTGCAAGTAATTTTCATATTTGTTAAAAAAAACAAAAAACATTTTATAATCGATTATTTGAAAAGTATTTTGTGATGAATGGACTTGACCGAAAATGTTATTTACGGCTGAAAGGGTTCACTGTTAAAGTTAAACATTATATATGACAAGCCAATAAACAATCTGTTTCGATCACCACACTGGTTATAAAAACAAAACACGACTGGTTCCGTCGGTCATGGTCTTTGCTTGAACCTGTATATCTCTGTGTACATTATATTCTTCTACTAGATTCATATTATAATTGCTTTATTTCCCAAACCTATAATATGAGATGGAATGGGGGGTGGGGTGGGGGTGGGGAAGGCTTTAAAACGAAGAAAGAAAAATAAGCACAAAAGCAGAGATTTATTATAGCACCCGCAACTAGCTCAACTGAAGATGAAATCTTATTTTGGTATTTTTGTTATATAAATTAAGCTTGTGAAATGATAAATTCTTCCCAAATTGTTGTAAAGTTTTCAAATTTGTTGTCCATTATTGCTGCCTTCCTGGATGTTTCATACATTAGTTGAATTCGATGCTTCAGTACGCTGAGACTTGGAACTACTTTTGAACATCGGCAATAATAGAGATAGTATTTAGTTTCTAATAGTATTAATTGTTTGAAGATACTTATTGTTTTTTCGTAAATCCCAAAGATGAATGATTTTTCGTTAATTGTAATAGTTATATCTTTTGTCGCTAACCATTCTTGAAGTTTCCTAAATATGCTTTTTGTAGCCTCACAATCCAAAACAAAATGTTTTATTGTTTCCGAAAATCTTTTTACAGAATGTACATAATGGACTACTTGCAATTTTAATCTTATTTAGGAAATCATTTGTGGCCAGAATATTGTGGTTTATTCGGTACTGGAACCATTTTCGAGTTGTGTCTTTTGTTATGATATGCGGCCATAAATATATTTTCTTCCATGTTTCATTGTTAAAATTATAGGTGGAGTTCCATTTAATTTTACCAGCTGGAGTTTCAGAATTGGAGTTTAATGCGAGATACATGTCTTTTGTCCGGTTTTGTTTTTTAGGTATATTTTTAGTTTGTATGGAGTAAATGGCATTTCTAACTTTTTTTCGATATTGTTAAGTTTCAAGCTTTTACCCCAATCTTTTATTGCTTTGACAAGGCCATAATATTGAAGAAAGTTTATATTTATGTTGAAATTGTTTTTAAGTTGATTTTGAGAGGCAAATGTTTCATCAATTTTGATAATGTCATTTATAAAACATATTCCCTTATCAAACCATGCCTTATTGAAGAAGGTTGTCCCACATTTTATGTCCTTATTAAAAAATAATGGGCTAGAAAGAAATGCATCCATGTTTATTGGCTTAAGCTTATTTTGTAATTTTAGATGAGCTTTTAGAACATCCCGCCAAAAAAGGTTTGAAATGTTTCCTATTTTTTGTTTGATGTACATATCTCCCAATTTAAAAATATTATCAGTATCAATTTCTGTATTTAAAATGTTTATAAATTTATATTTGTTGCACACTATTCTTCTTACCCATGTTGTTTTTAAAGATGATATATAGTCCTCAATATTTGGCATTTTTAATCCGCCATCCTCATATTTTTTGCATGTGATAGTGCCTTTTACTCGTGATTTACCTTGCCATAAAAAATTATACATAATGCTGCTAATATCTTTAATACATCTTTGACTGGGGTTAGGAAGGGATATAAACAGGTGATTTAAAGATGAGAGAAGAAGAGACTTTATGACTGTGATTCGGCCTAATGGTGTTAAGTACCTTTTGTTCCAGCTGTTGATTTTTTCTTTTATGATCTTCATTTTTTCCGAGAAATTTATGTCCACAATTTTTTCTAAATCTGTATCAAAAGTAATTCCAAGCAATTTAAATCTGTTACTTCCCCACTTTAGTTTCCATTTTGTTTTAATTGAGTCTTGGCTAAATTTTTTTGCCCCAATCCAAATAACTTGTGTTTTATCAAAATTAACTTTAAGTCCTGACATATGGGCATACATTTCCAGTTCATTAAGTGTTTCATTTAGTGATTCACTTGATCCATCCAAGAAGGCACTAGTGTCATCTGCAAACTGTGTTGTTTATATTCTGTTCCATTTATTTTAATTCCTTTAATTTTATGATTTTTGCGTATTCTGATTGCAAGTATTTCTGCACATAAGATAAATATGTACGGTGAGAGTGGGTCCCCTGACGACAGCCTCGATGTATTGAAAAAAAAGGTGAGAGGTTACAATGTTGATTAACTGATAGTTGAGCATTTTTTGTAGAATAATGTAATCCATTGCCTAATATTTGGTCCGAATTTAAAAGTAGCGAAGTACTTTATGAATAAAGTTCCACGATATAGAGTCAAATGCTTTCTCAAAGTCTATAAGAAGAAGAAGTCCTGGGATATCATTTTTTTCTATATATTGCATAATGTCGTATACCTGCCTAGTGTTTTCCCCCATGTATCTTCCTGATATAAATCCTGTTTGGTCCCCATTTATTAATTTGTCTAATACTGTTTTTATTCTATTTGCGATAGATGCTGATGCCATTTTGTAAATTGTGTTTAATAATGAAATAGGTCTATAATTTTTTAGAAAATTTCAAGATTTATTTTCTTTTGGGATTAGTGTTATTATACCCTGCCGTTGAGTTATAAATAGTTCACCCTTCTGATAGCTATAATTTATTGCCCTACAAATGAAATCACCCAGTTTATGCCAAAACATTTTATAAAATTCGCATGCAAATCCTCTTGTACCTGGGCTACGGTTGTTCGTCATGTTTTTTAGTGCAAAGGCTAGTTCAGTTTTTGTGATTAATCCTTCTAGTTTTTTCTGATTCTGCTTCATTTAATTTTGGTACATGCGCATTTTCCAAAAAAAAATATCCCCAAATCTAATTCTTTATAAGTATCTGTGTCTTTATTGCTATACAGTTTGGTGTAAAAATAGTCTGTTTCTTTTAATATCTCTGACTGGTTTGTAATTATTTTTCCATTTTCTGTTTCAAGTTTTGGTATTGTTTTACTTATAAAGTTATGAGATTCCAGTGCACAGAAATATTTTGTTGGTTTTTCTCCTTCATTTATATTTAGAGCCCTTGATCGAATAACTGAACCATTTACTTTAATTTTACGAATTTCCTGGAGTTCTAATTTTAAAATTTCAATTTTATTCATGTCTTCTTTCTTTAATTGTTTTTCCATGTCTAATATTTGTTCTGTTAATGATTTTTCTTTTTGATTGGTTTCTTTTTTTATAAAGGAAGAATAAGAAATAGATTTTCCACGTAGTTCCATCATAAGTGTTTCTAGAAAAAGTTGATCGTTAATTGTGAATTGCAATTCGTTGTTTGGTATTTCATGCAAGTTTTCGGTTCGGTATATTGGAATAGCCATATTGATTTTTTATTTCTTCTATTTTTTCATTAATCATGTTTATGTAATTTATGTCTTTCAGCATTGAATTATTATGTTTCCATAGTGGTTTTCCCTTTATAAAATTGTTGAAACATAAACTTAACAATACAGGTGAATGATCAGATCTGTAGCTATTTTCAATGATGCAGCTTTTAATTGAAGGTAAAGTATTTTTCAGAGATGAGGAAGAAATCTAGTCTTGCTTGCTGAAAAGGCTGTCGTCGTCTCCATGTGAACCTTCTCATTAGGGGGTGATTTTCTCTAAAAGGGTCGTTTATTATGGTTCTTGAATTTTTCTTGAAAATTAAAATTTCTTCCGAATAATTTCTAATAATTTTTCTCTAGATTTTTTATTATTTATATTTTTATAGTTATGATAGTCTAACTCTGGGTCCAAAACAAGGTTAAAATCTCCGCATAAAATATATTTATCGTTATTCATTTCATCAATTTCTTTTGATATGTTCTGAAAAAAAAGGGGATCATCTGAGTTTGGTCCATACAGGCATACAAGTGTAAATTTATTATTTTCAATACTGATGTCTAGTAGAATGAAGTTGACCATTGGGATCGCATTTTGACTGGTGTACTTTATAGTCTAAATTACCATTGAATAATATTGCTACTCCCCTTGCATTAGATCGAAATGAACTGAAATAACAATCATTACCCCACCTAGTCCGTACAAATTTTTCGTCTTCCCCTGGAGTGAAGTGGGTATCTTGCAAACAGTATATGTGATATTTTTTATCTTTTAAATATTGAAAAAGATCAGTGCGTTTGGGAAGTTGACCTATTCCTTGACAATTTAATGACAATATTTTTATTTCACTCATTGCCTATTTAGGGTGGTTTTTTTCTTACCATATTCAACTCCAACAGAGCCTGCGGGTGCGTAAACCTAATAGGGGGAATGCAAAAAGGTGTGAACAAAAAAAAGCTGTGCATATCTACATGTGAGATGAAACTTACTTTCAGAAGGTACGGATCCTGAGGAGACGGCTTGTCACGAGCCGGCTCATCTGGATCTACACTGTTTGCCACTATACGTGTATTGAAAGTGTTATGGTTGTCCCCCTTAGTCCATGATGAATTTATGTTTGCGTTTCAGCAGATTAGTTTCATTATTAACATAATTTATTTTAAATTTTCTTTCTGGTCTTCAACTGGTCAGTAGACCTACCCAAAAATACAAGTTTATTCTCCATATTATAAAGAAATATCAGCTTCTAGAACATAAAGCACCCCTCCCTCAGTAGATTGCAGTCTATTCCAGTTACTTGGAGTTGAGAGGGTTAACATATATAACAGACAGAATAACCACCTGTGTGCCCCATTCTCTTTTTACTGCTAGTCAGGAATATATTTTCTTTCTACATGTACCGGTACTGACATAAAGTAAACAATTATCATTTGTGTTGGTCAATGGGAGACAACTGCTCTGACAAATGGAAAATACAAAACAAACAGCAGACAAAAAATATAATCCAGCATTGTAAGGGTTAATTGTTGATAGGCGGGAACAGAGTGTTGTCGTTTGTTGATTTTCAGTTCTGATCTATATCATTTTACTACAAACATGTTACTGACAGCACATGAGAACCGCCTCCAATGGATACAATTCCCATGTGCTGCCAGGGCATGCTCTCGTCCAGAACAAAACCGAAAATCAACAATATACTGTGCAGATTTGTAAGGCTTACGAGGCTGACAAAATGTTATTCAGACGACCAAAGGAACAACTGATGTGGGGCGATCACTATATCCCCGGACGGATTTGTTTGAGGATGAACATAAATTAATTCCCTCATATCATACAAAAGGCGAGGATATTGTGAAATATGTTCATAGTAGACTTCTCATATAGCGCATGAGAGTCACTTACCGACTGGTAACAGTTATTATCTCGTGTCGGGCATGTACATGCAATTATTTGTTTCCTTGCCCGAAAGCGAAATATAGCAAGGATAACAGTTTGCATGATGTTTGAATTGGGTGCCCTGACATGTTTAACATACCATATTTATTCCAACAGTCGCCCCCTCTAATAGTAATGTCTGTCCTATAGTCTCAGTCAATTTCTTCATTTTCCCATAGTAGTCATTCAAGAATGATTTTTTTTGTGTTTTTATGCAAGTAGTATGCCAAAACTAATTTAGAAAAATGCATAGCTCCGGGGGCGTTTATTAGAATAAATACGGGTACATTTGTTTTGTGCGGTTAAAAATTATAATAGGTAGATTGCCCTACAGGCATCATCACAATACAGTCTAAATAGTTCACTCAACTTCGTGTATGTTTGCATGTCAGTGTTTGTTCTTCCATTCAGCATGTAGCTGATCAATAACTCAACCCCAAGACCGCTACGCACAGCAATTGTCGTCTGCTGTTGCTTCTATATGTTGCCTTACTTCTCAATAAAAACATGCTTTTTACAGGACTTCAGAATCATTTCCAATGGAAATTTTTCTCAAGTGCTGTCAGAGCATGTTGTAAACTATTCTAAAGTGCTGTCAAAGCATGTCTTTGATGATTAAAATGGAAAAATAGAAAATAAACAGCAGACAACAACAAATTAAGATAGCGGTGTAAGGGTTAGTATTACATGGATTCACTAATCTGAAATAACTGGGAACCATCCACTTTATGATGAAACAAACAAAAAAGTAATAGGTAAAATGAAAGATGAATGTGTTGGCACTTCAATAACAGAATATATTGGTCTACGCCCAAAGCTATACTCTATATTACGAGCAGACGAACAACTCATCAAGAAAGCAAAGGGAGTAAAAAAATATGTAATAAAAAAACAAATAAACTTTGAAAATTACAAAGATGCACTTTTCAACAAGAAAACATACACTCATAACATGAATATGCTACGTTCCATACACCACAAAATATACGGACTAACAATGAACAAAACAACACTCTCACCACTCGACACAAAACGATACATTGCACCCGATGAAATCATGACATACGCGTTTGGGTATCAGCCGGAACAATAAGAAGCTCTTCCTTCACAAAGCCTCTCTTTGGTGCCGGTGCCTTCAAATAATACACTCTTATACCTTGGGTAATAAAATGATAATCAGTCTTGTGAATATCAACACTCCATATCGGGTCAGTAGCTCTACGTCTGCCTCCACCTTCTTGTTCTCCAGGTTGGTATAAATATCTTAAGTTTACAGTAGGACAGATGGGGTCGTCTTTTAATGTTTTAATTTCAATTGGAGAGGGTTTTTTTCTTCTCCGAATTTATTGCAGCGATTACCGCTGGTAACCTCTTAACCCATTCCCTATTTCGTTTATGAGGATTGTCCAACTCCTTAGCATACTGATAACCCAAACAATCTTTCAGCTAGTGTCCTATTAAATCTTTCAACAATGCTTGGTCTCTATGAATTTCTCTTCTACCGCGCCTTATATTTACATTATGTTTATCCATGAACTGAGTAACAGCACCCATAAATTCTCTACCTGGATCTACTTGTAATAATTTTGGATATGTTAGTTTTCTTTTATAAATATTTTCAAAAGCTTTAGCAACTTCCTTGCTGTCCTTTGAAGTCAGTGGTTCTGCCTCTTTATATCTACTAGCAATATCAACAACAGTCAATGCATACTTATATGTTTTTCGACCAACAGTGTCATGTGGTAGGAATAATAAATCCGCTTGATGAACTTCATTCTTATTAGAAACATCAAACTTCACTATTTTCTTTGGTGCAGGTAAATAAATCTGCCATACCGCTTGTTTCTTTAAGAAATTCAATGCTTCTTTATCACTTACTTTAGCTGCTTTTGCTAATTTCTTAACAGCTGTTAAACCTTTCCAAAATCCTTTAGGACTGTAATAAATTTTCTCCATTTTTTTATTTCTATTTAAGATACATTTCTATAACATAAAACACAAAAATGAATCAACAAATCACACTGGTCAAGTTTGAAGAAAAGTGTAAGGAACAAAATGAATATAATACAATTAAATGGGCAGATTTAAAACAGAATGAAATCTATACTATTACAGATTACAGATGTGTGGATACTATTAATGGTGAAGCTATGATTTTAACATTAAATGATGACACTAAAGCATGGGCACCACTCTTTCTCAAATCTAAAATTGAACAAGCTAAATCTAAAAATAAGGAGTTGCCATACTATGGACCATTAGGGTTGAAGCCAAGTAAAAACAATACGAAAAATAAGTATTATACTTTTGATTTTGTCTATTGAAAAACTTGTAAACCCTATATTTTTTTTAACGATCGCACTCAAATGAAAGTCAAAATTTAGTGCCCATTTATATTTTTTAACATGTCTGTTTTGATTTGCTCTCGTAGTATTTTTTTTCTTCAACAGAAATCTCAAACTTTATAGGTTTTCTAACATCTGCTTTCATTTGTTCATATTTATCCATCTCTCCCATGATCAATTTAAATTCTTCATCAGATACATTACCATCTTGTAATGCAGTGGAAACTTTATTTGCAATAGAATTAAGTTTTGCCATTGCAAGTATACGTATTTCATCATGTTTTTCAGCCTTTTTCAGTAGTTTAGTATTAACAAATTTGCTTGTTAATGCAAATGCACCACATATACTACCCGCAATACCAAGGCCCAAGGAAACGGGCACTCCTACAACAGTTAATAATAGCCCGGCACTCGTCCCACCCATTACCAGACCAACAGTAGTTAATCCAGACTGAACACCATTTAATATGTTCAGAGCTCTTTTATATTTATTTTGTATTGTTTTCCTTGTCTCAACCTCATTTTCTAGCTTATGTTTTAAAGCACTTATTTCACTAAGCCTAAAATGTTCTGTTCTATTTTCCTCAACTGGTAGCGGTGGATACAGTTTATTACTCATTTTATTTTTCATAATTTTTAAATTTAAATATCTAATTCAATTAATACATTTACAATTGAAATGGAAGCTCTACTATATGTTGTAAGTGAAACAAAATTTAATACACTTCCAGAAGCAAGCTCGATTGGAGTTTGAAATATTGTATATGCCGAACGCTGTCCTTTGTTTTGTTAAAGTTGCATTAACATTTGGGGCGCCATTAATACTAATCCCAATTTTTAGCTCATCGGTTGCAAATCCATCTCTTGTGACACTGCATAAACCCATTCGTAAAACTCTCCCACTACACAACATAGTATAACCACAGTTTTCATGCGCTGAACCAGAAACACCATTTCCAAATGCAAATTTATAAGAGCCATCACGTAATGGCCCAGATTCTTCTGCCCATACAGTTATTATAGGTTTACCTTGCTTAAGGTCATGTATTGTTTGTTTTAGGTGTGGGACATACATTTTATCTTTTACAAGAGTAGCAAACTCATTCATTTTCTTTTTAATCAACTCATCACCTGTATCACTATATGATTTAGTTGCGTGATAGTTTGTATCTCCATATATAGACATTTTACTTTATTGTTTATCTTATTTCAAATACAATAAAAATTGGCAGTCCGTGATTATTTAATAAATTATTACTATTGTCTCTGACTTCAATTACCAACTCGTCTATGATACCACTTTGTAATTTTCTATATTCCGGAGATTGAAATGATATTGTATCCGATTCCCCAAACGTAGTTTTGCTGATGGGTACAGTACAAATAATGTTACTTATATTTCCATCTAATAGATTGTGAGATGAACTGACTTGATTCAGATATATATAAACAGATTTGGTAGCAAAATCAACTGGATTGACGCTTGTATAAGTACCACTATCCAACTTGTGTGGATATATGTCAAAACCTAGTAATTTAAGTATATTTTCAGGAATATTAACCTCGTGTCCGGTTGCAACTGTAAAAGTACATTTCCCATTAGATTTATTTACACTAAGTGACAAAGCGGCATTACATGTACTTAATAAATTACTTAATCTATCAAATGAATATAATCCAGCGGGAATTGTCACTGCAGTTGGTTTAGCTCTAACAGTAGACCACTCGTATGTTTCATCCTGCAAAATATTGTACCAACCAACCCAGTATGTAAGACTTTTCAAACCAATTTCTCGCTTAGAATCCGTATTATCAATATATTCTTGTAATGGAATTGGTTTTGTAATGTCAGTTAAAGTTATATACATTGTTTTTAATATAAAAATATTTTTATATTAAAAACAATGGCATTCAAATTTAATAAAGATGCAAACTACAATGTCAACCATATATATGCTTTGAAAACGGTTCCAATGTTTTACAATGTTGATGTTTATGTTACAAAAGATAAAAGTTTCAAAGCTACATATTCCAACGCATTAGCGGGGTATCCAAACCCCTCAATAACTGGTAATGTCTCAAACAACAAAGCATATAACAATTGGTTGAATAATCAAATGGGGTGGTATCAGAATCAATTTAACTTTGCAATATGGTGTGCTACTTGTGAGTGCGGTGTTTCATATAACCAGCATTTAACAATAATTTCTTTTACATGTTTTTCTGTTTCATCAACTGTACATTTCTATGTTTTCAAGATTTGGTAATTCGTTTTCTATAGTTTGTATTTTATTAACAGCTTCTGGAGCCAAGTGGACCTCATGTAGATTCAATAACCGTTTTAATTCAGCTGTTCCTTTGCCCTTAAAAGTTCTTATTAATTTATTAGGGTCCCCATTTTTACTAAGGCGGTGATCCTTCCAGAACAGTGTTTTGTTTTCTGTGTGTAGGTCTGGAATTAGTAACTGAAACTCCTGATCTGTTACTTTAAACTCCTTTTGGAATAGAGTTTTAAAAAGCTCTAAAGTTTTTACTCGTAGAGGACGATCATTCTCTGGAGTTAGTTTTTCCTTCCGTTTGTAAATCAGGTAATATCATTGGAACATCAGGGGGTATCAGTTGTGTTTCTTCATCACCATCAGGGTCATATGTCTGATTATCATAATGCATAAAATCTCCTTCTCCACCTTCAGCCATTATTTATTTTTAAAGTATGTAATTTATAAATAAAATTAAAAAGAATAATGGCAACATATGGAAGAAAACTTAATCCCTACAGACATTTAAGAGAGCCTCTCGGTGTAAAAGGAATTAGACAATCAGTTACAATAACAAATAATCCATCTACAATTGATCAAAACCAACAGCTTTTAGTGCGATTCCCAAATTTAGGTCCAAATGATTTAATCGTACCTGGAACAGTTCGTTTAGCTTTTACAATTGCATTAACCTCCACTGATGACAATCGCCGAGTGGTTCAAAATCTTGGTCGTGCAATCGTTAAGAAAACAACTATTAAAATATCTGGTAATGAAATTTTATCAATTGATGATTCAGATGTGTATTACATCTATCGTGACCTATGGAAAACATCTTCAGAGCGAAATAATATGGTTTATCAAGGTATAGATACTAGTACAGGTTCAAATGTAACAAAATTAAGAACTGGAGCAGCAAATGCTAGTTCTGGAAACGCTGAAGATAAAGCTATCGCAGATACATTTGGTAATCAATTTTATATACCATTAGATTTTGAACTTCTTGAAGCCCATATGCCTTATTATCAATCTGGTTTGGGTGATAGACTCGAATATGAACTTACATTTAATGATTATTCAAGGGTAATAATAGCCACAGGTGATTTAGCTGCTAATTATGAAATTAATAATATAAGTTTAGAATTTGATATGGTCATAGAGCCTAATTTAGCGACAATGGTAAAAAATCAATACATGGGACAAATGTCAATTTTGTATGATAGAATTCTTCGTCACCGAAAGATAACTAAAAATAAAAGTGATTCTATATGGAATATAAATTTGAATACCCCTGCTAGGTCCATGAAGGGAATTTTAATGGTATTTGAAGAACAATCATCACCTTTTGCAAGAGAAAGTGAAACATTCTATAATCCAAAAATAAATAATGTTGAAGTAACAATTGAGGGTGTGCCTAATCAACTATACAGTCAAGGGATGAAAGCATATAATATGTGGGATGAAATACGCAAACACTTTGCCGGTGGAGATATTAATGATCCGATAGTAAAGAATTTAATGTGTCCAGTGTGACAATTGGCAAATATCTTACAAAACAATATGCACTCTGGCTTGACTTAAGAACAACAGATGATAATAGTTTACATGGGAATGGACGGAGAATAGAAAATGCGAGTGAAGGTATTACAATTCAGATTACTAAAAAAGCTGAAGCTGCAAGTGCAATAAATATATATTTATTTATAATTCAAGATGCGCAATTAAATATAGAAAATGGAAGATTTGTATCGGCGTTATATTGATTTGCCAAAGTATGCACATAGTGCAATTGTTTGTGGTCAAACAGGATGTGGAAAAACAGAATTTGTTTTAGACTTATTAGAGCTTTCACAACAACAAGGAGGTTATAAAGGTTTTTTCGATAATATAGTTATTCTTTGCCCAACTATAACATGGAACAAGGCTTATAAAAACAGAAGTTGGATAAAGGATGTGCGGTGTCCAATCGATAAAAAAATAACGATTGTTAATCCAGTTGGCAGTAATGGCGAAGAGAAACTACAAGATCTGTTAAGATTATTTTTTAATAAATATGCTGGAAGCCCAACATTATATATCATTGATGACTGTTCAGCTACAAAGCAATTAACAAAGAAAAAGGATATGTTGTCACAGCTCGCATTCTCTGGACGACATGCAGAGCAAAGTGTTTGGGTTATATCACAGAGATATAATTCAGTATTAAAATTGATATTCATACAATTATTGATTATTATATTTGGATCGGGTTGGGTTTATTTTAAATTAAAATATATATTATGCAAAATAAAAATGAATTGTAAGGAACTTATAGAACAACTAAGTGATGATAAAGTATCCACTGATAGTGCTGTAGGTGAAGTAAATAATGATCACTTAATACAACGGTTATCTTCGATTATTTCAGGTGGGAAATCTGTTAAATATTTGGGTAAAGATATAACTATTTCACAACTAGAAGAGTTGTCAAATGAACAAATATTAAAATTGTATAACAGATATGAAAGTAGATTGGGTGCTTCAATGACAAAAACTCTTGGTAATACTATTTTGAATATGTATGCTCTAGCTGCAGGTAATATCTTGCCTATACCAGCAGGAAATCATGATAAACTCGTAGCTGATTTAGAAGGGGATCCATTTGTTGACCATGCCTTGACTAGTACTTGTTGTGAGTTGTATTTTAGGTTTGGAGCATTTCTGGCACCTATTACTGCAGCGATAACAACATTTAAATATTGTCAATTTAAAAATATAAATGATACAAATAAAGATAATGGAAACGGAGAACACACAACAGATTCCTGATGAAGAAATCCCAGAACGAAAAGAGGAGATTAAACAAGTAACAGCAAAGAATCCAAAGAGGGTTGAAGCTGGTAAAAAGGGTGCTGCTGCTAGGAAAGCCAAACAAGAAAGTCTATTACATATGGTACATAAGAAACAAGTAGACATACCACCTGAAGAACCCGTTACAGTGAATGTCTATAAAACCTCGAATATAATATATTTTATAGCGGGAATGAGTTTAGTTGGTGGGTTTGTGTTTGGCTGTAAATTGTTCAATCGAAATAACATTGAAACAAAAGAACCTGAAATGCCTAGTGTCGGTGGTGTAAAACACAATCCGCATCTGATGGAGTAAAGAATTAATTAAATTCAATTCAATTTATTATTAAGTAAAATAAAAAAGATGACGACAATTAATACAGATGGAAAGATAATCGGAAATCTTGCATATCATGCTGCTGTAATAACGGCGCTTGAAATCGGATATGCGCAGATGACTAATAAAATTATGAAACAGGCAGTTCCAAAACTGCAACTTGATGGTTATAATATGGCTATGTTAATGTTGGATACAGGCCTTGCTATTGCTACTAGGGACATGCTTGTTAAACAAGGTATAATTCCTGATAATATTTTTAAGTAATAAAATTATTATATAAAACAAAATGGCGGGAATAGCTATGATGGTTGGCGGTGCTTTAGTGAATGCATTGGCGTTTACAGGGAGTAATTTCTTATTCAGTTCATTGGGGAATAATTCTGCGATTGAAGAACGCAAAAGGCATGATAATGCCGTAGAGCAATTACAAAAGGCACAGGCACAGTGGGCAGAAAAAAGAACAGATAGATTAGATTGGATTAATAATGAAATTAGAAAGCAGAATCACGCTGCTAAGACGTTTGAGGATGTAGATGAAGCTATTAGGGAGTATAATGCTGTTACGGCACCGGTGTCAGGTGCACAACAATTACAGTCATTTGGGGAGGAACCGGTACTGAGTGATTATTATACACCTTCACAGAATCAAAAGGATAGAGAACTTATATTTATAGCAGGTGGAATGACTATTGTGGGGTTTCTAGCATATAGATTGGCTTAATTATATTGCTATAATAGTCAATTAAAAGTTTCAACGAAAAGTGGGTTAATTTAGAGAATAAAAATAAGCGCGGGAATCTTTAAAAAAAACAAACCAACAACAACAACTGTTAGAGATTATGTGAAAGTATGTTTCACAGTATAAATAAATAAACTGATAATGCATTATCAGCTGTGACATAGAGGACACGGTTGTCCCTTCAGGTTCCCGGCTTCCTATTAGGACTATCGTTAAACGGGTACCAAGAGATTATGTGAAAGTATGTTTCACAGTATAAATAAATAAACTGATAATGCATTATCAGCAGTGACGTAGAGGACACGGTTGTCCCTTCAGGTTCCCGGCTTACTATTAGGACTATCAATAACGCGGGAACCAAATCAGATAGTTACAAGTGTGTAAATTGGCCATTATCATGCAGGCCCAGATAATTTCATACCGCTGTGATACAAAGGTTAAAGTATGTTATATTTACATACAACCCAGATCTATATGCTGTTTTGTACAATTCGTTTATTAAAGGGTCACAATCGGCTTGTCTGAGCTAGAATTGCCTGACACCATATTAAGGGTATTAAGGGGTTCTCAATTTAATTGGAACGAATCAAGTGAAAATGCAGTTTTTGTAAAAAAATATAATTTTTTACATATAAGTCCTAGAAAAATCTTGAGCTCAGTGCTCAAGCTCGCCGACAAATGATTTATATCGCAGTTGTAACATTATGTCTACTACTCGCCCGCACGCATGTACAACGTAAATACATAATACACCGGTATTTTTTTTTCTTCAAACGGGCGTATAAAAACGATGCAAAATATACGTTAAAATACTTACATCTTGTTTTTTTATCCATTGAATAGAGTTTGGTTGACGATTTCCTTGTTCTCAATTTGTTTTGGAGGGGGCGTATCTGCACTTTGATATCTCGCACAGTCGCGTGTGCTCACTTAAACTATTGTCAATTCTCGCGCTGATATGGGTGTTTGTAACCTGTATTTTATCTCGGTGATACAAGCTCTCAAAGATTAAACAGGGTCAATGAAATATATGTTTGTACTTGACAAGTACATGTAGGTGCGAGTACAAAGGAATTGTGGGTGGGGGAGTATACAGTTGTTTTGATACAATTTGACATACATTTATTACTGAATGCCACAGGCTAAGAAATATTGAATATTAGTATGTTTTCATACAAACCAACTATATAGTTTTGTACAACAAGCATTATTTTGACAAATTCCTAGTCTCAAAGGCTGAGAAGTTTAAAATTGAGATTATGTCGCAATATTTTTCATATAAAGTACAAAATACCAAACTATTTAGTAGTTTTGTATTTTTATATATTTAAACTTCTAACCTCAGGGTCTGAGAACGATACAATATAGATTATGTCGCAGGCGCCTCATAATCTATATATATGAATTTAACATTGGGAATTTTTTTTAGAATTTTAGAAATACTGGACCGATTTTTAAAATTTAACCTTTTTTTTCTTAGTTAGATCATTTCCAAGCTATCTAGCTAGGTTTCGGAGTCAATTTCCATTTTTTTTCGTTTTTTGACTCCTCCCACAACTCCTCTACCTTTTTCCCCCCATGTTAAATTCCCATAGATAAATCAATTTTTCGTAATAAAACCAATATTTGACCAATTTTAACGAAATAAAAAGAAGGCTCATTCTTAAATTTTCCTTTAATTTAATATTATCGAAAAAAATATGGTTTTTGGAATTGTTTATATGGCCGTAAAATTTGGGCAGCTTTCGTGAAACAGACTATAGGATACTTTGCTCAAAATATAATTGTTTTAATATTTTTATTATGCATTTTAACAAGGAATGGTTGAAAAGGTAACTACAAGAACTTCCTTATAGTATTAATATGAAGTTGAAAAATGAATATTATTATTAAAGTACCATTACAAATTTGTGATACATCTTTGCTTAATTGTGCATTTGGTTTTAAACATTGACCATAGACACTGCCTCAATATTAAAGGTGCATGCCCACTCAGTAGGCACAAAATGTTCTTTATAGGAATTATTTAAGTGTATAATTGTGTCACTATTCCACCAGTTGTAAAAGATTGCCCGCTATACAGATATAATCATTTAGTAATAATATTTATTTTACTGATAGTGACTCGCGATGGTATCAGTCTATTTTCATATGCAAATGAGGCATGACATTTTTTAATTATTTATACTAATTAAATGTGTCACCTGAAAAAATAATATTTTCGACATCAAAAAGCGCCCTGTGCAGGCACCGGGGCGGGATCAACTGATCCTGAGAATAGTGCTGCAGTAGCCATTGCTTGTCGTAAAAGGCGACTAAACTGGCTTAACGATTGGGTTCATACTTTCCGGAACCCACTATACCGGATTTGGCCCTCATGTACATTTTTGGCTTTCTTGTATGTGAGAGTTGAGTCAGGCTATGCCCCATATATAAAAGTAAGATTAGCGCTAATCCTATTACTTTTAGGGGATGGGATAAATGATGCTGGTGTGGCGAGGGCCTGGCACCAGATCAGGTTGTTCTAATTTCAGGACTGAATATATATTTTGATTGTAAATATTGAGTTCTGAAGTTGGGATTTACCCCCCTCGGACAGGTGGATACGGGACTCGACCCCGTTGACCCGTCTGCGTGTAGACTCCCTGAGGCTTGTACCTCTATGTCAGAAAAGCGGACGTTAAACCCTATTCACTCACTCACTCACTCGACATCAAAAAATATAAAGAGAGAGAATAACCAGTAATGTCCATTAACTTTTTAAGGAAACATGGTTATCACCGCTGATATTGTTTGTAGAAATTTACTTCTGATATAAAATGTATAATATTGCCAATCCAATATGTGAGGGAATGGTGAATGAATGTTTAATTTGCCAGAAAATGTCTCTGATATAAAGAACATGTTGCGCCTACTGAGTGGGCACGTACCTTTAAATATTGATGACTATTAAAGTATGTTTACTCACTAAAATTATGTGACATAATTGTTTTTAGCTATTTTTGTGAAGTAATTATTAAATGGTAATTTGCCTTTAACTTAAATTTTATTTTCTGTTCGGAAACCTACTTTGTATTTTTGCTGCAGCCTTGGTTGATATGTGATGTGCCACAACAACATAAGGAGTAAGGCCTTTGCGACAAGTGTAAGCTCAACATTGGCTCTTTGTCTGTGGAACCTTCGGGATGATTCTACACTGATAAATTCAGAGCATTATTATGGTGTGGGAATGTTTCACACAGATAAAGTACTCCTCATTTTGCCGTGGGGCATTGCTTATATAGGTAACTAAAATAAGGTATATTCACCCTGTCCATTTGTCAGTTTTCATAAATGTGACATAAACTAGTTGCATGAATTTCAGTTCAATTACCTCCAATTTTCGCTGAAAAGTTCACAACAAAATACACCAACTTTGAATATAATATTTATAAAATTTCTATTGAGTTCACAATGGGAGAATATATCTTGATAAAGGAAGTGCAGAAAGAATACTTCACATAAAGAGCATTGTAAAACATAGCTCATCCCATTTTTGGCAGCACTTTCATAGCGGTGATTTCAGTAGTAAAATTGGTCAGAGGGTAAATACATGTGTACATGTATCAACTTAAAAGGCAAGGTTGGGAAGCATTGGAATTCTAAGAATTCTGAGGAATTCCAACCGTTTTCAGGCCGAGTCAGATACAATTTATATCAAATGACAGGCCTGGTGTTCTGTTTATCAAGTAATGTTTAATACTACATGAAAATAATGTAGACTACCGGTAGCTTGTGTTGCATCATTTGATGTTTGACCAATGAAACACCAGCAAAAGTAGTTTTGACACCACATTGACCCTAATATGCTTATCTGAACAATGCAGGATAGAATCATTTGCTATCAGTCAGTATGTATCAGGCCAATTCAACCTCGTTACCTGATAATACAGCGAACAGAAAATTAAAATTTACTTTGTCCTTGCTAATTACGAATTGATATAGATTTTTTTATGTGACATTCATGAAGTTGTCATAATCCCAACCTGATTACTTGTGTTACAGTCGTTCTCTTTCCGTGTATTTCCACAGAGCACAGAAACATGCCATTCGATGATGCTATGACTCTAGTCGTTAGCAGTTTTGAGAGCTATATCAAGGCTCAGCGCGAGAAGACCGCTGCCCCCGTTGAACCTCCTGCCGCTGCGCCCAGTGCGGCTCCTGCTGCCGCTACATCTTTTGTACCGCCGTCGGACGATATATCGTATCTATTAAACCTTTTGGCGGATAATCGCCAGTTAACGCTGGTGGAGCTTGAAAAAGTGATAGAATATCTGAAGGAACGGAAAGATAAGATGTTGGTGGCTGCAGGACGGACATCTGCTCCTGCCGCAACCAGTAAGTATTTGTGGTACAATACGTTTTGTAGGTTCTTGATCTGCGATTCTAACACTTTCTGAGCATGTACTCTGTGGTCATGCTCACAATTTGAGGGGTAGTGAATGGGTCAGTGAAAGAAGGGGGCTAACTCCCAGCTAGCCTCCTTCATCCACTGACCCATTCAATTAGGAAGTTTATTGGTCGAGTAGCTACCTACCGGTAATTCAGAGTACAAAATTCGAGAATGTGCTCAGAACCTTTTACAATCACAGGCCAAGATTAAATTGTACATTTGATAAATATGGTTTGACACTATTTGTTTCAGTGATTAGTGTGATTAGGAAAAATTATTGGTGTATATCAGACTAAATCTTGTATGCTTAAATCTTGGTTAATCTCGTCAAGCCAAAGCCAAAATAAAATAATTTACACTTTGCATACATTAGCATAGAATGTTGAAGGCTTTTCTTCATTCCATGTGTTTTTTTCATCATCCAATTGTTCATTCTTGTTTTGCTATTAACCATGCAGCCCCCTTTGACCAGGCAATCTGGATGTACACTGTTTGCAAACATTGGTATTATCTGATTATGGTCTCTAGTGTTGAGAGTTGACAATTCTTTGTTCGGGCCCCGCCCCTACCCAGAATTAAAGCTGTTGTTTCTGTTCTGTCGTCTGTCTGTCTGTCTGTCTGTCTGTCTGTCTGTCCTGTCTGTCTGTCTTGTCTGTCTGTCTGTCTGTCTGTCTGTCTGTCTGCTGTCTGTCTGTCCTGTCCTGTCCTGCTGTCCGTCCTTCCGTCCGTCCGTCCGTCCGTACGTCTGTTTGTTTGTTTGTGTCCGTACGTCCGTTTATTTTTTGAAAGTTTTTGTAAGAGTTTTTCAAATTACCTATAATTTATGTTTGCCTTCAGCTAATATCTTCATATTTCACACATGCATTACTTAGTAACTATACATCCGTCAACATTAAAAAAAGGCTCTCGCTACTGATCGTCCGTCCGCTGTCTGTCGTTTATTTATTTGAAAGTTTTTATAACAGTTTCTCAAATCACCTGGGATGGATTGTGGCCTATGGTTTAGGACACCTGACTTCCAATTCGGTGGTTGTAGGTTCATACCTCGCCTTAGGCATCAAAAATACTTTCATGGTATTTCCATGCCACTGGTCTGTCGGATGAGACTTTGAACTGTGGTCCTGTCTCTATATGACCTTAGCTGTTGCTGGGACATTAAATCCATTCACTTTCACTTTTTCTCAAATCACCTATAACTATACATAATTCCACATTAATACAATTACACTCTCTACTGATCGTACATCTGTCCGTCTGTCTGTCTGTTTATTTATTTGAAAGTTTTTGTAACAGTTTCTCAAATAGGAGCCCTAAGTGCGTTGACAAACCACATTTTCTAGTTTGGCTTGCCAGGCATGTCAATGGTCTCGTTACATATTTGATATTTTGTTCCAGCAGCTATTTCCCTTTGAGTAATTTAAGAAATGTTATAATACCATCTGTATATTAGACCGTGACTGGAGAAATGGGGCATAGAACATTCGTCGTGGGTCTCTTGACCACTCCTGTAGCCTGATAATGGCATAAAGTCCAATTTACATGGTTTGTTGTCTAAAGTTTTCATGTTTATGTTAAGCTGTTGCTTTCTTGTCACAGCATACAAAATGAGGTGCACAGTTTGCACTATAACACACAAATTTTATCAAACTTCCATCATCATGTCATGACTTTATTGTATCATGGTAGTAATGAACCTGCAGATAACACTGCACAATATACATGAAGGGACATATATGACTGTCATTCTCATTGTTTTATTGTCGCAAGGTTTTACCGTTATTGCATTGCCTTGATAGAAATGGTGTATTTCTGTATCATACTTCCCTGTTATATGTTGCTATATAGCTTCTATTGGGGCTACCCATTCCGAATACAATTTATTGACCCGCACTTACACCTGTCCCATCCCATATCGACCGCGCATGCGCGCACGGGAGACTTCCTCTTTGCTTCGGACGGCTGGCGTGAAAGTATCCTTTTTGGTGCTCATTTTCGTTTGGCTGTTTTATACACTCTATTCATGGTTATTGTCCGTTAAGTAGGCAATATCTTCTGTAATAGAGTGGGGGCTATTCATTTCTATAAGTTGCTAGTCGAAAATATTTCATTTTGAAAGTATTTCGAGTTTTTTTTTTCTTAGTGTGGCCACAGGCGCGAACTTCGCGATTTTCCTATTGTCGGACGTTCCTATTGTCGACAAAGAAATTTTTTATTTTTTTTATTTTTTTCGACTTTGTTTAGTTCGATATTTGAATAGGTTTTCCGTAACACGTTCACTAAAGGGAAACCTAAACCCAGTTCGGGTCAGGAATTTGGGGGTGGTCACAAAACGGGAACTTGTGATTCTCATGAGATAATTTGTTTCCGTTGTTGCTAGAGACATAACGGTTGCTCTAATGAGAAACCGGGCTTGTCTTAGGCCTTGGGGGCCTCTATGGAGGGGCCTGACCATTAGGTACTATTATGGTAAGTATCAGGGTAAGTATCAATAAGTGAGATTCAGAAACTACAGTGGTTTCTGAGTCTGAGCCAAGTCCGAGTCCGAATAGTGGCAGGGTGTCTCTTATGACTGAGGCATCCAACGTCGCTAGTTCTGCTCTGGGTGGTCCGCTATTCAATGAGTAAGAACAACGGACGCCAGTCTGTGTTCGGCAAGATTCAGAAACTAAAGACTGTTTCTGAGTCTACGCCAAGTCCGAGTCCGAATAGTGACAGGGTGTCTCTTATGACTGAGGCATCCAACGTCGCTAGTTCTGCTCTGGGTGGTGTTCGGCAAGATTCATAAACTAACGACTGTTTCTGAGTCTAGCCAAGTACGAGTCCGAATAGTGGCAGGGTATCTCTTATGACTGAGACATCCAAAGTCGCTAGTTCTGCTCTAGGTGGTCCGCTACCCACTGAGTAAGGGCACCGGACACCGGACACCGGACACCGGACACCGGACACCAGTTGGTGTTCGGCAAGATTCATAAACTAACGACTGTTTTTTAGTCTAGCTAAGTACGAGTCCGAATAGTGGCAGGGTATCTCTTATGACTGAGACATCCAACGTCGCTAGTTATGCTTTGGGGGGTCCGCTACCTACTGAGTACAGACATTGGATATCGGACACCAGTTCTGCTCTGGGTTATACGCTAACCATTGAGCAAGAACACAGTACACCAGTTAGGCTCTGGTTTATACGTTAACCGCCGAGCACGAACACCGGACACCGGTTCTGCTCTGGGTTATACGCTAACCACTGAGCAAGAACGCCGGCCACTAGTTCTGCTCTGGGTTATTAACTAACCACTGAGCAAGAACACCGGACACGGGACAGGTAGATTCAATCGGATAGGCGATGTGGGTAGTATACACGCAAATCCAATTGGGCGCGCCTCGGTGGAATGCAAGCGTATTCCTCCGGTCAACAGAGTGTAAAATATAGCCACTGATATCTGTTCAAGGTTATGAATATACAACAGTGTAACGGTATAGGACATTGGCCTGCCGACACACTGGATTAGTCATGATGTGAGTCTGATGACGTCAGACTGGAGGGCACACAATCTTCCAGTAGCTCGTCTACCAGGACGCGGGATTGTATATCCATGAAACACAAACGACGTTCTAGGTCGTGTCTAGGTACGATCATTGACGTCGTCATAGGCATAGGGGAAGGGACCTCCTTCGGGAAGCATTCCTTCAGGCCACGAATCTGTTTGGAAACAGATGTTTGCAGGTAACTGCTGCTGACGCTACAGTAAGACAGAGTTGGCAGTTAGCGAGACTATCAGTGGTCTCTTTAGCCAAGCGGTTTGCTTATAGAAGCGCAACTCGGGCTGGAAAAGGGGCATAAGCAAGCTTCAATATCCCCTTCTCCTAAACCAACGAGTGATGTAATGGGTAGCTTTAAGCAACCCATAACACCTATACAGCCCCATAGGGTGGGGCTACCAGAGGGGCGCTACACGCATCATAGCTACAATATGCGTAGCGGTAATCGGCTATTACCGCTACAATGCTCTATTCATTATTCACGTTAGCAAAATATACTTCCCCATAAACATCGATAAAAGTGGCAAAAATAATCTACACATATATGTATATGTATATAAATAAACAATTTCGCAAAATCAGCCCAAAAATATGTTTATTTGTTGATATATTTGACTTTATTCGCAAAATTATTGTCTGGACGTTGCAGCCGTTTCCATCCGCCGCCATATTTAGTCACGTGATCTCAACAATGGCCGCCACAACATGTGTTCATTGTGACAAGCAATTTACAACCAAAGGCAAAGGTTTTAGAAGAAAAAGCTTGAATTCAAAATTAAGTGTGATTGACCAAACAATAAAGGAAGTTATTGAAGCCGAATTTGACGTATTACTGACACCCGAACAGAAGCAAACACGCTTACTATTTACTTTTTCCGGTGGGTTCGTAGTAAAAGTTGTAGGATGACGTCATGTGTATGTCGCTATAGCCCCGCCCACTAAACACGTGATTAGGTCCAGATTTGAATGTTTCACATGCGGGGATATCCGAATGAATCGGGAAATGGAAACAATATGGAGAACACACAGAAAATATGATGGTCGTTTTTAAAACCCGCGTTTAAAAGCACAACATCGCCATACCATGCTGTTTTGATATGCGCAGGTCAGAAAATAATGATTTATTGTACTTGTAGAGATAATTTCAGGACCGTTTGTATACTAGTTCGATCATAATCGTGTTCCAAAATGCCGCATCTCGAATCGCGTCGCAAACCAAGAAAGTTGCTAACGTATTTATAGAGCACCGCTTTCATACTGTAGCGAGAGCGGAAGTATGACTATTCATTCTACACGCATCAGAGATTGGCAATATCTGAGCTTCTACAGCGTGCGGTTTGTTGTACCAACAGACAGATCAATTCTAGATAGAGACGGCTCGATCGATACGTCAAACTATTAGAGTCAACGATTGGGCAGTCTCCAGTGAACCACATGAAGGTTATCTTCATATACCGATATGCCATGCGTCCAGAAACTTTATAAGCTTTCATTCGCAAGGCATGGTATAACAGTTTTGTGTCCTACCCTTCAAAGCCACGGCGTTCACAAAACTAATAGAGGTAATCTAGGCACAGTCCAGACGTGTGTTATTGCATACTTCAATACTTGGACGACTGGCTCCTGCACGATCAGTCTAGAGACACACTGCTACTCAAGCGGCGTTTGTTCTGGGATCTTATCACGGGGTTAGGTCTCGGGCCGAACATAGAGATATCGGAACTAGTACCGAAACAGGACATCTGATACGTAGGGATGAGTTCCTTACCAGAATGGGGATAGTCAGGGTACACTTGGACAGTGCCGATATGTACAGAGTAGACATCATGTTGAGAGTGATCGTCAAAGCTGTGTATCCAATTCAACTACCAGCCAGGGAGCTATTTTAGCTGCTAGGGTATTGAATTCAGAGGCAGATATGCGATGTAGATCATCTACCAATGTAATGTGGACTACCTGTCGAGGTGGGCTCGAAAGTCCGTACCGAGGGGTCACTGTTAAGAACAGTGACCAACGCGGTTATCAACAGGTAGAGCCACCCCTGGTTGTGTCTGTTTGCGACCATGATGGACAATCAGAGCCCAATGTATGTGTCTCCAGTTCTGGACTAGTGGGCATAAGCGGTGGGTGCATGTCCGTATCATGGAAATGAGTATACGGGTGAGCATTTCCACAATCAGTAAATTCGGGTCACACTAGTGGCAACATGCTGGCCAATGACAAGTTGGTTCTCCAGCATACTGGAACGTCTAGTGTACCATACGGTGGGCATTCCAGTGTTTCTCAAGCTTCTGTCACAGTATGCAGGGTGAACACTTCATGCGAATACGCTCGTTCTGATTCTTCACGTCTGGAGTCTATCAGGAAGGGAATAAGGAAGGACAAATTTTCGCGGCTAGCTACGGCAATCATTGCACAGGCAAAGACGCGAATGGGAGGTCTGGGTTAATTGCTGTAAGTAAGGCAAATTAATCCAGTCAGTCCAGCGGTAGGAGAAATGGGCGATTTCCTTAAGTAATTGTTCTAGGAAACGAAATCGTCAGCATCGATTAGGACAGGGTACAGGTAGGCATTGGCCAACTGTTTCAAATTCACTTCAGTGCCGATATGTATCATAGGTTCAAACCCCAATTATAGGCGCTGATTTCATTCTCCACTAGAGAAAGCTCAGTAGCTAGAATAGTTAACCTAAGGGAATCTAACAGTGGTTAGATGGGGTTTAACGACAAATCAGTATGAGCCATGGGATAGCTTCCCTATTGATTGATCAGTCAATAATGGGTTAATCCTCGTTTTCGCTTCGGCGAAAAGGCGGCGGGAATTACGCGGCCTGTACAGGGGCGATCAGAATCTGGATTGGATAATGATTCCGTTACTATGGTTGCGAGACTGGGTTCCTTACTACGTCTCGGGTCCCAGTTAGGCATAACCGACCGTTCGTGATCCCAGGCATGGCCAAATCGAGTCGGTTATATGTGACATTATATACTTTACGTATTCTATAATGTACAATTGTCGTATTTTAACTTGGTAAAAGCACATGCTTCCGGTTAATAACAACAACAATGTCAATAGATTAAAATTCATTCGCACTGATCCAGAATATGAGTATCTCTCGCCCAGCACGAACCTACCAAATTTAACCGAGACAGGAAACACGCTATGCCCTGGCACATAGATCAAGGTCACGATCAGATGATAATGTGGGCTTCGTGGCGCAATCGGTTAAGACATTCGGCTAGATGATGGTGAATTTCATAAGACAAAATACACCAGGCTTGTCAGAGGGAAAGGGCACTTCACCGGTACGGGTGAATGTTAAAATCCTCTGATGGCATCAGGTGTGACTGGTCTCGGCAGCTAGTGTAGCTGTGGAAGAACAGTTCCCATTATTATCCGGAGGCAGTAGCTTCGGTATACCAGTATCTGTCTCAGGATAGTGGTCCTGTTTAACCTGCGCAGGTGCCGAGGGCTAAGTCTATGTGTGAAGCAGAATAGGTTACTGCTTTCAAGGGTAGGCCTAGACTGCCTCAGACCCACACTATAGGAGCTCTGTTAGAGGAATTGATTTGGCACAGTGTTTGACCCCAAAACTAAGTTGGATTTCTTAAAGCCAGTACTTTGCTGGAACATCAGGGGCTCAAGTATTAGGTTATGCTTACATAAACTTGGCTCATAGAGAATTCGGCCTTGGGGAAAGGAGGCTCAGAGATGGGAGTATCCAAGGCTTAGTTCCATAAGGCACGGAATTGTTTTGTGCAAGGCCAGAGCGTGGTGAATTAGGCACTACATCTCAATGACTAGCCAATGAGAGGTAGGCAATGGATTTTATTCTAGGCGTGGGTAATCAGTTTATATCCAAATCTTCAGTTTACATATGGATATATCTCGCAACACGCAGAGCATATCGATCCAATTCGGTTAAGGGCTCATAAGGTTATAATCGATGCCATGAGGTTGGAGCAGTATTTACCTCCTCGGAGTTCCTCTATGGAGTGATCCTGGGGATAAGATAATGGAAGTGGCATCAGGGAAGTCTCATTCCACTTTTATCAGTTTTACATACGTACACGGACTGCGCAGAGCGCAGATATTTACACATTGGATCCCCTAGTCGCGGCTAGCAGGGATATCACGGGGGGGCCAAGCATGTGTAAAAGGCTCAATTTTCTAGCCTGTTGTTATTCTGGGCCAGTGGATCTAGGCCAGGATAACAAAGTATTGGTATATTCACATTGGCATTACAAAACGTTCTAGTTATCAGCTAGTTTAAGTTTTGTGCCTGGAAAGTTTTAGTAGATTGTTTTCTTGATTACACATGACTGGTTATACCAGTCTGGATACATATTTTACTATAATGTGTGCAGTGTTTGGTGTTACCAATGATTGTGAGATCCGGAGAGGGTAAAGGTGAGTTACCTGTGCTCCAGGGTGCTAACGGTACTAGGTATCATGACACTCGAAAACACATAATCATTCATCCAGGGTCATGAATGCCATGTTTGGTAATTATTGATAGTATGTGGGTGTCAATATGCATAGGGTATTTTATGTTAGCATTACTATTTGTGAGTAATGTGGGTTAGAACTTTAAGAGACTTGTGGACATGGACAAGGGTCAGTGTAGATGCTGTGAGTCTTAGATGTGAGGCACAACAGTGTGTATGACATGACGCTAACATGATATGAGTTAGTCACATTCAGTGTGTGTGAAACTGCGACTGGGGACAGTACTCAAGCAGACCAGAAGACTTAGCTGGCGGCTCAGTTATCTTCTGGTGCAGGAATAGGGGGGGGGGGGGGTGCTGCTTAGACGGTGCCCGGGTCTAGTCTACAAGTTGTTTGGTGAGTCAATTTATTGATCCTAGGTTAAGTATTCACAGAGCGAATTAAGTTACTCCTGGTTTCTGTATCACCTTACCTTCCCGCCTTGGAGACAAATTCTAGCAACATATAACAGGGAAGTATGATACAGAAATCAGAATTTTTGAATGTAAAATTAGTTTCTGTGAATACTTACCTGTTATATGTATTTAACACCCGCCTCCCACCCCGCAAGGTGAGAGATTTGTTCTATCGCAAAGAGGAAGTCTACCGTGCGCGCATGCGCGGTCGATATGGGATGGGACAGGTGTAAGTGCGGGTCAATAAATTGTATTCGGAATGGGTAGCCCCAATAGAAGCTATATAGCAACATATAACAGGTAAGTATTCACAGAAACTAATTTTACATTGAAAAATTCTGATTTTTAGCTCACCTGGCAGAAGTTCATGTGACCTATTGTTACAACTTTCTGTCCTTTCAATGTACCCAGCTTGCAATAACTTTCATGATCATTTGGATGGAGTATTTCCACATTATAAGAATGTTGACATCGTATCAAGCTATCAGTATGGTGTAAGTTTGATAACAAATATTTTAGCAACCTGAAACTTAACCCATTTCTCAGGTAAGCGATAAAAACCTGTTCGAGATGACACATTTTAATTCTATATTTTTTCTTTGATTACCGTTATTGTTCCTTAACATTTTATGCCTTCATACTAAGTTATGAATCAGTTGCTGCACCATGTCTGATGGCAAATTAGCATTTGATGAATGTTATTATATGTTGATGGGCTATGCTATTTTGCTGGCTTCAAAATGACAAATGGAGAATTTGTCACTTGCAGGTATATCATGTATTTACTGCAGGTATATCATGTGTATACCCAAATCATTGATAGTTTTACCCCAAAAATAAACACTGTATATATATAAATGATTTATTAAGTTCGTTTGATAATATCACCATACGTTTTATCTCCATACTTTTTTTCTTCTATTTTTCACGATTTTTGCACCCAATTACCACTTTTCCCCAAAATTACAGCTTTCCTACAGTAACACTCCGATTTTTGGTAATGTTTTCTCTCAAATTATTGGCAATAATGTCAGTTGTGTTGCAGAGACTCTCGGGTCAAATGCTATATTCCCTGGCCTATCACCTGATAAATAGAATACCCTGCTAGTGTTAGAATACCCTAAAGTTTTTCAGGCTCGACTCAGAAACGGTAGGAATTCCTCGCCTGATAAACTCGATATAAAAAGACACTAGCATGGTTATCTCTAAGTGTGTATGTGACTTGGTGAACCTCGGAATTTCTGCTCATAAAACCTTGTTTGATAAACTTGCTATTAAATATACTAGCCTGGTATCCTCTATACTATCACAGGTACTCCGCGGGCCGCGCCACCTGCTAGCGCCCCAACTGCGAATGCCGGTGATTCGACGACGTCATTCCTGCAGCATCAGCAGCAGGAGCTACAGGCCAAAATTCTGAGTATCCTGAACGGGTCTGGCAGCAGCACACCCAGTGTGCCATCCGCCGCCCCATCGGGAATCCAGACCCAGACCCAGATGTACGGCACCCAATCGCCCGTGAGTCGAAACATCGCCACACAGAATGCCAGCATGGGGCAAGGTGGTGGTGGCAGCGGCGGTGGAGGTGCCAACTCGTCGCTGATTAATTTTGACAACCCGAATGTCCAGAAGGCACTGGACAACCTTATTCAGAGCGGGCCCAACCTGTTGAAGGGCGTGAGCGCGAGTGGCAGTCAGACACGGGGTTCGTACCCGGGCACAGCCCAACAGGCACGGTCCCAGATGCCCCAGCAGCAGGCCCAGTTCGGAGCGGGACAGATGTCGTACCAGCAGGGGGTTATGCAGATGGGTGCATTGATGTCCCCGGGCTATGGGGCCCAGGCTGGCACCAGGGGTATGGCCCCGAGAATGCCACAGCAAGGAGTCCGGCCAAGATACTGAGAGTTCATTTGAGAAATTATCATTTAACCATTGACAGTGACCATTCTATGATATTCTTGGACTACATGTACTATTTTAACCCTTTCAACCCTTTCAACCCTACAGACCTCTATCATATATATAGCAGGATTTACAAACAGTAATGTCTAGTCAAAGCAAGGCACATAGCTACCAATTGCAAGCGCATCAGCGGATAATTTGATTCTCTGTATTTAATAGCAAAACTAGCGTTTGCTACACTTTATTTTTTCAATAATTTTTTTCTTTTTTTAGTTCACCCATAGGGTATTATATTTTCAGAAAACCGATACAAGTCTGCTATTAAATGCTCTTTTGCCAACTGTTTTGCTTACACATCATCCACATCCGAGACATAATCATTTTAAGGGTATATATTTTTCTGAAATAATGACATATAATATGAATTAGTAAATTCCTATCCAATTTTTTATATAAAATCGGGGTGTGGGATGCTTTTATTTTTAATATTAACATTGGCGTAAAACTAGTGTAGATATTTAAAAAAATATTTACAAATAAAATATCTTTGTAATTTAGATGAGAATATGCAAATTAATTTGCTTTGGCCTCATTACAAAGACGGTAATGATCTGGCTCATCTGGATTATCGGTGTGTGCAAGTGTTGGAATACTATGTGCCAGTTCATTTGGGATCTTCAATGTTTGCAAATATTGGCTTTATGGTCTGTAGGGTTGAAATAGTTTGTACATATTAAGGCAATTTTAAATCATTGACCATAGTACCATATTGTGTGAATGTGTTGTCATTTATTGAAGGTGAAACAGAAATGATCAATTAATTTTGAAAATATACAAGATATTTTTACAACCAGCATGAACACAGATATTGTTTCTTTATAGAGTATCTCAAACATGTTTCGTTTGATATGGGATTTATGACCTGAGCATTTGAGAGGTGTATTCAATTTCTGTAGGCTTAGTTAACACTTGGAAGTTGTTTTAATACAAGGAATTTTTAGAACAGTGGTCAAGTTTGCTATGTAAAACATAATAAATTTATACTTTTCGCTTAAAATGTAATCTTAATCGGCCATTTTGACCCTTGAATTTTGGAGTCGGATGGAAACGCTGTATGCTGCCGGCGGTTTCATATCAAATGGAAATAAAAACGATATTCTGTTTGTCACACAAAAATAGAGGCTTACGATGCCTTTTAGGCTTTCAGTGATCAACTATCAGATATCTATGTGTGACTTCTTTATTGTACATGACAATTAGCTGGTGTGTTGTAACTAATACATGTGTGTAAATGTTAAATCTGAAGGAAGCATTGCAGGATAAGAAAAAACATCACAATTCACCTTATCTGACCTTTTAGGCACAACCAATAGGTGAATCATGTACAGTATGTGACTTTGAACGTTAGCTTATAGCTGAATTCATTACAGTACGCAAATTTCAGCTGGAGTCAATATGTGAATTATATACTGAACATTCCTTTGTATATGAATGTGTTGCAGTACATAACTCTGAACTCAGGTGTAAGGCAATTTCTTAGCTCGAGATAATAGATAAATGCTTTACGATATGCGACCTTTAGCTGGTGTAAAGAGGCAAATTTACCATACACGACCTTTAGCTTGTGTCAATGGTTCTTTACAGCACTTAACTGCAGCCAATATATAAATCGTTTACTGTACGTGGCTGTTATTTTGATTGACCAATTTGGTTATTATTTTCCTAAAACACGACACCTTCAGCTCAAGTCAAGACCTTTAACAACTGTTAGAGGAACTATAAATAGGTATTGTTTTCCTGTATGCCGGCTTGAGCCACTAGATAAACATTAGCTGGATTACGTAAATTATTTACCAAGAGCGACCTTTAGGTGACTGAATTATTAACCCTATAAGCTTCAGTTAGTAGTTGAATTATTTCCCATCAACGTCCTTTAGCTGCAGTCAACCGGTAATTTTCTTCATCCAATATATACGATGTTTAACTTCAGCCAATATATGACCAATTTACTGTACGCGACATTTAACTTCAGCCAATAGGTTGCCTGTTTACCGTAAGTGACATTTAATTTCAGCCAATAGGTGACATGTTCACGATACGCGACATTTAACTTCAGCCAATAGGTGACCTGTTTACCGTATGTGACATGCGCGATCTTTGCGACATTTAACTTAAGCCAATATGACCTGTTTACCGTATGCGACATGCGCGACCATTTGCTGGAGCCAATAGGTAAATTGTTTACCATACACAACATTTAACTTCAGCCAATAAGGACCTGTTTACTGTACTCTACAATGTACATTTAAGTTCCGCCAATATGTGGCCTGTTTACCGTACGCGACATTTTAACTTCAGCCGATGGGTGACCTGTTTACCGTATGCGACATTTAACTTCAGCCAATAGGCGACCTGTTTACCGTTTGCGACATTTAACTTAAGCCAATAGGTGACCTGTTTACCGTATTCGACATGCACAATCTTTTGCTGGAGCCAATAGGTAAATTGTTTACCATACACAACATTTAACTTCAGCCAATAGGTGACCTGTTTACCGTACTCTACATTTAGTGACCTGGAGACCTGGTTTGGCCCTCACATACGTCTTTGGCATTTTGTATGTGACAGTTGAATCTGGTTATACCCCTTATGAGAGTATTATGCTATTCGTAATCCTATTTTAGGGGAAGGGGCCAAGTGACTTTGGTGTGGTATGGACCTGGCACCCGGTCAGGTTATTCTAATTTCAGGGCTGAATATATTTGTTCTGTATGTAAATATTCCCTTCCGATTTTGGGATTTTTCCCCCAATGCAGCAGGTTAAAATGGGATCGAACCCGTTTGCCCGGCCTTACATGACCTTAGCTGTTGATAGTCCGTTAAACACTAATAAACAAACAAACAAACTCTACATTTAATTTCCGCCAATAGGTGGTCTGTTTACCGTACGCGACATTTTAACTTCATCCAATGGGTGACCTGTTTACCGTAGGCCACATTTAATTTCTGCCAATAGGTGTCCTGTTTACCGTACGCGACATTTAACTTCAGCCAATATGGGTCCTGTTTACCGTATGCGACATGCGCGGTCTTTTGCTGGAGCCAATAGGTAAATTGTTTACCATACACATTTAAATTGTCCGTATGCGATATGCGTGACCTTTAGCTGGAGCCAATAGGTAGATTATTTATCTTACATGATATTTAATTTCAGCCAATAGATGATCTGTTCACCATATGCGACATGCGCAACATTTATCTGGAGCCAATAGGTAAACTGTTTACCGTACACAACATTTAAATTCAGTCAATAGGTAACCGGTTGTCTGTATGCGATATGCGTGACCTTTAGCTGGAGCCAATAGGTAGATTATTTATCTTACACAACATTTAATTTCAGCCAATAGATGATCTGTTCACCATATGCAACATGCGCGACATTTAGCTGGAGCCAATTGATAAATTGTTTACCATATGCAACGTTTAACTTCAGCCAATAGGTGACCTGTTTGCTGTAAGCGCCATTTAATTTCAGCCAATAGGTGACCTGTTTTCCATATACGTTATCCATATTTAACTTCAGACAATATGTGAATTTACATACCTTGCATAACATTTTCTTTCAGCAAATCTGTGAACTGTTTACCATACACGACATTTAGCTGGAACCAATAGGTTAATTAACTTAAGCCAATAGGTGACCTGTTTACCATATGCGACATGCGCGACCTTTAGCTGGAGCCAATAGGTAAAGTGTTTACCGTATGTGACATTTAACTGAAGCCAATGGGTAACCTGTTTACCGTATGCGACATTAACTTCAGTCAATGGGTGACCTGTTTACCGTACGCAATAGGTAAATTGTTTACCATACACAACATTTAACTTCGGCCAATAGGTGACCTGTTTACCGTACGTTACTTTTAATTTCCACCAATAGGTGGCCTGTTTACCGTACGCAACATTTAACTTCAGCCAATGTGTGACCTGTTTACCATATGCGACATGAGCGACCTTTAGCTCGAGCGAATAGGTAAACTGTTTACCATACACGACATTTAGCTGGAACCAATAGGTAGGTCACATTACAAACTATCATTTATTTTCTTCAAAACGCGCTAAAAACAACAACGGCGACCCTAATAACCGATTTCCGGTTCGTTTGTATTTTTCGTGATATTGAGATTTCTCATATCGCACCTTATCTGACACCTATGCAGAGCCATGCAATGAATTGGTCATCGCTTATCTCTCCTGTTACTGTCACCTACTGGCGCGAGGTGGTGCTGTAAAAATATCGCTTATCTCTCCTGTTACTGTGACCTACTGGCGCGAGGTGGTGCTGTAAAAATAACCGCTATGACGTAGCAGTAGAACAGCTTACCTGATTGGTGGATGAAGGTTTCTTATATAATTTCGTTTCGATTTACGGACATCATGTATTTGTTGCATAATTTCTTCGTTTTTTTCGTTTAATATATACGTTAATCGTTATTTTTTCCTTCACCTAGTTATACTTGGATTATTTATACGTTGGTTGCAATCATCGGCGACGACTATCTGTGCGGAAGTCGGTTGTAATTCACGGTCAAACAGACAGCAGAGCCAGAATCAGAAAAAAATGTGAAATTAAATGTTATATTTCTATTTTCTTTTTACAAAATGCTAATCTCCGACATTTCGTAAATTGATTTCAGCATACTTGTGCTTTGACAATTTCGAGTTGAAATAATCAGTGACACACGTGTGCAGCTATGTTCAAACGTATGTCGCCGGAGATCATTAATAGCAAACAACTTATCCGATGATTTGACCGCAGGCAAATAGGGAAGTGGATCTTGGGACAGGTGTATTCTGATTTCAATGAAGCCACACATATTCTATGCTGATTGGTTAAATCCATTTTGTTTATCTGTCCTAGTCGGTGACAGACGTGTGAAGCTACGCTCAAACGGATGTCAAGAATAATGCGGCAGGTGTATATTGAATCCGTGAAGCCACACCTATGCCAAGCTGATTGGTACATGGATGAATGTTATATTGCAGAACTAAAATTGTGTAACTTGAATGTCCACTTGCTTATTTTTCCTTAAATACTGTTTTCGAATACTAAAATATAACTAAATCACATATTTTGTTCGTTGACGGATACAAAGAATTAAAAGTATATATTCAATTTTCACATGTCAGTAAATTCTTTACTATTTCTAATCTATTTTCCTACTGACTTGTTTCAAATAAATAGAAAATGTTTGGACTTGATGTTAAAAACTAAAGATATTTTCCAGAAGAAAATCGTTGTTTTGTCAAATGGGGGTTACGTCGAAGCTTGGTCCTATATGTGGCTGTGACTGGAGAAATGGGGTTTGTATGATTTGTGACTAGTGTAGGTCCTAATCAAATATAACACTCCTATAGTCTAAATACGATCTAGATGGCAATTTAGGGTGTTTTATTGAAGGAATGCCGAAAAGTGCAGATCCTGTTCAGACTGTGCGAATGCTGGCTTAGCTGGATCTACACTGGTCACAAATGCCCTATTAGCCCCGTGTTGTGTTTGGCTTATTGTACCTTCTCAGTTGCAGTGTACAGCGGATGTTGACACAATCTTCAAACAACACCCCACCCCCCGTGGCAATTAGAGCGACTAATTTTCCCACTGCTGTCGGCCCGGCTTTCCTTAATTGACCCCATGTACATTATTGTTTCATTGTAAGTGGTCAATGGCCTACAAGAATGATGTTATGACAGTTTGACCAGCATAGCACCAGATCCATCTATGCACCTGACAGCTCTGATAAGTGTCAACTCTGTTGCCCGTCTGATTTAGCATTATACATGTATATACGTACTATCGGGGGAAAACATAGATTGTAACCGGATGATGTAAATATAAATAAATGTATATACAGACTGGTATCCTACAGCTGTTGAAAATTGCACAGTATGTCCATTTTGTCACCCTCTGTCGCATTTCAGTATGTATTTTGTAACTAGGTCATTGTTATATTTTTACAGTACAGTACAGTCCCATATATTTATATCAGCGGTCTAATAAACTGGAGTTCTAAGTAGTCTGTTGAACTATTACGTGTAATCGTATTATGCATATATTTCGGAAGTTCTACTGATACGTCATATACCCACGTGACCGCAAAGGGAAATAACTGTGGTAAACAAAATAAGGGGAAGTTAGTCGTGCAGTGACGGCGGGAAAAACTGGTTGTCCGGCATATGAAATCCGTAAAAGAACGGCACATACTCGTCGGATTACTGTAAAATTTGTTTTATTTGATATACATGTATAAATGATGAATACATAAGCGTATGGCGAAAACAGATGCGTGTTATATCTGCTTTAAGCCAATATGTGACCTGTTTACCATATGTGACATGCGCGACCTTTAGCTGGAGCCAATAGGTAAACTGTTTACCGTACGCGACATTTAACTTCAGCCAATGGGTGACCTGTTTACCGTATGCGACATTTAACTTCAGTCAATGGGTGACCTGTTTACCGTACGCAACATTTAACTTCAGCCAATGGGTGACCTGTTTACCGTACGCAACATTTAGCTTCAGCCAATGGGTAACCTGTTGACATGTGACATGAGCAATCTTTAGCTGGAGCCAATAGGTAAATTGTTTACCATACACAACATTTAATTTCAGCCAATAGGTGACTTGTTTACCGTACGCTACATTTAATTTCCACCAATAGGTGGCCTGTTTACTGTACGCGACATTTAACTTCAGCCAATAGGTGACCTGTTTATCATACGCTACATTTAATTTCCACCAATAGGTGGCCTGTTTACTGTACGCGACATTTAACTTCAGCCAATGGGTTACCTGTTTACCATACGCGACATTTAACTTCAGCCAATGGGTAACCTGTTTACCATATGCGACATGCGCGACCTTTAGCTGGAGCCAATAGGTAAATTGTTTACCGTACACGATATTTAACTTCAGCCAATAGGTGATCTGTTTACCATAGGCGACATTTAACTTCAGCCAATGGGTGACCTGTTTACCATACGCGACATTTAACTTCAGCCAATGGGTGACCTGTTTACCATATGCGACATGTGTGACCTTTAGCTGGAGCCAATAGGTAAATTGTTACCGTACGTGACATTTAACTTCAGCCAGTAGGTGACCTGTTGACCGTTTGCTTGATATGGTACATGATGATTATCTTCAACCAATAGTTGACCTGTTTATACCATACGTGACCTTCAGCTGGAGCCAAGAGGTGAATTATTTCCCTTATGCGACTTGTTGATGGAACCAAGAGGTGAATTATTTATTTTACGTCACCCGTCTTCTTCAACTATTTACTCTACATGACCTTCAGCTGAAGCCAATAGCTACATGATTTACCATACAGGACATTTAGCCTCAGTCAATAAGTAACTAAATTACTGTTATGATCTTTAACTGTTTCCAATATGTTTAAAAAATAAATTGCACGTGACCTTCGTAGCCTTTAGCCAGAGTCGATATGTGAATTTACATACATACGAGCACAACATTTACATTCATCCAATATGTGAACTGCTGGAACCAACTGGTGAATTATTTACCATACATGTATAACTCGTGTGCTGCCAAAGACAGAAATTAAAACTTGTAGAGGGCCGTGTTCATTTTGTGTCCTTCATGGTTGAAAAAAATCCTGAGGGTTTAACAGTTCACAAAGTTTCAGATTAAACAAGATCAAGGAAAGAAGACAGTAATGTTTGTTAACTATGGTGATACATGTATCTACGTATATATATTAACATGATTAACTATAATAACTATCATCCTATGATGTTTCACTTGACTTCTATTTATAGAGTAAATGCATAGTGTATATGGTTGCCTCGTTGGGGAGCATGAACAAATATGCACATGAGTGGTTGAACTTTATATAATTTATGTTCCACACATGATACATGCATTTTATATGCTAGTATACACATTTAAAAGCTCCATGCCTTCTGGATACTGTTAACGATTGCTCTCCTTGTCAAGGACTGATAAATAACCGGACTTGATAAACATGACATTATGACGTCACTACATTAGAAAATGTCATCTTTCGATGAAACAAAATAATAAATCAACTTAACTTTTGACAATTGTAGTCCATTCCGACTTACTTTGGCCGACTTACATTGGGTAACCAACATTTAGTTTTTGATTCACTTTGATTACTCCTATTTTTGTGTTAACACATACAGCAGTTTTCGTCCAGAATAGCTTAGCAAGTGAGTAAATGTTTCGGTAATATCCTTATTAGTGCGTGTATGGCTCTGTGTATGGCATATAAACATAAGTCGAGTTTCAGTATAGGGTGATGGATATTATCTAGTTTCATACATGTTTCTCCCTCCAATGTGTTGTTGCCCATCCAGTATTTAGTACACATTGGGAAAAGGCCATGATTGTGTCGTAGCCCTGGTTCAGAAATGCATACTTAAGGGGTACTGATCTAATGAAACCTGGTTTATTTGCGGTCAGTATATAGACCTACTCTGGCTAACTTGCGCATCCACACATTAGGGGCTACACTGCTAGCCATTCAGTCAACGAACCCTTGGTTGTATAATCAGATCAGAATAGGCATGGTCAGATATGAATTGAACCTGGTTTTGTCAGATAGTGGCTCAACGATGTAGCTTAACCCTTACAATGCTGAATTATATGTTGCTGGTTATTTTTTACTTTTCATTTTTTTAATGTGCTTTAACAGCACTTTAGAATACGTTCCAGTGATTCTAAAATGCTGCCTGTCGTATACACACTGCACACTGAATGGGGACCAAGGCAAGTACATATCCATACATAAATAATGTCAGTTGTATGGACATGGTGTTACCATACGTTTGTTATACTACTGCACTGCCAAACCATTGAGAAAAAGAAACGTAAGAAACAACGACAATCCCTACATTCTAAGGGTTAAGCTATCCGATTGGACAGTAGCAAATTATGTTTGTTTACTATACCAATTATTGTGGCAATAAATTTAGATGGACAAAATGTGCGTTGTTTGTTTTAGCTCACCTGAGCCGAAGGCCATTTGTAAAAATAGAGGTCGTCGCATAATCCAAGATGGCCGCCGTGGAAAAGTAGGTCAAATTCTTAAAATAAACTCGCGAACCGCCGGTACAATTTCAACGAAACTTGGCAGGAATGATCGATAGTCGATGCTCTTTCAGACTTGTTAAAATGATGACACCGAGACCAAAAATGGGCGGGGCCCGGGGGGACAAGTAGGGCTCAAATTTAAATTTGACCTAATATGGTCGTGTTGTATATCAAGTCGATTGTATCGAGGATACGTCATTTAAGATGGCCGCCGAAAGGTCACACGGTCATCCTTTTAATATAGGTTTCAAACGTCTTCTCATGAACCGCTTGGCCGATGCAGTTCAAACTTCATAGTTATGGTGTGTGGATGAAGCCTTTTCATATTTGTTAAAATGGAGGTCGTCACACAATCCAAGATGGCGACCATAGATAAATGGGTAAAATTCTTAAAAAAAATCTTGTCGCAAACCTGTTTGATTTTGACGAAAATTGGCAGGAATGATCGATAGTCGATGCTCATTCGGATTTGTTAAAATGATGACGCCGAGATAAAAAAACAAAAAACGGGCGGGGCAAAGTACGGATCAAGTAGCATTTTTTGTCGAAATCTTATTATTGCGTCATCCAAGATGGCCACCGAAAGTTCATCCTTTTATTATAGATTTCAAACGTCTTATCGTGAACCGCCTGGCCGATACTGGTCAAACTTCACAGTGATAGTCCGTATGTCTGTGTGTCGGGTGAGCGATGCAGACCCATTTGAGCCTCCTCTCCGTAAATGGCGTTGGAATTTGAGAGAAATTAAATTTCACCACACATCGGTAATTAACGCCATAATTACAGAAAATATTGCAGATGATCATAATCAATTAAAACTGATGCCAAAAGACAGCAATTCTTGTAAACGTTAATGAAACGCCGTGTGCCAAACTAGCGATCCATAACTTATAGTATGGTTGCTGTAGCAAATGATCCGTTATAATCACCAAACAAGACTATCAAACATAAACTACATTGCAAGTGGTACAGTGAAACATCTCTTAAACCAGGCACCATTGGATTTAGATGAGTTCCACTGTGGGTCGGGTATATGTGGCTGTGGCTGGAGAAATGGGATGTATGGGTCTTTGTCACCAGTGTAGATCCAGATCAGCCTGTGCATCCGCACATGCATCCGCAGTCTGATCAGGACCGGCACTGTTCGCCATTCCATCAAAGAAATACCAGTAATGCTTCTAACAAGCAATATAGATCGTTATCGGGCTACAGAAGTATTATTTGACCAAGAGCTACATACACCAGTCACACGTCTCATAAACCCCACCCCATTTATCGAGTCGCAATCGCATATGAACATATCAAGGCGTGTATGTGCTTTTCAATCATAGCGAGCGTTGTCGTTAAGAGATAAATTGCAGTCTAAAGTAAACGCAGGCAACCCGAGTTTAGAAAGCATGTGAAATTGTTTACAGAATGCCACCAATATAAGAGGAACATGTAGCCGATTTCACCAACATTGCAAAGTATACTTTGAGGGAGTAATCATTTATTTTTCCTGAAATGCATAATTATTTCATATAGAACTAACGACTGCATATATTTGATGATTAAACGTATGTAGAATTATTATACTGAATTTATTACATTATCACAACCAAAATTATGTAATAAATTCAGTATAATAACAATTAATAAATTTATCATAGAATTGAAAATTTCTCCCTCAAAGTATACTTTGCTAGACAAATATACTTTGCAATGTTGGTGAAATCGGCTACTGATGTAAGACAAAAACAAGCAATCAGTAACACTGAACCACAAAAAAAAACACAAAAACGTTAACGCAAAAACAACATTAACGCAAAAGTCGTTTGACATTGGTCACATGGGTGAACATGTGGATGATGACTAATAAGCGTACGAAGTTTCAAGCCAATCCGACTTGCGGTTGCAGAGATAGTAGACTACCGAAAACCTTAAGGCAACTCTGAGATAGACGGATTGACGCATGGGACAGATGGACAGACACGGTGGTGACTATATGCACCCCGAAATTTTGCTCGGGATACATAACGAGTTTCACAGGCAAAGCCACAACTGTGCTGGCAGCAGTATGCCAATGGTGGTCAGACAAAAGAGAAGAGGTGGCCAGGCATACATCAGACGGGCGAAATCGGAAGCCCTCAATATCCTTTATGGTATATAGACAATACCAGACTAGTGTTGGCGTCAGATATCAATTTATCCAGCTCTGCTAGGAAGCGTGAGCCTATCATTTGCATGCCAAGACAGGTAAAATTTGATATACAAATATAATAGTCTGATATTCTGTTAGCTGTCGTGAAGGCAGCATTGTTGTGCAGCCAACTGAAATTATTTAGACAGATCAAACGCTATCCATAAAATAATAACTTCAAAACATGTATATGTATATATGCATGTAAGCCTATATATAAAATGTGTAATAATGCATATGCTTACTTGGCTCTACAGTAGTCGTAAAGTCCGACGTGCATTGTTTGCTACTTCATTTGACCCTCGTATTCAAGATTTATTTGCGTCATATGGAAATAACGGCTCTCCGATGCCAGCGATGCGAAAAAGGTATTCGCTTTGTCAGGTAGCCGTTGGGCTAGATTATTGTACTTGTTTTGCCAGGTCATCTACGGAATTGGTATAAAATATTTAACGAGCAATATAAACGTGTCTCAGTCGTGTTTCGTTTTAACTCGCCGCTGCAAATTTCCATTGACGTTAGAGTCGAGAAACCATACAGTTCGTACGAACCCTCTTTTTGAAGCCAGTATGATTTATTTAATAGATAAATGAGGTCCTCGACAGCCATTTTCGGTGCATGAACGAGTAGACATATTATTCATATGCCATATTGACAAAACACAGGCGAGCAATTCCAAACGTAAAATCAATATGCCTATTTTCAAAAATACGCTTCTTAAATTGACACAAAACTCCGGGTGAACATCCGCCAGATAGTGTACGTCACGTCAGGTATGAATGTACTCGGTTACATATGATGTACTGTACACACATTTATCTGGTAACCCGCATCCAGTTGATAACAAATGTCTGCATGATTATCATGCATTTACGCTGATGCAATGTGGTATGGTCGATTAAATCCAAACCTCATTGCATTGGTGGAATTACGTCACATTACTTTGCCGTAATGACGCAGCGTATACCAATCCAAATTTTCACGAAAACGACATGACACTTGCAACATGCATAGCATAGCATAGCATAGCATAGCATATAGGGTTGCCAGATAAATAGAAGACCAGATTAGTGTGTTAGTATTTTGATATTAAATTTACGAGCTCTGCTCTGAATTCTTGCACGTTGTCTAGCCTTGTCTGAGACCAACATGTAAAAGCATGTTGTTCTATACATAAATATACGTATCCGATTATTCTATTCAACGTTTCCTCCATCATTTGGGTGGTAGAACAATCAATTTATATAGTACATAGTAATCAGAATGACATCAGTCCGGTATTTATCATCCACATTTTCATTCTATTGCAAATCCTTCCGGCCTCGATTTACAATATCAAGGTCGATGACGTCGAAATTTATATTACGTTTTTTACAAAGTCATTTGGTTCAAAGTTGAGGCGAATGAAGGTGATTTCTAAAGCCAGTTGGTTGCTTATGTGGTAAACGCAGATGTAACAAATTGACCTGTCATAGTGTCAACATGTCGCATCGGTGATTGCGGAGCCATCAGCGCAGCACAAACGTGCACACTACAGACCATCCATTTATTGTGTATGTGTCGGAGATTGTTGGCATTAATTAACGGCTTTCCGAACTTGATGTTCAGATCTCTGGTAATTAATCAACATCCACCATTTTACACTCAAACCGAATTTTCAATTCTAATGATATTCAAACATAAGTATGTAGTATTAAGATAATATGAGTTCATTTTTCAATTGTTAAAAAAGAATCAATCGATTTGATAAAAACTGTTTTTCCGCGTTTTTCACATGCTGTGTTTTGTGAAAGGAAATCGGGTTTCAACTACTGTCGAAATCGGTGCTACTCCCGTTGCTGTCAGTAGAGCGTTTTGGCCGCAGTGGAACAACACTTTCACGACGAGCTGACCGCATGTAACAACGCCGCGTGAAGACCTAGAAACAAAATTGCTACCACGCTCCATACGTAACATCTCACGAGGGTAGATAACATATCGGATGCGAATTATTGTAGCTAGTGAAGATCGTGCTATCGAACTGATGCATTTACGTCGGCGGTTTCTGCAGGCAACCACTACGGCGCATCAGTACCGCGTCTCGGGACCAACGTTTCACAATCGTTTACGCCATCATGCTCGCCATGTAAGAGCGTACAGGCCATATACGGGTAGTAATATTACGCACCGCCATTGCCAAACCAGATTACAATGGGCGTGAGACATCACCGTCATTGGCGTCGACGTGTCTGGCACACAGTAATTTTCACAAGTGTGCAATAGAGAAAGGGACATGTTTGGAGGTGATGGTGAAATGTTATTGGAAGGGGTGATGCATGCTCATAAGACCAGACTGGATGTCATTCGTGGCAATATGCCAATAACATGAAGGTGTTTGCTTGGCCTGTCGTGTCTCCAGACATGAACCCCATCGCTGTCGCACCCGCCTCCCGAGCTCACCACAGATGTGCTGTCTGTGATGAGCTCGGGAGACGGGTGCGACAGCGGTAGGCACTGCACAACGTCAATGATTTAGCCATCGCTCTGGCTATAGAGTATACAATATCCTTCTGGAGGCACTGGTTCAGTCTTACGTTATTTCTATGCGATGTCTAGTCAATTCCAGTCATTTGTTTCCAGTGTGCCCCCTGAACATTCACTTTAGCGTTAGATTTGTTATTGAATATTATGGATTAAATGGCAAATGTAACGTTGTTCCCAAATTATCACTTGCATTACACGCACACATATCAACATCAAATGTTGCAGTACAACAAACAAGTATATGTTTCATGGTATGGGATCACGTGTAATTGTTTACGTACGAATGTTGAGTATGCTAGAGATCTGCTTGACGGATCGTAACCAAATTTGGTACACGTGACATTTGGTATAATGGCAATAGCAAGAAACATTGATTTTCTTTTCCCTCCATGTTAAATTCCCATAGACAAATCAATTTTTCGTAATAAAATCAATATTTGACAAATTTTCACGAAATAAAAAGAAGGTTCATTCTTAAATGTTGATAAAATGTAATATTATCGGGAAAATATTGTTTTATCATTGTTTATATGGTCGTAAAATTTGGGCTTGTATTTGGGAACGCTGCCGATGTGATGTATCATCAGGCTAGGCGAACCGTGCGTCTTGCTTTCTACATCGATGCCATGCACGGTTCACCAATTCCATTCGATCTCACGCGAGCGCGCGAATATACGCCCTTACTTGGTTGACACCGCAGATAATAATTTAAATATAACGTACGAGTTTCATTTTGACGTAACAAAACAACTAATAGGCCTACCATCAAAAGTCTTCTCCACAAATGAACACCGAAATGTTTGGGGAAAGTGTTGTTTTCAGTCACCTCACAGGTTCCGATATACATAACGGGTCCCACTATATACTTTATAATAAGTATTTGCACGAGGGTTATCTATGTAAATATAACTGTATGCAGGCTGAAATAAATACAAAATGTTTGAAACGGATCATGTTTGAGCGTCAGGAAACGTACGTACTTGATTTCTTTGTGTTATATGTGGTACCAAACATTCGTTACTATAGGGTCATCCCTGCATGACGACGTTGAGAATAGTTCAGTCGGCATTCAGCAGGTCGATTGAATACGTGGAAACGTATGTAAGTTAACGTCCATAATCATGATAATTAAAGAATCACGTGCTCATGTGTGAATGTGACCTGGAGAAATGGAGCTTATATGGTTTGCGACCAGTGTATATCTAGATCAGCCTGTGCATCCGCACAGTCTGATCAGGATCTGTACTGTTCGATATTCCATCAATGAAACGCCCGTCATGCTGTTAACAAGCAAACTAGATTGTTATCCCTACATGAGTGTGCTATTTGATAGGCGCTACACTGGTCATACATCATATAAGCCACATTTCTCCAATCACAGCCACATATATGTAGATGTACTATGTGAGTAGCCGGAGAACTGTGGCTTATATCATTTGTAGCAATTCCTGATAAACCAGTTCCTTGCAGACAGATAGTCAGATGATCTACAATTATGCTTGTTAGAAACGTGGCTGGTGTTTCTCCAGTGTAGACCATGACCATACTGCATTAGCTCGGGCTGAGCTGTATCCATACGTGTCCCAACGGCTGGTTATACTTATAGGAGTCATTTCTACAGTGATTGTAACATTTTCTATAAAAAAAGTCTGAATAATACATTTATCAAATTATTCTCTGTCCAGAACGTGGGTGGGTGTGATTGGCGATGAACATCCACTCCCCTCCACGGCCTACACGAGGTTTACTAACCTTAACAACTCGACTGTATAAAGTTCTGTAATTCATTGGGTCGGCAGCAGCCTTTTCATATACACCTGACTAGGCGGGCTCACAAAGCATACTTACAATTGTTTAGGTTTATGTAACCATGCATCATCTTGTTTGCTTTGAATTGATCTCGATGAGAACACGGACCAAAATAAGAACGAATGAACTTTAGAACTTCCTTTCTTTTTGTGTAATTTATCAGTTGCATTATCCTCAGAACAATTGATTATTATCAATATATGGTGTGCAATAAACGAGCGTTGTCCCAATATTACTTGACATTGTATGTACAGTTGTATTTCCAAAATTAATGCTTCCATCGATATGAAAGTTGCACAGTAATTTAAATATTTCTGGCAGTATTCCCAGAAATTTTCATTAAAATATCTACAAGCATGTCTATATAATATATGCCAGTTTTAAGTGAGTCACATACTGACTACCGGCGCAGGAGCTAACGTTTTAAATGATGTCAACGTTATTTGCGTAAAAAAAGTACTGTTCGGGCTACTCAATGCAACGTTGATGACGCATAACTCATACAAACACCCTCTAACCACTCTATGCCCAGTCCATCTGCTGGCATCTTGTTAAATCCGGTAAGTTCTGCAATCTCCTAGACAGTTAGGCTGCAATAGGCATTGATCAACCCTATTTTACTGCTAGAGCAGGGACATCTATATATTTGAGTATTCCCGGCTACATATTCTTGTTATCTGTTGACGTGTTGATATTCACAACTGATCATGTTTCAGTGATTAGTAGTGGTATTCACTCCAAATTTAAATTTCATGGGATGACGGCAGAAAGAATGACGTCTGTGTACACAAGTTTGCTAGCGATAGTTGAGCGTTTTTATTAATTAACTGAGGCAAACAACACAGAACTGAACAAATGAAGATATGACATTTTGGCCGTGCGCTGGCTATATTTGTTTCATATAAATAACTGGCTGAATAACTGGTATTAGCCTCCATATATTAAACGTACTGTGTCTCAGATGAGGTTGGAAAGTGGGATATTGAGCTAGGAAATAAAACGCATTTAACTGAAGATTTGTATTGGTTTCCTGAATATATTTGTCCCTGTGAGTGATTTGAGAAAGTAACACAAATATGAAGAAAAACTATGTTATTGTAAAAGTACTATAACTAGTGTTAGTAACATTAGTTTTGCTAAATAGTATAGAATTCATATTTCACACTGATGTGCTCACACTTCATAGTCAGGCTTTGACTAGACACTATGTCTTCAACTACGTCACCGATAACATTCAGCTCTCACATTTTTAAATTTGGTTATTTTTATGACCATGCGCGTTCGTGTGTTACGGTATTACAGTGTTAATATGGCGATTATATAAAAGTGTCCAATGCTGACCATATCTTGTAATACAACTTTTGAAGTATTTCAAACAAGTTTATCTTTTTGTCTTATCTGCAGTGAAGTGGTAGTCAATGGTAACATGAGGAATTACATCACGGCTCGCGTGTTTTTTGACAGGTCAGAGATAGAATTGCGTCGCTACTGGTGGATTTTACAGATACTGCCAAATTATACTGAGCATTGAATTTCTCGATTTAATATGCAAATGAGATAATCAACCAACACACGCATGTGTATGACCAAGAACAAGTTGTGACTGTTCATACAATATCCAATAAATGGTTCTAATAGCATGATTTGCATGATTTGTCACGTTATTTTGGGATTGCCCTCGTATGCTGGTTATAAATACAGGATTAATTTATACAGTGATTGTAATACTGATCGAAATTACACGTGAGCGTGTGAAGCTGTATGAAGAGATAAACATCATTTTTATGAGTTTCAATTTGTACCTGGACGAGTTGAAGATGGGACGAGTTGTTCTTACTTCGTGCGAATAGCCAGTTGTTTTGCGATATTAGACGGGCACACGAACTGTTTGTATAATGTTGGAATTCTGAGATAACTCGCTGCAAGCCAGTCAACTAATTTTACTTTGCACAGCCATTTTTTCGGAAGTGATTATTGTTGGTTTCTAATCCTGCTATTTTCACGCGAAGCGTGCAAATTAATCACAGAATGACTGAATACATTCAGGTGACAGATGAGGAAGGCGAAGACCCTATCGAGATACCCAGCGAGGAAGATGGCACGCTCTTGTTGACAACCCTGGCTGCACAATTTCCTTGTGCATGTGGTCTGAAATATCGCAACACACAGACTGGCAACTACCGAGGCATCCGTTTGAGTGAAGACCGCCTTCATCCGCCTGACCATTACTGGAGCAATACTGTCTACTTCGTTGTCTATCCTAAAGGTCTGTGATTAACTTGTTTGTCATATTGTAAAATGGCGGTGTAGCGGACAACTTGCCGTTGCTACATCCTTCAACCATTGAACATCTAAAGGGCCGCATCCAATCCATTGAACATCTAAGGTACCAGTCCACCAAGATTTTAGAATTTTTTAGCAATTCTTGGCCGAGCGAGCACTTCCGCAAGTTTTTTTCTCAGATATCCTCTTCATATATTCACAGAGGCTGTTTGCTGTATACACCAGGGGACGAAAATTTTAAATTTTCTCACTCGTCCCGCAGGACGAGTACCTAAAAATCTCCACTCGTCCTGTGCCAAGTATCACTTGTCCTGCATATGTGTTATAAAATATATATATTGCTTCAACATATATACAGAACAAGTAAATAGGCCTATAATATCATACTCTTGTGACCATCATGGACTAACCACAGGCGATTCTAGCGTGTCTTGGATGGTCAATTATTGTTTGTATATACATAAAACACCTTTCTAAACAATGTACAAAACAATTCAAAAGTGCCCGGGTGTAAATATAATAATACTTAGAAAGGTACAAAACTCCCATTCGCCACCATTGTAACGAAAACTCACACAATGTAGACAATTGGAACTCGCCTATAAAACGCATTCAGCGTGTCGTAACTGCTGTTTGGGGTGAATTTTCGACATAAAGTTTACAGTTACTAATACATTAACATAAATCTCAAAGATTTCGGGTGTAAACTGTACTAAAAACGCGTCTTACTAACCTAAATCCGCTTTTTAAAAATCACACACCTTCGTTTCCTGATTAAAAATGAATGTTAGCCGCCATCTTTGAAAATATCGAATCACGTGACATGCACTGATTTGGTTGGCTAATGGAAATGACGTTAGTCTCCAGTAACCAACCAAACCACTGCGTGCACGTGATTGAAACATTTTCAAAGATGGCGGCTAATAGTCATTGAGAATGCGGAAGTGAACGTGTATGATTTTAAAAAGCGAATTTAGGTTAGTGAGACGCGTTTTTAGTACAGTTTACACTCGAAATCTTTGAGATTTATGTTAATGTATTAGCAACTGTAAAATCTATGCCGAAAACCCACCCCAAGCAGTGGTTTCGACACGCTGTAATGCGTTGTACAGGCGAGTTCCAATTGTCTACATTGTGTGAGTTTTCGTTACAATGGTGGCAAATGGGAGTTTTGTACCTTTCTAAGTATTATTATATTTACACCCGGGCACTTTTGAATTGTTTTGTACATTGTTTAGAAAGGTGTTTTATGTATATATAAACAATAATTGACCATCCAAGACACGCTAGAATCGCCTGTGGGACTAACTGGATGGATTGATTATTGGTGTTTAACGGCCTATCAACAGCTAAGGTCATTTGTCTCCTACCAGCAGGCCATGGTCGTTGCCCAGGTTCCAGATTATGGGGTGTGTTGTCGGGCCGGGGCAGATAGCTGTGTCAATAATCAATCACATTGGGCTTGCTAGAGGTATGTTGTGGTCAGGCCGGTTGGGAATAGCTGTGCCAATAATCAACCACATTGGGGACATGGTGGAGGTTTGTTGTCAAGCCGGTTGGGAATAGCTGTGCCAATAGTCAATCACATTGGGGACATGGTACCTTTTGGACGGAGAGACTCCGACAATGCGGGGTTTACATTTATTACGACACGACATGCACAACTAAAGAAATGTAACTCGGCCCGATCTCAACTCGTCACAAAGCGCTAATTTCCGACCTGATTTTCGAAACGATTTCCGGACAATTGTCAGTACTTTCTACTAAATCAGATCCGTAATAATAGTAAAATAGTATGCGTTATATTATTTATCATTCTCCCCGCAGTTGTTTATAATCAATGTAAACTTCAAACCTGTTTGTCGGCCAGCTACCAAATTAGCCCCAACATCGACGTGTCCGTTAGAATAGACACATACTGTTAGTGATCTCCCTTAGAATAATAAAACGTCATTTGCTTTGAACAATGTAAACACGACTTCACAGACCATTTGGTAATGTTACTATCGTTACTACATGACATAGTTGAACCACATTATGTGACAGATGGAGATTATTGTTGTTAGCCAAGACTGGAAATTGTCACTCGTCCGGTCGGACGACCAACATGGATTTTCTACTCGCCCGAGCGGAAATGTCACTCGTCAATACGAGCGGACGAGTGGAATTTTCGTGCCCTGTACACCTGTTACATTATATGTCAAGAAACTTTAGTAGCTACACAAATCAAATTGGCATACAGCTAAGAGCATTTATAATGTGTGAAAGTTAGCATGTGGTGGTCAATTTCTGCACTTATTCCGTCATGGCCGCTGGACTAAAGGCGCCAGAAAGCTATGTGACGTGCGGAGTTTGCACCAACAAATAATGTGTGAATCAAGTCTACATGTACACCTGCCCACACTGATCATAGTCTGTACTGGTACTGAGTGTTTTGTTTTCGAGCCACAAACCTCTGTTTCAGACTGTTAAAATGGCGCCCCAAACAACTAAAACACACATTTCGAGGGGCGGAAGATGCGTAACCATTCTAATTCTGAATTGAATTGCTCCCATTGTAAATGGCCCTCCAGATCACAGTTTGGCACATAATTTTACAAATACTTGCTTTTGTCAGCTGAAAATAGCATAGGATGGGGAGTATTTAATTTTAAGTCACATTCAATCACCACAGACAGGCAGTTTTGGAATATTCAGTAAAAAGCCCATAGGCAAACTACGAAACTAAGCCTTTTTCAGGTGGACTGGTACCTAAACGCAGTCAACATACTAGAAACCAAATTGCTACCCTGCTCCATACCTCTTGTGAGGGTAGCAATTTAACCCCATCTCTTTAATGTACAGTCCAACCTCTCTACAACAGCCAGCAGCCGGACGAACTAAAAGTGGCTGTTGTAGAGAGGTGGCTGTTGTGGAGAGGGTCACCAACGAACAGCCATCAATGAACGGCCATCAACTTCTCAGTTGCTTATATTGATATATGAACATAGAAACAACTAGGATTGTATATGTTTTATAGTATTATATTTTATTTACTATAGAACATATACATTTGTCATTGTTAGTAGGTTATTGAAGAAGACAAAATAGCAATCATGGTTATTTTGAGAAATAACAATTTATTAAACATGTTAAATGTTCAAATTGACCAATAACAATTATGCATTGGGCTCATTCAGTTTTTGACATGTGTAGCTCCTGATCAGAATAACTTGCAGTCTGGATTCGGATCTGCATTTGTGTGACAAAGTTATAATCATGCTAATGTTAATCCAATTTTGTGTAAAAACATGTAGTGAACACACTGAGCAGACTAATTTACAGCTACACTGGTCACAAACCCAATAAGCCCACTTTTCTTGCAGTGCACTTTTCTTTGAGTAAATGGCTTGTTTAATCCACTTCAAACGGTGACAAACTTGTCGGCAATCCCATTGTCAGATGCCAGACAGGTGATAAATCCGAATACACAACTTGGACATGTGTTTACACACAACTTTTATCGACCGATTACCACCGAAGGTATCCGATAGATACGGCACACTCGATTAGATCTGCCGGTAGGCGACATAGGAATATTGATTTTACGCGATTCACGGTAACGTTTGCATACGAAAATGTCCATTAATAAAAAAATGCTGCCCGTTTACAGGCCGTTTTTGCCGTGGTTTATGGCCGTTTGTCAATAATAAATATGTTGGTCGCTCAGAGAGGTGGTTCGTGTCATGTTTTAATTGACGTGGCCGTTTGGCGAGATTAATTATATTGACCGTTCAGAATAAAAACGACCTGTAAAAATATGTTGGCCGGTCAGAGAAGCTTATGACTCTTTGCTATGAAAAAATCAACTGGCCGTTAGCAAAAATATGTTGGCCGTTCGAGAGGTCTTTTGACGATTTCGTTGTGTTTTTTTTGTGGCCGTTGGCTGGAGAAGAGAGGTGACCGTTGGATAGAGGTAAAATAACGTTAAATTCTAACGGGGGGAGTTTAAACTGGCCGTTGAAGAGAGGTGGCCGTTGCTGGGAGGTGGCCGTTAGGGGAGGTGGGACTGTAACACATGGAAGAGTGATTTTCGCAATGGTTATCCTGTGTGTTTGATACGTTAGCGATATAAAACCGGCAGCACGATTTACCCAAATCTACACAAATATTACCCAAATCTACCCAAATCTTCATTAAAAATAACATTTATGATTATATTATATACGTTTTCAACAATATGTCATCAGTATATCATACAATAGCACATTTTGACAGAAAAAGGGAAGAATAAAGCACATATTTCCGCGGGAAAGCGATTAATGTAGCATTATTATAAAGCAGGGCTTAAAAATATTCACTTTTTGTACTTGCCCGGCTGGGCAAGTACAATTATAATCTACTCGCCCAGACCAAAAAGCTACTTGCCCAACATTTTAGGAAAATGCAAGAAGTAGTAGTAACTTTTCGAAAAAGGTTAAGCACTTAACTTGTTTAGAACCATCCAATAGAGTAGTACACAACATGTTTATATGCTTTCTGAAATTATGTTATGCAATAAGAAATATAATGAGAACAAGTGTTATTTGTGGCTGTGACTGGAGAAATGGGGTTTATGGGTTCTGCGACCAGTGTAGATCCAGATCAGCCTGTGCATCCGCACAGTTTGATCAGGATCTGCACTGTTTACTATTCCATCAATGAAACGCTCATCATGCTTCCAACATGCAATATAGATTATTTATTATCAGACTACAGGAGCTGGAGGGTGTGGAGGGTCACAAATCCAATAAGTCCCATTTCTCCAGTCACAACCACAATTTTAATTAAAATGCGGGTGCATCATTATTTAGAAGACGATCTACGCATCAATTGTCCAGATGCTGACCATCGTAAAAAGTGTGTAGTTAACGCAGTACACTTCCAGCGACACGCCCTGCACAAATTGCATCTGTTGATAATGCCCTTGCTAAAACACACGAGGCACACTGTCAGCAAAACGAGACGCGTGGTCTGTTTTAAGAGTGAGTAAAAACTGTCTGAACGTCCAATTGTCGAGTACAGGGTTGCTGTAATTGATCAATATCCCGGTTTCTAATGTAAACATTAAAAACATCATTTCCGGTTTTGAGATCGCGGAAAGCGTTAGGAAAACAAATAAAAGAATGGAAAATACAGAATGGCCTTTCCCGATTTGTCACTCGCCAAATCGGGCCAGTGACAAGAAAATCCTCTCGCCAACACGAAAATTGACTCGCCATGGCGAGCGGGGCGAGTGACTTTTTAAGCCCTGTAAAGGGAGACTACCGTGATCGAGACTCATTAATTATGTCTCAGTTGTCTAACTTTAAGTTGCCATCGATCAGGATTTCATATGGCACCATATACTAGCGAGGTCAACACTTTTTAAAAAAAATTAAAAATACACATAAATCTTTATATTTCTGGAAAGAATACACAAATACAAGTGTAAATATGCAATTTTTGTTCAGATATGACCATTTTTTTAAAAATTATAGCATTTGGAAAATCGAAAAATGTTGTAATTTCTGTCTGTCAGATTTTAGAGCATTTTTGTGTACATAGGCATAGTTGCTATTTGGAAGTTTCTGAAACATAAAAATTGTAGATTTGACAGAATTCCATATATTTATTAAAAGTGTGTGCACATATAAACTGAAATATGCCTTTATATTCCATATATGACATTTTTTGAGACAATTATACCATTTTGAACATCAGCCTTATGTAAATTTCGCATGTCATATTTGGAACAGTCATGCGTATATCAACATAGCATTGTGTGTGGACTGTTTTCGTACATAAATATGGTATATAGCTTCTATAATACGTGTAATGCAATACTGTAGTGATGCCAAAAAAGCTAATTAGTTGAGATTAAGCAAGTTTGTGTTGCCATGGTAACTAATATATTATATTTTGACGAGTAACCGTCACAAGTTACATTAATTTTAAAGAAACCATTTCATACATAACATTTTTATTTAATTGGATTATATTGTAAGTACAACATGGTTAAGCTTTTTTCACTCAAAACTATCAGATGAACGGTTACCATGGTAACTAACATGAATGACTTATAAAGTTACATGGTCCTCCGATTGGGAAAGATGTTTGCAGTGTTTATGTATACACGTACATGTATTTATTTTGTGTTTCAAATTAATTGAACAGTTATAATAATAATTGAATCGAACTTCCCCAAACTGGTCATGATATACCTAAATTTGCTATGCATAAATTTTCAGTACCAAAACAAACCAAAATTTGCTATCTTAATTATTAGGTAATTTCATCAATAATTTCGGATTAATTGCAAAGTGGCTGGTGGAGATTAGCCATTACCATTAGGACTTATCAATATCTGTTTGAAATTCTAGTTAGTGACAAGTAATTGGTTCAAAGTTTCGGCTCAGGTAAGTAGTGGAGGCAAACTATTATTCACCTTAATTAATTCTGAGATGGTTATGTGAGAATTCCGAATGCAATTTGCTGATAATTGGGATTGGGATAAATCTGTAATATTTAACTTAATTCTGTTTTCCTTAATTGAATGCTTCAATATTACACGGACACTTTACTTAGGACACATCTTGTATTATATATTTATCGTATATTTAATAAATGTCGAGAAACTTCTGCCTTCATTTTTTCCCTCTAATTCCTCAAGATTGTTCTGGTACTTCAGTCTTGTTTGAATGCAAAGCTCAGGCCAAACAATTCATGATGGTACATGTATCAGTTATTAAAAAATACATACAATAGTATGGGGTGCGAGTTAGGGTAAGAGTTGACTCGGCGTACAAGTTCACCAAATAGGGTACGACTTGACCAAGGTATGAGTTGACTCAAAACCTAAGAAAGCATGTGAGACCTATGCATGACGTCGAAGCCTTGAAGGCGTTGACTTGTATTTATGACGTTACATTTATTCATACATACGACAGGCCAAAACTCAGTACGGTACAGGGGCATTGGTTTCAATTATATGACAGCAGTAATTAGAAAATACTGACGTATATCACATGTTTATGCATACAAATAATACAAGTACAACATCAGTGTCTAAATGTATGGAGTTGGGCACGTGATACACAAATATAGTGGGACAAATTTCTCGCAGAGCGGCCCGTTTTCCAACAAAGCGAACCACAGCCCGACACATTTCTTCTAAATTACCAAAATGCACAATGGGAACGATGGCTAATTAATTGAATAGTCAACATGATATATTTATTAAATATTCACGGAACTACTCCAGAGTAACTTCTGGGTCATTGTCGCTACGTGACGATGTGGTTTGTTTTCACCTAAAAATTCCGATTGCCGCGAGAATACATGAACTGACTATAATTTGGGACGACTTTATCAGTTTATGTAGGTACGATGGGGAACGACACGTTTAATTAACACCTGATTGATGCACTGGGGCTTCAAATTATATTAACTACATCATAGTAACTACATCAGGCAAATATGTAATTATTGTTGTATCAAATAAATCTTACATTACAATTTATTTTGATTTATAACAAAGATCTTCTTTAAAACAGAGTGACAGAACGCGCAAAATGTTGTTGTTGTTGTCAAGCGGATATAAGAGTATTTTCGGATGACTCGCCTACAATCGCCAAAATAAGTACACCACGTGCGACAACTCTTGTTACAATGAAGTTCCCGCACTTCCCGAGAGGGCACCAGTGGGGGTTGGTATATTAGGGGCGAAATAATCGGGAATGCGCGGGCATTCTCAAAGAAACGATTTAGTAAAAATGAAAGTAGAGGAATCAAACTAACTTCTCTAATGTGAAAATTTCTGAAGCAACAATGTAATTTTGCTATATTTGACTATCAAAATGGGCATTTTTCATCGCATTTTTTCGTTCTAAAAATTAAACATTTCTTGCCAATAATTTAATACCCTATAGGGCACCCCTTGGCTTCTATCTGACAAAAAACTCAGCGTCATTGGAGTATATTTAGCCGAGCTATTAGGGATATCCTATGACCTATATACATATACGAAAATAAAGATGGCGGAAATTTTATTTGCGCGAACGAATGTCAGTGGTTTTTAAACAGCTATACTTGTTACATGAGGTGATAAATTTGTGTTTATAATTAATTTCTAATTATTAGTTTAATGTACATTTCTTTTGAAATAAGTTTAAAATAACATGTTTGATATTAAAATAAGACTATAGCATGCCGATTCATAATATGACTTTTAGCTGTTGACAGATATAAATAGCTGTTCTAACAATAGCGTTGACCTCGCTACATATACTAGTCCAACTGTCTAACCGGTCACTTCCATAGTATTGCAATATGTATTTCGCCGAGTAATTATATGCCAACATCTTTTTGAAATAGTTAAAACAAAGTACATGTATAATGCATTGAATGAATGTTTTTATTAGCACAAATGACTTCTGGACATATTAGTTATTGCAATTTAATTTACGGAGATACATTTAAAAACTCACGCAGGAAGGCTATTCATATATATATAAATATTCTTAATATTCATCTACAATAACAATAATAAACGATCTTGTATTAAGAACATTGATGAAAATGAACCTTAATATGCATGCAATATATATACATGTATAGCCCAATATTATATTGTATTGACCAGAACACAGTGTATTTTAGTGGGGTAGCTCGTTATATAGAGTCGATTTTGTACAATATGGGAAACTGTAGATCCTGATTAGATTGTGAATGCATATTTCCCCTACAGGTATAGCCTCAACAAGTGGCTATGCACAAAATGGGGAACCGGGTAGACCCTGATCAGACTGTGATTGCAAATTTCCCCTAGAAGGTATAGCCTCAACAAGTAATTGTTATAAGATGACTACACGTCCTGGCGGTCGACACGCGGCTTGCTTGTACACTGCAGCTCCATTATAACTCGGTCGCGTATAGCGCGATCTCCATTATAACGCGGGTCTCTCGTGGATCCCAATTTTTTTTTTTAAATCGAGAAAAAAAAAATCAAAATAAATCGTCGGACGTCGTAGTCATCGTGTAATTAGTTCATTTGTGATTTCTGTAAGTTTATTCAAACAACAAAGTTCAAAGTCCATGAAAGGATTATTATTAGTATGTTAGCAAATTTAATACCTTTAATCAGGTAATCATGTTAATAGGCATATTTTATTAATCAATTCAATTACCTTAATCCCAATTGACATGTATTCGCGAAGTAATGGTCGTATCAAAGGAGCATGCCGACCAATGTAACGCCTCATCAGAAGCTACACTGGTCACAAATCCCATGAGCACCATTTCTCGTCACGTAAATGTACCGCTTTTTGTCACCAAGTAATGTCAATGTATCTGTGTTAACACATAATTGTACTAATAAATGGTTGCGTGTTCGATCGCCTTTCTTTTTCTTTACTCCCAGGTGTAATATTTAGCGTTCTATAAATAGACTGGTGTTTCAGCATTATCTGGGTATGGGATCACGTGGTCTATTGTTTACACTGCAGCCCACGGCAATCTCGCTTAAATCGTAAATTTCATTCATCAATATGACTGTTGCAGCGTAAACAATAGATCACGTGACCCCACATCCTGAGATTATGCACATATCAACAGCTAGGTAATCGTCCGCATGAATAGGCAGGGCACGTGACCATAGGCATTATTTATTATCAATTAATCCTTTTAAGCGCCTGTTGATCGCGAGTAGTATACATTGTAATAAGCGTCTGTCTATCGCGAGCACTATACAACGTATAAATAATAAGCATGATTTTATAAATAACTCATATGTTTAATAAATTAATACAAGGTTGTATGTCATAGGCATTATTAATAATTTCTTTAACTTCTGTTCAAATGACATGATTTTATATGGGTCCGTTGCTAATGGAATTCCCGCAATAGTTGGTAACCGAAATGCGGATGATACCAGTAACCCGTGCAGTACCAGTACCCGTGCATGTCCCGAAATTTTATAACGCGGTCGGATTCGATCGCGGTTTGAAATCTTGGACCCCGACCACCGCGTTATAATGGAGCTGCAGTGTATACGGTATACAGTGATTATGTACAAGACAGGGTTGGCAATTTCCCGGGAAATAAGAGTATTTCCCAGGACGGCAGGAAATACCGGGAAATACTGGGAAATAACGGGAAATATGAATCTTGGTGGTCTTTTTCATTCCAAAATGTCAAGATGAGTCTCTATATTCCCCTATATCTACTATGGTTTATATCTGTGTAGACTGATAAGCCTACAGGTAAAACATTCTGCAATACAAAAAGAAATAATAAGTTTATTTACAGAAAAAAAACAATTATTTTCTAGACAATTTTCTTCCCTATATACAAGTCTATGTAGTATTTGCCAACTGTCTATTTTATTGTATATGAGAACACCCCTCATTACTATAGTAACCTGCCACTAATAAAAGCTGCTTTTAGAATTTTGAGAAAATCCCTGTTGATAACTGGGATAATCCATGTACAGTGTAAGTGTAATTGTTTTACAACTTGACATGACCCTAATATTATACAGACCACCTGGGTTCTTATTATACAGTATGACACAAAAGGTGTGAGGGAAGGCTGACAATTAACAGCCTGTTGTCATAGTCTGATATGGTTTATTAAAGTATATTAAAGTCTCATCAATGTACATGCAAATAAGTAGACATTAGAAGGCTTTTGGCTAATTTTAACGATTTTAGGTACTGTATCTCCTACGTACCATCGTGGCCCATAGTCTTCACGTTAAATAAATGTCATAATAATAATGCAAATAAGTAATACAAATGCAAAGCATAAAACAACAGTACATTGTCAGTCATATAAGACTTGTAAGAGACTATGTGTATGCACATCATGCATGCTAAGATCATTTATTCTCATTTCTTGATATCGAATATTAGTGTGGGAGAACGTTAACAATTAACAGCCTGTTGTCTAAACATAGTCTGATCATGATGACGTTATCCTTGTGAATTGTATCTAGCAGACACTCAGATGCTTCCTAAAAAATGAAGAAGTAATTTACAAAAAAATAATACAACCAAAATATAAATGTCATGGTTGCCAAATATTCCACCTGATGAGTACCCCTAGTTGGGAATGAAACAGATCTATACATTGTAATTAACCCCTATATCTGAGTATTAAGTTGTTGATTGTTTAATTAACTATTACTGAGCTTAAAACTTAATTTAAATAACTTTAATTATCAAATAATAACATCAAAATTCATATTTCCCGGTATTTCTCGGTATTTCCCACTTTGGTGAGTATTTCCCGGGACGGGAAATACCGGTATTTCCCGCCGGGAATTCCCGCCCCCGATATTTCCCGGCCAACCCTGGTACAAGATGGAAAACAGTGTAGACCCTGATCAGACTGATTGCAAATTTCCCTAGAGGTGTAGCCTCAACAAGTGATTATGTACAAGATGGCTACACGTCCTGGCAGGCGAAAACGGCCAGTATACGGTCGAACCTTCACACTCTCCTTGTATGTCAACATTAGAGAGGTTCTACAGTTTTTTTATTTGTATTTCAATTAAAAAGCATCATTCCCATTTTGCATGTTTAGCCATTATAAAGTGGATTATCTTCCTTGGCTTCCTAGTATTAAGTTTATCGCGGTACTCTCCCTTTATTTCATATACAAATATTTCCATTTTGCATCAAAACATTAAAATGGGCCCTACTATGAGCAAATTATGACCTACATTATGTAAGTATAGCCCAAACATATTTATTAACACATATAGTAATTATATGAAGATTTGGGTAGATTTGGGTAAATCGTGCCACCCATATAAAACTGTATCAATAAATTATTAATAAAGAACATACACATGGAGAAATTTGTTTATTTTACCGTGTCGAGGTGTTTATCTGACATTTACATGTATATCTTGTAAATTTGAAAGCTTCATTTCGTAAAGTTGAATGTTGAACAACAAAAAGAGAAAAGATGGCTTCCATGGGAAAATGATTTCCCTGCTTTATTATTTTTGGTAATTTACTAGTTCTACATCAAAGATTATTTGTTTAAATGTATAACATATGCAGTTTACTAAATGTTTACCTACTTACTACAACGGTAGTCAAGAACATCACCAACCCAATCAAGTTGTGTCGTGATGGCTATTCTTTGTTTATTGGCATTTTATATTTTTCAATATAGCTGAACATATACTGCATCTAACTGTATAAACACTTGGATTGAACCCTAGTTTACATTTACATACATACACCTGCAATATATTGTTGATTTCAATACAATTTTTTACCAAGAAAACGTTTCATGAATTTTGTCAATTTTTTTTTTATTTCTATAAACAATAAAAGCTTAAAATATTTCACAACTACTATTTACATGCATATTGAAATAACCCACAAGTTATTTAATTTAAAAATATGTAAATTTGATACTTTATCACTTTTTGAAAATTCCACTTTACAAGAGTAAGCCATCATGCCGTAGATAACATATCGGAGGCAAATTATTGTAGCTACCAACATACCTGTCAAGTCGCACAAGAGTCGCACACTTGTTTTGTTTAAAGCACATTCACACGCCTGTCTTGCTATTTACATTCGGTAAACTATAAATTTCTGTCCCAGAGCTCCAGATAAGCTGCATATTTGCTTAAATACCCAATTAAAATTGCCAAAATCCCAATTGAAATCAGAAGTAGCGAGTATCAAAAAGCAATAAAAAAGTTATGGTACCTTTATCATGCTGCAGAAAACGATAAACAGACCACAAATATAGAATATTTTTCATATTTTCCATGAAAACACATCTTGGTATTTCATTAGAATTGTCTCCAAGGAGACAATTCTAATGAAATGCCAAGACATGTTTTCATTTCGAAGCAAACTATTCAATAATTGCTGTCTGTTGGTTTGTAAACAGTAGTGGGATTTCATTTTACCAAATTACAATTTTGAAATACCCAATTGCTTCAGAAATTATGGAGTGACAATACTCAATTACTAATTCCTTATCTGGAGCCCTGCTGTCGATATAGTTTCGTTGGCTGTGTTGCGTAACAGAAAATAATGTTCAAATTTACACTGGTCTACCAAGCTCAGTAGCTGCTTGTTTTAATAGGTTGCACTATATCACTACACCAGTCAACATAAAAAATTGTGGAATAACATTTCCATTTTGCGGACTAAAATCATGATCATATAGCAATAATATGCAGCGCGTTAACGTTCGTACTTAGCTATATTGTTATTGAGAGACAATTCTATTATTTGCATTTTCTATCGACTTGCATGAATTTACAACTTTGATGAATATGCTAGCGAAAAAACTTTGTTTGCTTTTAGATTTAATATGGAAAATAAAAACATAATCTGACAAAGTCTGTTTACAGATAGTTTGCATATTTTTCTGTTTCAGATAATAAAAGAAAGGGTGAAGAAAATGGTATTTACACAGCATCCAGTAAGACGAAGAGGATTGACTCCAAGAAATGCACAGATTTGATAGTTCTTGGTTTGCCATGGAAAAGTACAGAAGATGACTTGAAAAAATATTTCTCACAATTCGGGGAACTGCTGTTAGCTCAGGTACTATTGTCTTGACCTGTTCACACCAATATGACATTGTTAGTTTCATGCACATTTTGCCCGCCCTTAAATGACCTTGGCTGTTGATAAGCCATTAAACACCAATAAATCAAATTCATGCACATTTCTGAACTATTCCATTAATTAACTTGTATGAAAAGTTGGTAGGGACATTTGAATTTCAGTGTTCAATGCTTGACCCTTGAAGTGGAGTTGCACTGTTCAGATCTCCATATAAGATGCGTATTTGCATAAATACCCAATTAAAATTGCCAAAAACCCAATTGAAATCAGAAGTAGTGAGTAAACAAAAAGCAATGACAAATTTGTGGCATCTTTATCATGCTACAGAAAACAATAAACAGACCACAAATATAGCATATTTTCTTATTTTTTCATGAAAACACATCTTGGTATTTCATTAGTATTGTCCCCAAGGAGACAATTCTAATGAAATACCAAGATGTGTTTTCATTTAGAAGCAAACGATTGAATAAGTGTGGTCTGCTGATGTGTAAACAGTAGTGTGATTCTATTTTACGCAAATCAAATTTTGAAATACCCAATTGCTTCAGAAATGATGGAGTGACAATACTCAATTACTAATTCCTTATCTGGAGCCCTGACTGTCACTAAGTCGGCACATGTCAGGGGTGGGTGTTTTTCAGGATATATCGTGAAATCCGGATTTTATGTTCCTGATAATTGCAGAAAATTAGTAATGTTTCAACATAGAATTCACATTTTTACGCATTTGTAGGGGCAAATATATTTGTTTAACCATTTTCAGGATTTGGCAAGTTGAAGTTCCCACCCCTGACATTTTGAGAGGGCCTGTCTGGAAAATATTGTTCATCTTTAGACTTCCAAATAATTTTCCACTGTATCACTTGGCGCTAACTTTTGGAATTCTACACTTTCAATCACATGTACAGTGAAACTTGCAAATTATTATCAGTGGGAGACGATCAGACTTGTTCACTTGTCAGAAATGAAATAAGCATGACTTGTGGGTGGCGGGTGGGAGAATGCGATGGGTAATTTAACGATCGGGGTTCATCCTTACTGGAATTCCGACTGGAGACCTGGTTTGGCCCTCACATACGTCTTTGTCATTTTGTATGTGACAGTTGAATCTGGTTATACCCCTTATGTGAGTATTACGATATTCGTAATCCTATTTTAGGGGAAGGGGCCAAGTGACTTTGGTGTGGTATGGACCTGGCACCAGGTCCGGTTATTCTTATTTCAGGGCTGAATATATTTGTTCTCGATGTAAATATTCCGTTCTGATTTTGGGATTTTCCCCCCAATGCAGCAGGTTAAAATGGGATCGAACCTGTGTTTGCCCGGCCTTACACGACCGTAGCTGTTGATAGGCCGTTAAACACCAATAAACAAAGAAACAGTATAGCAGGAGAGGGATGGGTTGTGTGAACACGAGACTTGTCCTTTTAGGCGTGGGCAATTTAACGATCGGGGTTTATCCTTACCGGAATCCCAACCTGGTTTGGCCCTCAAATACGTCTTTAGCATTTTGTATGTGACAGTTGAATCTGGTTATACCCATTATAAGAGTAATCCTACCCGTATTACTTTTTAATAGGGGAAGGGGTCAAGTGACTTTGGTGCGGTATGGACCTGGCACCGGGGGTCGGGTTATTCTAATTTCAGGGCTGAATATATTTTTTCTCTGTGTAAATATTCCGTTCTGATTTGGGAACCCCCCCCCCCCCCCCCCCCCCAAATGCAGCAGGTTAAATGCGGGATTGAACCCGTTGGCCCGGCCTTAAATGACCTTAGCTGTTGATAGGCCGTTAAACACCAATAAACAAACAAACGGTATAGCAGGAGTTGTGCACTACATGAGACTTGCTCTTTTAGGCGTGGTTATTTTAACGATTGGGGTTCATCCTTACCGGAATCCCGACTGGGGAGGTTTTGGCCCTCACATACGTCTTTGACATTTTGTATGTGACAGTTGAATCTGATTATACCCCTTATAAGAGTAATCCTACCGTGACTTTGGTGCGGTATGGACCTGGCACCAGGTCAGGTTATTCTAATTTCAGGGCTGAATATATGTTTTTCTTCTCGATGTGAATATTCCTTAAATGACCTTAGATGTTGACTTATTTTTCAGGATTTTAAATTCCGAAATGTTTCATATTTGGTCTGATCTGCTTAAATACGATACATTTGCAAAGGGGCTTCAGTATATTTTCAATGCATTTCAGACTTTTTGTGCAAATGCCCGGCCTTACATGATCTCAGCTGTTGATAGGCCGTTAAACATTAATAAACAAACGAACAAACGACTTGTCCATCCACTAATTCAAGTTTAACCCTTTCACCCCTAAGTAACTAGAATGGATTTTGATATCTTAAATTTCTGACCAATTCAATCGTCACAAAATGATTTTCCGACTAGTCCATTTATGAAAAGGGGGTGCTTTTGTTCTCAAAAATATGAAAATTACTTGGAAAAAGTACAAATCCAGATGAGATGGTTTGTCACCAGCCGGTTCATCTCGATCTACAGTCTACCAATACCACTAGAGGTCTGTAGTGTTGAAGGTTTAACATTTTTATGGATCTATGCAAATTTTTTTTGGACATAATTTAAAATGCTAAGAGGAAGAACTCCATTGATTTTCAAATCGTTTGTCTGTAGGGAGAACAAATGTTCATGTGTTACAGGTTAAGCGAGATCCAAAGACAAGTCAGTCCAAAGGATATGGCTTCATTCGATTTGGCCGCTATGAAGACCAGATACGCTGTATCTCCCAGCGGCACAACATTGACGGCAGGTGGTGTGACGTTACTATCCCAAATTCCAATGCAAGTACATCTTTACTGTTTTTTTCTGCAAGAGAATTCCAGTATGTTTGGCTTAGCTAAACAACTTGAGTATCTAGACAAGCCATAAATTCCATCCGTCCCATTTCTTCCAATCACAGCGGCAGATGTAGATAGTTTTGACTATGATCCAGAGCTCCAGATTAGGTGTGTATTGGCGTATTTTATGCACTTATTTTAGCAGAATACGCATTGATTATCAAAAGCGGGAGTACAAAATACTGCAAAGTAAAAAATATGCATTGATTTTCAGCTCAAATAAGTGAATTTTTAAATTTGTTTTATTTTTTATCATTTGTTCCTTATTTGTTATTAAGGAAGAAAATCAAAAATGATTTGTAAAAAACGCATTGAATTTGAAATATGGGGGTATACTACTCTTTTATCTGGAGCTCCGATGATCTGATGTTTTGCCTGCAAGATAATTCCGGTATGAATACTATGATCGGGTCCTATATGCTCGCCATGATGCTGTCCCTCGTGTACACTTATCGCCATCCATTCAAGATTTTCATTTGTGATCATTTTGGGCACTTTTATCGATCCTTGAAATACAATTCTGATATTTTTACTTGGCACCAGAAGAGTTGATTGTATTTCAAACAAAATTAGCTCTTGATTGGCCATTTTACTTTGTCAATTTGGAGCATATTTAAAGCTCTATAGCAAAATGAATAAACCCTGCTGCAACTATGTGAATGTGCAGAGTGATCAAACTTTAAAATTGTTGCAAACTTCCTTTTCTCTGCTGTCGGCTCAATTGGTATGAGCCTCATTTGTCCTTCAATCACATGCTTGGCATTTGTGACCAGTATAGGCAAATACAAGCCTGCACATCTACACTGATTACTACACTGTTTACCATCCACTCTCCAGTAAGTCACATATTTCACTGTGAATAGTAATGTGGCTTACAGGCAATGGAATTAGTGTAGACCTTGACCAGCTGCTCATCCACCGCTTGATCAGTCTACACTGCTCGTCATCCAGTAAGTGAACAACAAGTTCTGCTAAACTGGCCAGGCGATCAGTGTAGACACAGACTAGCCTGCACATCCCCACGGTCTGATAAGTGTCTATGCTGTTTGTCATTCATTCAGTCTCCAGCTACCATCACATATTTGCCATATTAGCAGGAAGCCAGATACTTGGCATTTGTGGTCAATGTAAGCCCATTCCAGCCTCTGCATCAGCGTGGTCTGATTGCCAATCAGTCTCCAGTAAGCCACATCTCTGCCATATTAACAGAAAGCTCGATTGTTGGCCTTTGCGAGCACTGTAGACACAGGCCAGTCTGATCACTGTCTTTACTGCTCACCATTGAGTCAGCGAAACAGTCTTGCTACACAGGCCAATGTGATAAGTGTAGACCCAGATTTGGAGTCTGATCAGGGTCTACACTGTTCGCCATTCATGTCTGCCATGTTGACAGGAAGGAGCGCAGCAGGTGGTGAGCCGGAAGGTGTTCATCGCACGTTGTACAGAGGACATCACCGCTGATGACCTCAGCTCCTACTTCGGCCAGTTCGGCGAGGTGGTCGACGTGTTCATCCCGAAACCGTTCCGATCGTTTGCGTTCGTCACGTTCTCCGAGCCCGACGTGGCCCAGAGTCTCTGTGGTGAGGACCACATTGTGAAGGGCGTGAGCGTGCACGTCAGCTACGCCGCACCGAAAGGCACGGATAAGTACGGCGAGAAGAGGGTCCAGGTGCCGGCGCAAGGCGGCGGCATGCGAGGAGGCGCGTACCAGCAACAACCGCCCATACCAGGATGGCAACAGCCGAAGAACCCGCAGATGGCGAAACAGATGGGTCCGCCCGCGAACATACCACCACAGGACATGAACCAGATGGGGATGAACCTGTTCAACTCTGCGATGATCGCAGCCGCCCACGCGATGTTGCAGGGCCAGGCGGGGAACTGGGCACACATGGCCCCGCCACCGCAGGCCGGGCCGCCCCAGGGCGCGGCACCCCCGGGTGGCAATGGGGACGGCACCCAGCCCAACCCAGCCCCGGTGTATGGCGGGCCACAGACGAGCTCCGCGTGGGGCTGGGGGCATCACTCTGAGCCGCAGCCCGGGAGCTACGCCAACTGGGCGGGGTCCAATAGGAACCAGGGCTGGTAGAGGCGCGGCTCGCTGATATGGGGCATGTACGGACAAAACTGTGATTTTTTATTTTTTTGCTGGTGTATTTCCTGCAGTAATTGCGTGCTTGTTGCAGTCTGTCAGTGAAGCAATTTTAGTTAATCCTTGCGATGCTGAATTAAACTTTTGTTGTCTGCTGTTTATTTTCTGTCAATAAAAAATGATTTGACAAAACTTTATCATTTCCAATGGAAATGATTCTAGAATGCTGCCAAGCCATGTTTTATTGACAGAGACTGCAAAATGTGAAACATCAGCAGACGACAATTTTCGATTTGTTCATTCTAAAGGTCTACAAAGCTTGTCTGATCAAATGGAACTTTAATAATACGACATCTGCAACAGATGTAAATTATGTCAGGCTGCGCTGTTTACTTGATAAGATCATTAGATGTTTATCATTGCGGACTTTCGAGACAAAAACAGTGATCTGTGCCACCCTGATTAGACTGTGGTCTGGATCTACTATGTTAACCCAGTTGTATCACAAAGTATCGGGATCTACACTGATCAGAAATTAAATAAATCCAGATTTGTCCGTTCATAGCCTGTTTACTGATATTTTGCACAAATCGGTTTAGTAAGTCCCTAGAAATTTATGGTTTATTGGTGAGATTCTGTTTCTTCCATCTATGTGTTCTAATTCTGTCGATTTGACTTCATTAGATTCAATTTCTTTGTTCACAAAAGTATTTTAATAAAATAGTGAATGTGTCTAAAATTTCCAAATTCTAGGTGTATGATCATGTTGCTTATATTTGACACACCAAATGGGATTTGGTATGGTCACATAAAAAGTTATTTGTGAAGCCGTACGCTATAATTTAATTATCACAACACAAACAGTTTATTTCTTTGATGCACGAGCTCAACCACTTTACCAACAGTGACTAACCAATTGTCTGACAAAATAATAGTTATGTCGCCAATTATAAACATTCGTATAAAAGCAATAATTATCTTATTTGTTTCATAATAAAATTATTGTGCCGTTAGACGTTTATTAAAAGAGAAGTTGTTGTGAAAATGAAATCAAACATTGCGTTGCATGTTTTGGAAACCATGTGGTCCCGTGTGCTGTTTTGGAGGAAGCAAATTTAAGAACCTTATATAGTTTGACCAATAAATAATGAACCCTTCTACATCACCACAAATTGCTAACTTTCTAGCCAAATGGAAAACAGTTAAATCTTGCGAGTAAACATGCCGTTATAGTGAAATCCAATCATGAACAAAGGTTGGTGTATTACTGTTAATCAGGTTTTTATTTCATTGTTATAGTAACATGTATTTTCATTCTTTACAGTTGAGCAGGGAGGAAATATGACATTACTTTGCATTATGTTTACATTGCTACTGCATGTATACAGGGCTCCAGATAGGTTTTATATCTAAAGAGTAGTATGCACACCAGATTTCAAATTCAATGTGTATTTTACTTTTACAAATGTATTATTGATTTTCTTATTAAAAAGGGAACAAATGATAGCAATTTAACATTTAAAATTCACTTATTTGAGCTGCAGAAAGCAAACTGTTTACTTTTTTGCAGCTCAACTAAGTAAATTTCAACTTTATTACATTATTTTCACTACTCGATTTGAAAATCAATACGTATTTTCACGTTGGTGCGAGTATTTTGTACTCCCACTTTTGATAATCAGCACGTATTCTGCTAGTGGGTGGCAGGTGGGAGCATGTGATGGGTAATTTAACGATTTGGGTTCATCCTTATCCGAATCCCGACTGGAGACCTGGTTTGGCCCTCACATACGTCTTTGGCATTTTGTATGTGACAGTTGAATCTGGTTATACCCCTTATAAGAGTAATCCTACCGGTATTACTTTTAAATAGGGGAAGGGGCCAAGTGACTTTGGTGCGGTATGGACCTGGCACCAGGTCGGGTTATTCTAATTTCAGGGCTGAATATGTTGTATCTCGATGTAAATATTCCGTTCTGATTTTGGGATTTTCCCCCCAATGCAGCAGGTTAAAACGGGATCGAACCAGTTTGCCCGGCCTTACATGACCTTAGCTGTTGATAGGCCGTTAAACACCAATAAACAAACAAACAAAAAACGTATTCTGCTAAGATAAGTGCGTAAATATGCCAATATGCACCTTACCTGGAGCTCTGTGTATTGTCGCCAGCTCTACTTTAGTGAGTTATCTTGGTTTAATATGTTTTCCAATTTAGTAGGTGTGCTCGTCTTTGAAACGATCAGACTTTGGCGGTTGAATGTATTACCAAGTCTGTTCAAACTGTTACGTTGACCAGTTGGTGATGTTTCCCAAGTCGGTTAACCCACATAAAGAAAGGAACTGTCGATATGTGCGACTAGCAAATGCGCAGGCTGATCAGAACCTACGCTGTTCGCCATTACTTTGGACCCTGATTTGTATGTGTGAATTCCAATATTCCCACTATGAGTATCGGGATCTAAATCATACAATCGTAAATGTATTCTGATAGGAAAATGAACCATCTTTTGACTATTTGAATAGTGCGTGCCAAATACTCGTGATTTTGCTAACATCAACTAAGTCAATGGTCGAACCACAATCCAAATGTTTGTATCGCTCCAAAAGAACAAGCCATACATCTGGATCTGTGCCGTTGACTTGTTTTCTGAATGTTTGCAAAAGGACCCTTGTCTGTTGAATGGAATATTCCAAGATATAACATGGAATAAGCCACTCTAGATACTTTGGAGGAAAAGGTTAAAACTGCTCTTGGATCACATCGCGATTGGTTTAGTATGATTTCTTGCACTATAATGTTGACCCTTACAATGCTTAATTAAATTTTGTCGTCTGCTGTTTATCTTATATTTTCCATTTTTCGAAGCAAAAACATGTTTTGACAACACTTTAGAATCATTTCCAATGGAAATGATTCTAAAGTGCTGTCGAACCATGTTTTCATTGAATGAGAAGACAAAATACAAAACGACTGCAGACGTCTTTTTTATTTCCACATTGTAAGGGTTAAAGAACGTACACCCTATTCAATCTAATGCATTGTAATATATTTAGTCTTTGATGAGATTGTTGTGACTTATTATGTTTTTTCTTTATTTTGCATTTTATATACATAAACAATTCTATCTTTGCTGTTGCATTTCTGCACATTTATTAGTGCAGGGTCTTGTTGAAAGAGCCATTATAGTTTGTATTCTTTGCACAGGAACTAGTCTGTTCCACATGTTTCTACTGACAAACTTTTGGCTATTAAACACATTAAATCTAAAATATATTTAAATGTAATCAATAACAAAAAAGTCGACCTCCCCCCAAACAAATTATTTGAATATTGTCCATCTGCATTGTAATATTGATATTATTGCGAAAAAAACTATTTTCCTATGGACACATAGGGACGCCACTTTTCTTGTTAACAATACACATTTAAAATAATTGTGGAATATATGGTAATAGTAGTCGCGATCAGCAAGACCCTGTATATATTTTGTTGTTATTTGTCATTTACACAAGTGCTATGAATATTCCGTGTACAGTTTTACATCATTTATTGGAACAGAAATTGTTTAGGAAACCCTGGATGTGTCAACACGGTGTGTACTTCTCAAAAGTTAGCTTGTTTTGTGTCGGTGGATGTTCGAAACAAAGTGGTAACGCTTTAATGTAATATGTGACTGGAGAATCTGGGCTTATAGCATTTGTGGCCGGTGTATTTCCTACTGCTAGCACGACAGTCTGATTGCAATCTATATTATTAGAATAGCATGTATCCCACTAGTACCCCTGTTTAGACTGCCCCGATGCGCAATCTGTGTCTACACTGGTCAGAGGCCATAGGCACCATTACTCAGTCCGTTTTAATTGATGTATGCCAGTTTAATGTAAGGATCGATCATGTTTTATGCTGAAAAGATAAATGAGCCAATGAGAAGCTGAATTTTCATTTCTGTTGAATTTTGAAGACTGGAGCAGTTGGAATTTAACTAATAATATTCCACTTTGCTTCAATAGTTGGTCGGGAGCGAAGGGTTAACGATAGGGGTTCCTCCTTATAGGAACCACAATTTGCCCATCATAAAAGTAGTAAGATTATTACTGATCCTACTGCTTTTGGGAGGGGTCCAAGTGATTCTGGTGTGGCGAGGACCTGGCATCAGATCAGGATTATTCTGATTTCAGGGCTGAATATATGAATATACAGGTTTTTTTATTGTAAATATACAGTTCTGATTTTGGAATCCCCCCCCCCCCCATTTGTACATGTACTTGAACATGTACTTGTACAGGTAATATATGGGATTTAGTACTAAACCCATTGACCCGGTCTTAAATGACCTTAGCTATTGATATGCCGTTAAACCCCAACAAACAAACATTTACAAAATTGGACATAATTTAAGAGGAATATATTTTTTGATATACAGGAACTGTAGAATGTCAGTTTCTTATCTGAATTCCCTAATGCTTCACAATAATGTATCACACACTCAGAAGACAAGATCTTGCTTCTGGACATTTTTAAATACCGTATTTTTTTTATTTCTTCTCAAAAGCCCCCATCCATACAGGTGAAAAATGGGGAGATTACACCCCATTAACCCGGCCTAAATGGCTTTAGATGTTGACACTATTAACTAAATAAATAAATTATCCACAAATGTATATGTTGTGACCACCAGTTGAACCGTCTTGTAGAGATGGTTCAAATGAGTGGTCACAACATATGCGTCCATTGAGAAATATATATTTTTTTATTGATCAGAATCTGAATGTGAGGAGTGGAAGGCATACTTAGTGTCGGAATGAATCTGTTTGTGATGCCCTATTTTCTGTAAGACATAGAATACCAATCGGTTGGTCAAGGTGATTTTTGTAAGAGGCATGTTGTTGCATTTTTATATTATATAAGAAAACATTTAATATATTTTTCTAGTCCCGCGGAACTTTTATTCCATTCCTAAACAATTTCTGTTCCTTATAGTTGTTTTATACAGTTTTTGCAAACCATGATGCTGTTCAGTTTTTATCATGGTTTTGATACAGATTTATTTTTACTACGTTAAATATTGGAATGTGTTAGCGGAGTTCGTTATTACCATAGAATGTTGGGTTGGTCGGCATGTGTCTAACACTAGGAGGATGTAGCGAGTTGGAACATCAACTGTGGTTGTCATGAGTGGCGTGTGACATCAGTATATACCGTGACAATTAGCTTGGGTATGTGTGGAGTCGTTGGCCTGTCACGGGGAACTGGGACTTTTCTACAAGTGTTTTAAAAGGTTTCTTCTTGAAATTTAAGCTTTGGTTGGCCGAGGTCTCAGTTATTCCAAAGGAGCCCAGAGCTCCAGATAAGCTGCGTATCTGCTAAAATACTCAATTAAATTGCCAAAAACCGGATTGAAATCAGAAGTAGTGAGTTCAAAAAGCAATAAAAAAAAATTGTGGTACCTTTATCATGCTGCAGAAAACAATAAACAGACCACAAATATGGCACATTTTTCTTACTTTCCATGAAAATACATCTTGGTATTTCATTAGAATTGTCTCCAAGAGACAATTCTAATGAAATGCCAAGACATGTTTTCATTTCGAAGCAAACTAGTCAATAATTGCTGTCTGTTGATGTGTAAACAGTAGTGTGATTTTATTTTACCCAATTAAAATTTTGAAATACACAATTGCTTCAGAAATGTGACAATATTCAATTACTAATTCCTTATTTGGAGCCCTGGGAGCACTTACTTCATGTCTGTGTTTTGGCAATATACATACGTCTTTGGCATTTTCGTATGTGACAGTTGAATCTGGTTATACCCCTTATATGAGTATTACGATTATTCATAATCCTATTTCTTTTAGGGGAAGGGTGACTTGGTGTGGTATAGACCTGGCACCAGGTCAGGTTATTCTAATTTAAGGGCTGAATATATTTTTTCTCGATGTAAATATTCCGTTCTGATTCTGGATCTGCAGTGTTTCTCGGTATGTCTTGGATATTAAAAAAAATATACCCCTTGTCAGTATACCAAAATATGAACTCGAAATCAGGCAGTTTTATCGGCAAATTACCTCGACTTGAAGTTTGATTGGTCGATGCTTAATAGCTGTGCTGGGTATTTTTACTTGTGTGATTTTGAACGTGTGAATGAAGTACCTAATCGGAAAGTTGTATAATCACTGGAGTGTGTATTTGGACAGCAGTTTCATATGTAAGTCCCATGCACCTGTGGCAGGTTATAACATTGTTGGAGAACTCCATTTGTATGATCTTCGTTATAAAGTCGAGCGTGATACATGTTGGGATGTGCCATATTTAACTTCGTAAGGCAGGAACAGATTTGTGTGACATTTTTCCGTGTATTTCAACAAAAATGTGTCCCATTAGCACAGTTAGTAAGTTATTATGAAACAAAACTATGCCATGTCAGCACCTTTGGCTGAGGATGGGATGAGAAGGAATGCATATCTGAACGGTGAATCCATCCTTTATAGGGATTCATATCTTAACCCTTAGACCGCTACACACAACAATTGTCGTCTGCTGTTGCTTTTATATCTTGCCTTTTTTTTTCTCCATAAAAAAACATGATTTGACAGCACTTCAGAATCATTTTCAATGGAAATTATTCTGAAGTGCTGTCAAACCATGTTGTAAATTATTCTAAAGTGCTGTCAAACCATGTTTTTGAATAGAAAAATAAACAGCAGATATAACAACAAAAATAAGATAGCTGTGTAAGGGTTAACAATGAATCTTACTGGGATTCACACCTGAAGCCTAGTGATCCAGTGGGGTAAGGGTGCCTGGCACTGGATCAGAAAACAGTATTTCAATGCTGAAAGTTTTTATTGTGATTTCCGTACCGAATCTACAGTGCTTCTCACATATGATGCATTCCCGTCCTGTATATGACCCCGTTGTTGAACAGACCTAAAATCCCAATCAATCAATCATTACTACATGTGCAACAATTCTCATTAACCTAAATTTTCTGACTCGTGCAGGGCTGCTCAAGTAAGTCGCCCTGCTAACAGCCAGACAATTTTGATTCATTTTCCGTCCCTAAATGACCTTAAAATTGAAAATGGGATGTTAAACCCATTAAATTTTTCACTTTTCAATTCTACTGTGCTACCAAGACATTTTTTTGAATTGAAACCAGGAAATATGATCGTAGTTTCCTGCATTAACAGGTTGAAAACCCAGAATGAGCCAAGATGTATTTCTGTGCTGTCAATGAACGGTTCTTGTTGCTACTGAATGAGCCATCGTACAAACTATTTTGTTCATATTTGATCTGTTAGCGGAATGAACCAATATGATAAAACAAAAACTAGAAAGTATTAAACGTGTATGGTCCGTGGGGGAATGCGCCATGATAAAAACTTGTTCATGTATGTTGGTCATGTATGATTTATGCTTGTTATAATATATATGTACATGTATAGACGGAATGAGACTTATAATACTAATTTTACTGTTAACTATGGGTGACCAAATCTGACATTTTTGCTTGTGTATGACTATAGTTTTATGCCCCGATCGGTATATCAGTAGCCGATTTCACAAAAATTGCAAAGTATACTTATCTTGCTAAGTACACTTTGAGGGAGAAATTTTCAATTTAAGGATAAGTTTATTAATTTTTATTGTACTGAACTTATTACATTATCACAGCCATTTTGGCTGTGATAATGTAATACATTCAGTATAATACTTTTGGTTACTTTTAATCATCAAATATATGCAGTCGTTAGTTCTATATGAAATAATACATTTCTGGAAAAATAAACTCCCTCAAAGTATACTTTAGCTAGATAAGTGTGCTGAGCAATTTTGGTGAAATCGGCTACTGGGAGGCATATAGTGTTTGGAGTGTGTGTTCGTATGTGTGACTGTGGGTCAGATTAAGAAGTTTACGAGTTTCTCCAATTTGCCACCGGGGGCATTTGTGTGTTTTCGTGTTTTCTTTGCATTAAATGTGTTACAACTCCTTTATAGAACATTGTTCTGTGGCTATGTGAGAAGGGAGATGTCTACACAACTTGATAATAGTTTCTAGCTTGGTAGTTCATGGTGAAAAAATACAGCTTTTAATCATATTACTGTGATCCATCTATACCGTCTAGCCAACAGTAACACAATTTGAGATACTACTAATACAATTGGACCGTTGACTGACAAAATGGACTATACAATATTTGCGACTATCATAGTCCCAAATCTGCCTGCTCATCCATGTCGTCTAGTATGGTAGTATCACTGCCTATACTCGGCAACCTTACCTCGTGTCAACGAACACCAGTTTATGATCAGTCTATCGACTATGGGAGGTCAAGGGTGATCAATATTGATGCCGTCGGCCATGACACACCTTGAACCAATAAGTCTCGTGTTTATGTTTTATTTTCCATTTTATTCATAAAAAAAAATGCTTTGACAGTTCAGTAGGTTAAAACGGGATTGAACCCGTTTGCCTGGCCTTACATGACCTTAGCTGTTGATTGGCTGTTAAACACCCATAAACAAACAAACAAACAAAACATCAATGGAAATGATTCAAAGTGCTGTCAAACCATGTTTTTATTGAGAAAGAGCGAAAATTATGAAACAACAGCAGATGACAATTTTGGTTCCCGTCTTTTCAGGGTTAAGGGCGTTTCTATCGGCCGACGGCTCAAATAAATGGTAGATTTTGTCATACACAAGCTTAATGTATTGGTCACCCTGTAAGCGAATGATCCATGTTGATAATGTGTTACGGAATTGGAATGAGTTTGTGTGGTCATTCGACAAAAGTTGAACAAAATTTGTCCAGTATAGACCAGGGGCCCGTTTCACTAAACTTTGTACGACTAAAATGTTCGTAAGAGCAAATTTAAGATCGTTTGGAAATTTCAAATAATGGATTTACATTTATTGTCAATAAATGTAAATCCGATAAGAAAACATTGTTAATGTGAAATTTACAGACTATCAAAAGTTTGCACTTACAAACATTTTATTTGTACAAAGTTTAGTGAAACAGTCCCCTGTCTTATAAATAGGTTACCGAAGTTGGAAAGTTACGAGTAACTTCCCTTAGGCTTACTACAAAGGCATCATTAACATCAGAATTGGCAGAATTTGTCACTTGACATCATGTTGCTCAGTGTAAATTAAGTGGGTGGCAGGTGGGTGAATGCGATGGGTAATTTAACGAACGGGGTTCATCCTTACCGAAATCCCAACTGGAGACCTGGTTTGGCCCTCGCATACGTCATTGCCATTTTGTATGTGACAGTTGAATCTGGTTACACCCCTATGTGAGTTTTACGATAATTCGTAATCCTATTTTATGGGATGGTGCCAAGTGACTTTGGTGTGGTATGGACCTGGCACTATGTCAGGTTTATCTAATTTCAGGGCTGAATATATTTTTGCTCGATGTAAATATTCCGTTCTGATTTTGGGATTTTCCCCCCAATGCAGCAGGTTAAAACGGGATCGAACCCGTTTGCCCGGCTTTACATGACCTTAGCTGTTGATACTCCTCCACTTCTAACATAATGAGGGATGGGCCGTGGCCTAGTGGATATGGCATTGGACTAATGCCGGAGGTTGTGAGTTCAATTCTCACCCTAGGCGTGAAAAAGACTTGCATAGCATGTCCATCCCACTGGTCTGTCGGATGAGACTTTAAAACTGTGGTCCTGTCTCTATATGACCTTAGCTGTTGCTGGGATGTTAAACTTGTTCGCTTTCTAACATAATGAATGCCACGGAAGTAGTTCTAAGACGGATTTTCCAAGTTCTGAAATCTATTTATAAGTTAGGTCTATTATTGTCTGTGAATAGAGCTCATGTCGAATGTATCTTTAAAATATTCTATCTAGAATGGTTCCATGACGATATGAACAGACTGAGCCATGGTTTGTGTGATGATATTAAAGACAGCAAACTATTCTAGAAAAGACATTGGGGAAACGCCACCTTTCCCACATTATGCTTTAACTTGATGCCGTCAGTGAAACACTAATTAATGCCAGCTTCTGGAAATTACCTTTATTGCAATGTCATTTTGAACTATTTAAGCATATTATAGTTATTTCTGTAATGACATTGAAATTTAAGTTAACTTCAGAGAATGTGTGCAAGTTAGTTGAGGCTGTGACTGTAGAAATGGGGCTTATGTGTCACCCATCATACTTCTAACAAGCAAGCAATATAGTTTGTTAGGCTAAAGGAGTGTGCTATTTGATCAGGAACTACGGTACACAAATATCATCAGCCCCATTTCTCTAGTCACAGCCACAATTGCTCATGTATTCTGATTGTAAACAATGATTGCCACTGGCAAGTGCATGCATCTCAAATATAATAGGACTGATTTTGTAAATATCGGCAAAAAGGCATTGCGATAATTGGTAATTCTCTAGTTCAGCTCGTATTGTCATACCGTATGGGCTATTTGTACTGAAAATTAATTTGAAATATTAACCCTTAGACCGCTACTCACAACAATTGTCGCCTGCTGTTGCTTTTATATCTTGCCTTATTTCTCAATAAAAACATGTTTTGACTGCACTTTCCAATGGAAATGATTCTGAAGTGCTGTCAAAGCATGTTGTAAATTATTCTAAAGTGCTGTCAAAGCATGTTTTTGATGATAAAAATGGAAAATAGAAAATAAACAGCAGACGACAAAAAATTAAGATAGCGATGTAAGGGTTAAAGACATTTTTGCTATACACATTACATGTCGCATAGAAATTGGATATTGAATCCCACATTTGCGATATTTGCGATTTTCTGCACACTGAATGTGTGGATTTTCTTATCCATTTTCAGCAAATAGGCCCCATACAGTATGGTGTGATCCAATGATTGACCTTGATTTTCGGAAATTGCTTGGTTACCATTGGATTTAGATGTAATGTATTCCCATACCTTGTATATTCATATATCCAAGCTTGCACTGGTACTCTGCTCTAGATTGTTTTGCATATTAACCCTTGAAAGCCAGGAACCGTAAATTGTCGTCTGCTGTTATGTTACATTTTGTCTTCTTTCTCGATAAAAATGGTTTGACAGCACTTCAGAATCAGTTCCAATGGAACTGTTTCTAAAGTGTTGTCAAACCATGTTTTTAATGAGGAAAATGGAAAATAAAATAAAAAACAGGAGACGACGAAATTTAATTAGGCAGTGTAAGGGGTGAAAAGTGAAAACTGCTATTGAGGTCTGCTGTTTTTGCATATTTGCTTTATTTCTTAATCTTGACAAGAATATGTTTGGCAGTGCATGAAAATCACCTCCAACAGAGCAATTCTCCTTTGCTGTCAAAAAAATGTTGAGAAATATTGAAAACAAAAAAGCAGCAGACGACAAAAATGTATATAGTTTTCTATAGGGAACCCCACATATGGCTGGCAAAATGGGGTTTATAGCATTTGCGGCCAGTCTACCTGCTGGTCTGTTAGCAAACTCCTGCAACCTTATGCTTGTCTAATTTAATGGCGACAAGTGCAGACGCTGATCAAACTGCATGGATCATTGTCGAGAGACAAAATCTTCTCCACAGCATAGATAGAGCCCTGTGCAGGCACCGGGGCGGGATCAACTGATCCTGAGAATAATGCTGCAGTAGCCATTGCTTGTCGTAAAAGGCGACTAAACTGGCTTAACGATTGGGTTCATACTTTCCGGAACCCACTATACCGGATTTGGCCCTCATGTACATTTTTGGCTTTCTTGTATGTGAGAGTTGAGTCGGGCTATGCCCCATATATAAAAGTAAGATTAGCGCTAATCCTATTACTTTTAGGGGATGGGATAAATGATGCTGGTGTGGCGAGGGCCTGGCACCAGATCAGGTTGTTCTAATTTCAGGACTGAATATATATTTTGATTGTAAATATTGAGTTCTGAAGTTGGGATTTACCCCCCTTGGACAGGTGGATATGGGACTCGACCCCGTTGACCCGTCTGCGTGTAGACTCCCTGAGGCTTGTACCTCTATGTCAGAAAAGCGGACGTTAAACCCTATTCACTCACTCACTCCACAGCATAGAATGGGTTCACAACCTGTTAAGTATAAAAATCATACGTTTCAGTTTCAATCGACAAATGTTGATCTATAGTTCTGTTGATAGGCCGTTAAACACCAATAAACAAATAAACAGAAAGTCATAAAATAAAAAGAACATCTTTTGTAAAATCATGCTGATTGATTTTTCATTGTTCCTGTGTTTCAAGGGTTGTTTTTCTCCCAAAGGAATGTACCTTTTTGTATATATTTGTCTACAACTTTTATTTCTGATTTTCCAGTTTAACTTCGCATCTGTAGAAGTACAGGTATTATGTACAGGTGGTAATCTTTCTATAAACCAATTTATAATGTATTATTTAGAGGTATTGCTGTTTTTAGCTGAATTTGTACCTATCCATTTGCTGTGACGAGTTGATTATTTTCTATTTCTGTAAACTGAGGCTGTGACTGAAGAAATGGGGCTTATGGGTTTTGCGACCAGTGTAGTTCCCGATCCGCACAGTCTGATCAGGATCTGCACTGTTCGAAATTGCATCAATAAAACGTCCATAATGCTTCAAACAAACAATATAGATCACTATCAGCAGATCAGGCTACAAGAGTGCCCTATTCGATCAGCAGCTACAGTGGTCACAAATTCCATAAGCCTAATTCACAGCCACAAATTAAGAAAATACATATACAGTGAAGCTTGATGCTGCACTCCGCACAAGAGTAAATGTTTCCCTTCGAAATAAGTGCCTAATTCCTGACAAATTCGGCTACATGCAGAAGATACTGCATAAACACATTTTCGTCGAGTAACGCCAAATTTTTTGTGCCGGTTACTTGATGAAAACTGTTCATGTGATAGCCAAGTGGTATCTCGTCAGGAAACGGATGCATTTTTCTACGTGAAACATTTTACGCCGGTGCAGAGTGCACCACCAGTGAGTCCAGCACGTGATCTGCTAGCGAACAGTGTAAATTACACTGGTTTCACTGGATAGTAACCTGAAACTTATTAATTTAGATCACATTAGATCTGGAATATGTTTTAATAACAATGAATTTATATGCACATGGATGGGTACAATGGAATGTTCTGATAGTCGTAAACATGAGACCAGAAACTACTGGTAGTTGGGAGGTGGGAGGTGTATGTCACTGGGCATGGTTCAGAGTGTGTTCATCTCATTTGTTGCAACCAGACTAAATGATGAGTCTTATTTACTAATTTGAGTAGCAAATGAGAAACGTCATGAGAATTATGTGTATCGTGTCAAAACCTGTTTTTGATGAGAACTATTGGAACTATGAAAGATCACCTGATGACACAATCTTAACTCTGTATCTAAAACAAATTGTTACGAAAGAAAAAAAAAATGTTCTCTGCTTTACATTATACACATTTTCAATATTTCTCAATAAAAATGTTACCAACAGATGATTGTGGTGTGATGATAATTTTTTTTTTAGTTTATGCCTTTTAAGATGAAATAAATGTTGATATAATAATATCCAGATATTTCTCAACAGTTCTGGTTGCAGCGCCAGTAGTTGAAGGTCTATATGGGTGCCGCTGGTATGTAAACCGTACGTAGCTGTTGTGTTTGGTGAAGTGTGGTTGGTTATTAAATTACTTATAGCTCACATCCCGCGTCGTTGTAACTACAAATGCAATCGTCCCCGCACTTCTTGTTGCTGCTGCTGACAGGAATTTAATCTGCAAACCATAGGTCTGGTTCTATCATGGGCGGGTGGAGGTGGGAACATGTTAAGGGTACTTTAACGATCGGGATTCATCGTTACCGGTATCCGTCCTGGAGAACTGGTTTGGTCCTCACGTACGTTTTTTAGAATTCTTGTATTTAAGAGTTGAATCTGGTTATATGAATAAAAAGAAGGATCATTTTTAAATTTGGATGATAAATTGAATAATAATAATTGTATATAGCTGTAAAATTTGGGTAGGTTTCGTGAAACGGACAGTACATTATTATCTTGGACATTGAATATTCTTATGACCCACGTTCTCCTGCTCGAATTTAGGAAGTTTTGATTGGTTGATTCTGAAGTTTGGATTTACCCCCCTCAGACAGGTGGATACGGGACACGACCCCGTTGACCCGTCTGCGTGTAGACTCCCTGAGGCTTGTACCTCTATGTCAGAAAAGCGGACGTTAAACCCTATTCACTCACTCACTTGATTGGTTGATTCAGATGGGCTCTCAGGCTTTCTCGGCCCAGACACGGTCCTATTTCGAGTACAAGCTAGGAGAACATTGGCGTGCTAACGTTTCAGAAGTTGTGACCTGCTATTTATATTTTAAGCAGAGATGCCAACCTTTACGATTTGGGCGTAATGATTACTATCTCGGTATGTCCACTACGCTATTACAGCTGTCGCATTTAGAATTACGATTTTTTTGCGTTGCCGAAAAATAAGCGGCTGGACATGACTTTAACAACAACAACAACAACACATTTCCAAATTTTGATTTAGTAAATTTGTCAAAATAAATGTGTCTGAATGTGAAATTACGATATAAAAAGCAAATGGAAATGAAGCATAGATCGTTCCTGACACAGTGAAAGATGTACTTGTTTCGAAAATTTAAAGGTAAAGGTTTTTTTTTAAAAATGTAATGGGTTTTCGTGGGTTGCATTTTTTTTCTGCCCGTCATTTCGGGTGCACAAATTCGGGTAGACTAACATGCCATGTCTCTATATCATGTTTGACTTCTATTTTTCATTTTATGACTTTTATCATTTACTATTTACTTTGCTATAGAGACTGGCTTCCATCCCATTGGGCCACATAGCGAAATCTAAACTCGAATATTCGATACGAATACGCGCATAATTTTGACACTTCGTGAACTGTTCGATACCGATATCATCTGACAATACGTTTAAATAATATTAATACACCAAATTTCATTCATAATTTATATGCAACTACTTTTTCCTTACTAGTTATTTCTCAACATTTCTTTGTAAAACAGCGTGCATAACACTTTCAGTTTATCACCGTCGCCATTTTTTTCCGAGGTACAATATCGGAAATCTGCAAAGTAACCGACCAATGAAATCGATTGACGTATGTGGGGGTAACCCGTTTCCCGCTCAGATGTCAGATAGTCTGGCAGCCAAGTGTATGGCACGTTCCATGCAGGAGCTTAACTTTATTTTCAATAAAATAAAATATTTTATTGGCGATTTTGATTGCCCAGATCATCAACATCAAGAATCCGACTCATGATGACACTATGTCATCTTTGATCGTTTTAAGAAAGTTGCATAAATCCAAAATGGCTGTCAAACAGGTATAGTGTGTCATATAGTTGTTTCCACATGAGGTATTAGCATACATTAACAGCATAAAGTGGATTTACTTGACTTATCAAGATAAGTGATCAACATTAAATTTCAATTCGCTGTTAAATGGCAAAAATCCAACATGGCCGCCAAACGTAACATGATATTTTGGATATGACTGCTAACACGTACACTCCATATGAAAACAACATGTATACTAATCTTGGATATATTGACATGATAAACGCTTACAGTAAATTTGCTACGTAACTAGACACATTCGTGAAGAGCGAAAGTCCAAGATGGCCGCCATATATACAGAAATTATCCCATGACGATCAGCACAGAGAATAATAATTAAGTATATAATTGCACATGGATGTCATATCGTAGTAAATTGGAATAAAATTACTGAAGTTATGTATACTATGAACGTTTTTACTAACTTAGGAATACAATTAGATAACTACCAATAGCAGAAATCATAGATGGCCGCCAAATATAAAAATAATGTTGCCTAATGTTGCATATAATTACTCGGATTATAAGTAAATATATCTCTTAGATACTTATATACATGGCAGACGTATATATAAAGATAAATTACCTCGCAATGGCAATCATATCGTGTAATGATTAAATATTACATTTCAAAGGAAATAAATATATGGCTAATGGAGGCTCTAGAGATGCAGTATACATGGACAACAACTATTACCCAACAGTCCCAACATTACAAAAAAAACAATCATATTGAAGTGCAGTACACGAAGACATGACAACAAGGATGCCGCTTTGGTATTGTCAAAACAGTCCAGTTGGGTCGTTGAACCTGATTAGACATCATATAATTTCTCCCGCAAACCTCTCCATCATAAGTGAAAAGGACAGTATTATACATGGCAATGATGAATCAAAAATGATTAATGGATGTATACTGTACAAAAAAAGACATTAATTACACAAAATATATCGGTTTCCGTAATTGAAAGCTAATATTGTAAATATAACTGTAAGAAAACAATGATATAATTATGATGACACAAACAGCATTTTCATATTAGTCTATTCAATTGCGTGAATACTGTATGCCTCATATCCATATTATGGTACCTTGAAGTTTGTCACGTTCTATATATGGTTGTGTACCATGTGTATTGCTGTCTGCATGTACTATGATCGTTTTTGTTACCGTGAGTGTTTAGTAGTGGCACAACTAAATTGTCTGTCATATAATATCGATTACAATTGTATTAGCTGTGTCCTACCTGTGGTATTTAATATATAGCATCTCCATGTTCTTCTCGGAATTATTATATTTTTGATTACGGTTGTTTTCTTTGATCCACATTTATGTATACTGACGGCGTCATGTTTTTACAGATCATATGCATTCACCGGTGCTGAATTCTGTCATATGTTTAAATAAGTAAAACTCATTAAATGGCATATAACTACACAATAATTCGACAAAAATAAAGTATATTGTAAAGTACAATATATCTCCCTGCCAACAATAGAAGTATGAATGCTGCTATGGAATGGCAAGACAAGACAAAACAATATCAAAATATCTAACTGAATGCACGAGTTTAAATCTTATATTATAATATAATTGTATTACTATTATAAGGGTGGGTGGAAGGTGCGTGCAAGCGATGGGTAATTTAACGATCGGGGTTCATCCTTACCGGAATTCTGACTGGAGACCTGGTTTGGCCCTCACATACGTCTTTGGCATTTTGTATGTGACAGTTGAATCTGGTTATACCCCTTATGTGAGTATTACGATTATTCGTAATCCTATTTCAGGGGAAGGAGCCAAGTGACTTTGGTGTGGTATGGACCTGCCACCAAGTCGGGTTATTCTAATTTCAGGGCTGAATATATTGTTTCTCGATGTAAATATTCAGTTCTGATTTTGGAATTTTCCCCCCAATGCAGCAGGTTAAAACGGGATCGAACCCGTTTGCCCGGCCTTACACTATTATAAGGTACTATATTCATATCCGGCGGCCATATTAGACTTACGTTATTGCCGATGCTGTCTAATGGTGTATATCAAGGTGTAATTACATAAGCTGTTTACTACACAAGTTAGTTATCAGGTAATATGATATTTGGTGGTCACCTTGGACTAATGCGATTGAAACATGTGTCTAAATACATACCCAATGTATTGGAATAATTATATACCTAAATACAATATTGGTATGCAAATTCGCTCTGATATGATTGCAAGTATATAGTGTTTCTTATTTCAAGATACGGTTGCATGTACATTGTAATATATTCATATATGGCTGCCATCTTGGACTTGTGTTACATAGATTAGTATATAATTTCACATCAAAGTTACAAAAAACACACCTTCATTGTTTTAAACACATAATTAAAAAACGTATATTCTTTGATTTGACGACTTAGTGAAAGTATGTAAAATTGTCACATTTGGCGGCCATCTTGGATTTTTTCTATATGCAGTTAAGGAATTGAATTTTAAAGTTGCCCATTTGTGTCAACATGTTAATACATTCATTATACTCTCTTAGATGGTTTAATTTCCTCCTGGGGATGCAATTATATCGCACAATATATCTTGGTGGCAGCCATCTTGAATTTATGCAGATTTCTCCAAATGCTCAAGGGTAACAGATTGTCATCAGTCGGATTCTAAAACTAGAAACATAGGCAAAATCAGTAATAAAAAACTTAAGTTATTCAAAACGAAGTTAAGCCCCAAAATCGGCCTTTGGTCGCCGGACTAAAAACAGAATTACTGAAGTTAATTTATTCTGCCAGAAATTCTTCGGCAAAATGGCGACAGTAGCGTGTAAACTTTGTACACTTTATGTAGTCGGACAAAAGGAGCGATAAACACTTTATTTGAATAGGCAAGTCACCCATTGTAACTCATACAGGCTATTTAATATAATTTCTGGCTTTGCACTGCTGGTTTAGCACCATTAGATGCGTATTTAGACAATAATCGACAGATTTCAAATCTTGAAATCAAGTCGCTACAGTAGGTATCTTTGAGGTCTATGGCTGTAACGGTAGTGCTATGTCTAAAATTCGGGTAGTGGGCATAGGCACTTTGTGGTATGAATGACAACCAACAGTGATATCCAACTTAACTCAGATATAATAATAAACTAAGGTGTGACGGCAGCCGTCTTTTCAACCAACGGAAGTGACGTGATTTACCTTGGCTTGGGCCCGGCTCGATAATTGTAAGTTACACGCACACGCGATTGGTAACTTACAATTATCGAGCCGGGCCCAAGGTAAATCACGTCACTTCCGTTGGTTGAAAATATGGCTGCCGTCACACCTTAGCTTATTATTGTATCCCCCGGACTACCGTCGGGGGATACTATGGATTTGACAGCGCGCCGCGTCCGCGTCCGCGGTCCGCGTCCGCCGTAGACACTTCTTGTCCGGAGCATAACTCGAACACCCTTTGGAATATTTTCATGAAACTTCACACATGCATAGACCACGACCCGAAGGTGTGTCGCGCACAGAATGACAACTCTTGCATAGCTAATTTTTTGAGTTATCTCCCTTTTTTGTTTCTCGCACTGATTTCGTGTCCGGAGCATAACTCCACCACCCTTTCGAATATTTTCATGAAACTTCACACATGCATAGACCACGACCCGAAGGTGTGTCGCGCACAAGAATGACAACTCTTGCATAGCTAATTTTTTAGTTATCTCCCTTTTTTGTTTCGCGCACTGATTGACCATAACTCGACCACCCTTTGGAATATTTTTATGAAACTTAACACATTCAATTAGACCACGAACCGAAGGTGTGTCGTGCACAAGAATGACAACTCTTGCATAGCTAATTTTTGAGTTATCTCCCTTTTTTGTTTTCGCTCACTGATTTCCTGTCCGGAGCATAACTCGACCACCCTTTGGAATATTTTCATGAAACTTCACACATGCATAGACCACGACCCGGAGGTGTGTCGCGCACAAGAATGACAACTCTTGCGTAGCTAATTTTTCAGTTATCTCCCTTTTTTGTTTTGCGCACTCTACAAACTGGACAATAATGCATGAAGACCTGTTTTCTCGTCTGCTGTATACCTTTTCTCGTGTGCTCTGTACACCTTACCTCGTAAGAGAGAACAATAGAAACTGGGAGAACCATGTGCTAAGCATGGGCTAGCATGTGCAGATGTCCACTGCTTGACCACTGCTTGACCACTGCTGACCAGGTAATTTATACAGGTAAATCACTACATTGGGTACTGTGTTGAAAATATTGTGGCATTATGTGGACCCTCCTCTGCAGATATATGTAGATAAATATAGGACTATTAAAAAAAAATCTGGTCTCCAATAGCAAGCATTATTATTTTTAAACTTTTTTTTGTCATTTTTTTTTTTTTTTTTTTCATTATTTTTTTCATTTTTTTTTTTCAAATTATTTTTATTTCAATTTGACTGGAAAAATAATCTGGGCTCCAGTAGCAAGCATTATTATTTTTAAACTTTTTTTTTTCCATTTTTTTTTTTTCATTTTTTTTTTTCAAATTATTTTCAATTTTTGTCCAGTAGCAGAAGGTCGTAAGTGCTATATACAGACTATTCACCTGTACATGTGCTAGCATGTGCAACTGACCACTGACCACTTACAGGTAATTTATACAGGTAAATGATTATATTACATTTCCGTAAACTGTGTTGAAAATATTGTGGCATTATGTGGACCTGTGCAGATATATGTAGATAAATATAGGACTATTAAAAAAAATTCTGGGCTCCAGTAGCAAGCATTATTATTTTTAATTTTTAAACTTTTTTTCCATTTTTTTTTTTTCATTTTTTTTTTCAAATTCTTTTTCTTTCAATTTTTGTGTCTAGTAGCATAAGGTCGTAAGTGCTATATACAGACTATTATCATATAATAAAACAATTATTGACTAGTGAGCCATAGAATATAATCTGATGTTCTATGGTTCACTAGTCAATAATTGTATAATATGTTCGGGCCAGTGAAAATTGCTTTCGGGCCCAGGCTCGAGGTCAAGGCGGGACAAGGCGAGGCATCTGATTCCGCGGAATTCTTGTTTACTTATCTCCCTTTGTTGTTTCGTGCTCTGATTTTGTATCCAAAGCATAACTCGAACACGCATATACGCCTTGCTCTAATGGTCCTCTACCGCCCTGTGCCAAATCCACGTTCGTTCTGCCCCCGTCAAGCCCAGGGTCAAGGTCACATACTTAGTGCTTCAAAAACATTAACGCTTGGGTAAATATCTTATACTTTCTGTTTTCTTTCATGGATCATGGATCGTCTTCATATTTCATATACATTGCTCTAATGGGTTCCTCTACCGCCCTGTGCCAAATCCACGTTCGTCCTGCCCCACCAATCCCAGGTCAAGGTCACATACTTGGTGCTTCAAAAACTTTAACGCTCAGGTAAATATCTTATTAATAATTTTTATTTCCATTCACGGATCAACTTCATATTTCATATACGCGTTGCTCTAATGGTCGTCTACCGCCCTGTGCCAAATCCACGTTCGTCCTGCCCCCGCCAAGCCCAGGGTCAAGGTCACATACTTAGTGCTTCAAAAACTTTAACGCTCGGGTAAATATCTTATAATTTCTGTTTTCTTTCATGGATCATCTTCATATTTCATATACGCATTGCTCTAATGGTCCTCTACCGCCCTGTGCCAAATCCACGTTCGTCCTGCCCCCGCCAATCCCAGGGTCAAGGTCACATACTTGGTGCTTCAAAAACTTTAATGCTCAGGTAAATATCTTATAATTTTTCTTTCCATTCACGGATCAACTTCATATTTCATATATGCGTTGCTCTAATGGTCCTCTACCGCCCTGTGCCAAATCCACGTTCGTCCCGCCCCCGCCAAGCCCAGGTTAACATCATATACTTAGTGCTTCAAAAACTTTAATGCTCAGGTAAATATCTCATAATTTCTGTTTTCTTTCACGGATCAGCTTCATATTTCATATATGCATTGCTCTAATGGTCCTCTACCGCCCTGTGCCAAATCCACGTTTGTCCTGCCCCCGCCAAGCCCAGGGTGAAGGTCACATACTTGGTGCTTCAAAAACTTTAACGCTCAGGTAAAAGAAAATTTTGACTTGCAATTTGGCCTCATTTATTATCAAAGCGATATGTGGGACATCCGTGTTCTATGAACACATTTTCTAGTTTATTAAACTTCACACATGCATAGAAGACGACCCAAAGGTGTGTCGCACGTAAGAATGACAACTCTTGCGTCGTTAATTTCTTAGTTATCTCCCTTTGTTGTTTCGTGCACTGATTTCGTGTCTGGAGCATAACTCGAACACCCTTTGGAATATTTTCATGAAACTTCACACATGCATAGACCACGACCCTAAAGGTGTGTCCCGCAAGAATGACAACTCTTGCATCACTAATTCTTTAATTATCTCCCTTTGTTTTTCCGTCACTGATTTTGTCTCCGGAGCATAACTCGAACACCCTTTTTTCAAACTACTTGTGTATCTGGGGAGGGGGATACACATGCGCTTGTCGACAAGCGTCCATTTCTAGTTATATCTGAGTTAAGTTGGGTATCACGGTTGGTTGTCATTCATACCACAAAGTGCCTATGGTAGTGGGCACAGAAATGCAGTTTGCTATGTATACATAAAGTACAACTGCACACCTTAACGTTTTATGCCTTTGAATTTGAGCTGAAATCTTTTAGTGGGCTATAGGCTTTATATTCATAATTTAAATCACCGCAATCTCTTGAAATAGAGTATATTTAAGTAATTTATTTATTTAATTTAATGTTTTTTTTGTGTGGATGCGAGGGATATGCCTCGGAACTCACTATCTGACCAGCGGCCTGCATCGTTAGGAATGGAATGGAATGGTCCTTAACGGCCCATCAACACAAAAGAGTATCATTTAGGGCCAAGCAATGTGCATCGTTAGGTCGTGTGTCGATGCCGGCCACACGCAATCATTATTCATTGGCTTTGTGCAATGTTGGCATCTCTGTTTTAAGTACGCCTATGGTTTGATGCTCGGTATCATGTCATCTGTCTGATTTCGAGTACAAGCCTCTATATGGAATAAAACACAAGACGGGAAGTTAACTAAAAGTAACCAAAACGAACAAGACAAATTAGTTTAGCACAATTATTGTAGTCTGTTTATTTCCGTCGGCTATCTTTGATAAATTAGAAATAATGAAAACTTGATCCATGTGTATAGTAGATAGTCCTCGACGTGTGCTCTGGCTTCTTCCTCGGTCTCAGATCAACCTCTCGTCATACCAGGGCTTGCCAAAGATCCAGTCATATTCTGGAAGCAGAAACGGGCTAATATGTGGCTGTGACTGGAGAAATGGGATTTGTGACTAGTAGTTCTTGATCAAATAGCGCACACATGTAGCCTAACAACGACCTACATTGCTTGTTAGAAGCATGATGGATGTTTCATTAAACGAATGCCGTACAGTGCATATCCTGATCAGACTGCGGATGCACAGGCTTATCTGGATCTACACTGGTCGCAAAACCCACAAGCCCCATTTCTCCATTCACAGCCTCGTATGACAAAACCGGGTATACTGTTCTTGTGATCATTGAAGACCCAGCTCAGCCTGCAGATCCGCGCAGTCTGTACCGGGTCTTCATTGTTCCTCCTTCAATCGGCAAACCATCCAGTAATCCAGTAAAGAAGGTAATCAGCCATTTGGATGGTTGCTTGGACTTTACCCGAATATTCACGCGGTCTAGACTATTAACTTTACAATTTGGAAAACAAAAATTGTCGCCTGCTGTTGTTTTATATGTTGTCTTTATTCTCAATAAAAGCATGGTTAGGCAGCGTACATGCATTTATACAACTATTAATATTTATAAGATAATAGAACAGTCCAAAATAATTATGCAAATTAAAGGTCAGACGGACAGTTGACACTGAAGGCACAGGGTCACCGAGCTACTGTACTTACCGTGTCTATATGGGCTGATGTAGCGCCCAGTGCTGACGTCAACACTCTTCCCATCTGTGACGTCATCTCCGTGTCCAGTATTGATCACACCACCGATGTCTTCCCCTATGTGTCAGAAAGTGATGCATCTAAGGAAATTGTCCTTGAAACCAGTGCTGCTATTGTAATGGAATGGACTTTATGTGTCTGTTACTGGAAAAACGTGGATTATGTATTTTGCGACCAGTGTAGATCTCTATCAACATTCGCACAGTCTGATCAGGACCTGCACTATTCGCCATTCCATCAATGAAACATCCATGCCTCTAACAAGCGTGGTAGATTGTTATCATGCTACAGAGTGTGCTATTTCATCAGGAGCTACACTGGTCACATAAGCCCCATTTCTCCAGTCAAAGACATATGGGACACGCCATGTGATTTTGTACATTCGGACATCTGGGTAAATTTCATGAAATATGTTTACAAAATTTACAATATTTTCCGTAAATTGCGTCAAAATATGACAATAATACATCAATTATATTACATTAATTATATTCAGCATGTACTCTGAAACTTTTGTCAATTTTTGACTTTATTTGTGACAAAATATTGTAAATTTTGTAAACATATTTTATGAAATTACGCAGATGTACGAAGGTACAAGATCACATGGCGCGTCTCATATATCATGAATACTATTTAGTCGCATTGCCTTGGATAAAGAATGCAATCTGCATATAATTTATTAAATCGGTAACTTCGTTCATACATGTCAGAAACAGTAAATGTAACCAACATTGGTGAAACGTATCCACGTTGTAGTATATGAGAAATAATATTCTTACTGTCATGTCATGCGCTGACAGTATAACTCTTTATAAACGACAGTGGAACCTCTCTAAACCGGACACCCTGTGTACCTAATTATGCTTAATTGATATGTGTTTCACTGTAATTTATATCACATTCGTATCTATTCGATACTGAAAATAGCAAAAAAATGTTCATGGGGTGCTTAATTACTGTGGAACCTCTCTAAACCGGACACCATGTGGACTTTCCAGGGTGTCCGGTTTGGAGAGATTCCACTGTATATGATCAGTTCCGTGGATGACTGTTTCGTTTGTCTGGAATTGTCAACTCACCGAAGTGTCCACACATAGCCAGCATGCTAGATTTAGCCTCCACAGTCGCATCGTCACCGTGCGTCGTGGCATCAGTTGCTGGTCTAATCGCATCGCCATCTCTACTGGTGTTGGCTGCGTCGCGATTGTTGGACTTGGGAGTTTGGGCGTCATCTGAAGAAGCGGTGGTGTTCGGGCCTGCTTCATACTTGGCACCTGTCTTCGGCGCATGAGACGCCTTGCCTGTTGCTCCCTCTACTCCACCACCGGCCGGTGGTGTTGCCTTTGTGACTTTGTCATCCAAGTTGGTTTTCCGGACATCTACCGCCTGTGTGTTGTTGGCAATATGCCATGCCTTTGCACGAGTACCGCTAGTCTTACTAGATAAACCCTGAAAGTATTTAGATATAAATATTAATGCACTGTTTACAAGCATGATGGGTTATATGTGCAAATGTGCGCTAAGTTATAACGACAGAAATGATGTAGACATGCTGGGTAGCAAGTCAGTACGTTATATGTCCATGTACATGTGAAAGATATGTCTCCACTGTATTTTAATGCATAACTATATTTTATTTATTAAACACAAATTGAATGGATTTACTAATTCGGAACTGGCATTTCCGAGGCGGTTGTGAATTATTCAGAAATAAACTGATTCCCGACTCTTGGAATAAATATGTTTCTGTGTCTCCCCGGGAATAACTTTGTTAATGTGAATAATTGTGCGTAGTTTATTTCCATAACTGTATTATTCTGAGTGTACCTCTCTGTTCTTCAGCGCCTCCTCTCCCCTGGCCAGCTCCGTCCTCCATTTCGCCACGAACTTCTCTGTGTTTACAGCCAACCGTCGGCCCCTCTCTATCGCCTGACGGACCCGGCTCCCATTGCCCTCCCGTCCAGGGTGCAGTATCTGGGACTTCAACTTGCTCCATCGCCACCTCAGTATCGCCGACTCCACATAGATCTGCATGTCGATGGACATGCGGTTATCTCCATCAGGTATTGCACTGGCTGCCGGCTTTTTTGGAGGGGGACTCTTGACATCGTGACCAGCACGGGCGGTTTTGGCTGGACTCTTGATATCGTGACATGCACAGGCGGTGTTGGCAGCTGCCGGATTTTCTGGAGTAGGACTCTTGATTTTGTCACCTGCACGAGCAGTGTTGGCAGCTTCCGGCCTTTCTATAGTAGGACTCTTGATATCGTGGCTTGCATGGGCGGTTTTGGCAGCTGCTCGGGTGGTTACAGACAGTGCTGGGACCGCAGGCATCTCTGGGACACGACCTGCCTCACTGACGGTGGCAGCATTATTCCCGTGTTTCCAGTCAGAAGTCGGGCGTGTTGGTACGGTAACTTTGACCTCAGATGTAGCTGTACCTTCGGCCACAGGAACCTTATCTGCGAAGGTCGCTATGTTTGTGGGAACCCCACCAGCCTTGTCGCTAACGTTAACCTGTAAGTGTTTGCAAATGTAATGCTATGTTTCTACACGATAACTTAATAGTACATTAACTTCGTAAATATAACCAGAGACTAAAACTCATCTGGTATATTGGGTCCCAGATATTGAAGAATCGTTCAGTGGTAATGGGCATACGTATACTACTCATCATATCAGTCACGGATAAGTGATGGGGAAACGTCTTCCGTATCAATACATATTCTGTAAATTTATTCAGCAGCTTGAAAAGTTGTTTCACGCTGCCATAAAATTCTTAATAAACATGAATTGTGAAATTAATTATTTATATGTATTGTTTCTTTAGGATATAGTTTTCCAAAATGAATGTGGTTGACTTTATTCAATTTTTAGCTCGCCTGCACGAAGTGCAGAAGAGCTGGCATACCCCCGGCGTCGTCGGCGTCCACAAACTTAACGTTGGTGTAAATATCTTATAACTTCTGTTTCCTTTCATGGAACACCTTGATATTTCATATATGCATTCCTCAGATAACCCTCTAGCATACTGTAGCAAATCCATGACCAACCACCCAACCCTTACCCCAAGGTCAAGGTCACAAACTTAGCACATTCATAAACTTAACGTTGGGGTAAATGTCTTATAACATCTGTTTCCTTTCATGGAACGCCTTGATATTTCATACATGCATTCATCTGATGATACTCTATCGTGCTATAGCAAATCCATGACTCACCGCCCACCCCTTACCCCAAGGTCAAGGTCACAAACTTAACACATTCATAAACTTAACGTTGGGGTAAATATATTATAACATCTGTTTCCCTTCATGGAACGTCTTGATATTTCACACATGCATTCCTCAGAAGACCCTCTATCATGCTGTAGCAAATCCACGACCCACCACCAAGCCATTACCCCAAGGTCAAAGTCACAAACTTAGTACGTTCATAAACTTAACGTTGGGGTAAATGTCTTATAACATATGTTTCCTTTCATGGAACGCCAGGATATTTCATACATGCATTCCTCACTCAGATGACCCTCTATTATGCTGTAGCAAATCCACGAGCCACCACCCAACCCTTACCCCAAGGTCAATGTCACAAACTTATCATGTTCATAAACTTAACGTTGGGGTAAATGTTGTGTAACTTCTGTTTATTTACAGGGAACACCTTGATATTTCATACTTGCATTCATCTGATAATATTCTATCGTGCTATAGCAAATCCATGACCCACCCCTTTCCCCAAGGTCAAGGTCACAAACTTAGCACATTCATAAACTTAACGTTGGGTTAAATGTCTTATAACATCGGTTTCCTTTCATAGAACGCCTTGATATTTCTGACATGCATTCATCTGATGATACTCTATCGTGCTATAACAAATCCATGACCCATCGCACACCCCTTACCCCAAGGTCAAGGTCACAAACTTAGCACATTCATAAACTTAACATTGGGGTAAATGTCTTATAACATCTGTTTCCTTTCATGGAACGCCTTGATATCTCATACATGCATTCCTCAGATGACCCTCTATCATGCTGTAGCAAATCCACGACCCACCAACCAACCCTTACCCCAAGGTCAAGGTCACAAATTTAGCATGTTCATACATTTAACGTTGGGGTAAATGTTGTGTAACTTCTGTTTCTTTAAAGGGAAAGCTTTGATATTTCATACATGCATTCGTCTGATGATCCTCTATGGTGCTACAGCAAATCCATGTCCCATCCCCACCCCTTTCCCCAAGATCAACATCATAAACTTAACGTTGGGGTAAATGTATTTTTATAACTTCTGTTTCTTTACAGGGAACACCTTGATATTTCATACATGCATTCATCTGATGATCCTCTATTGTGCTACAGCAAATCCATGACCTATCCCTTTCCCCAAGGTCAAGGTCACAAACTTAGCACATTCATACATGCATTCATCATGTGAATAGCTATCATGCTGTAGAAAATCACCAACTTAGTGCATTCATGAACTTAACATTGGGCTAAATTGTGTATAACTTCTGTTTTCAGGGACCGTATTGATATTTCTTACATGCATTCATCTTAATATGCTATATCATGCTATAGCAAATCCACGACCCACCTTCCACCACTGACCCCAATGTCAAGGTCCACCGCACACCCCTTAACCCAAGGTCAAGTTATATAATTGTCATGTTTTTTATATGACTGTGCCAAGTTTGAGTGAAGGCTGCCAACAGGTGAGCTTCGTTGTGTTCTGACAACTCTTGTTTACTTTTATCATATACGTATAACATAACATATCATAACATACATATAACATAACATATCATGGCGATATTTAAATATATTGATCAAATCATATTATTACCTGTTGTTCTGATGGTTTTGCCGTCTTCTTGGCCTTCTGATTCGTTTTCTTCTCCACTGGATGTGATGTCTGTTTCTTCTGCTGTTGCTTCCTCCAGCCGCCCTTCGGCTCCACAATTGTCTTGGCTTGGTCGCACATCCGCGCTCTTCCAGCCAGATATTTCTGTGTACTCTCTTCTCCCTCCTTCTTCAACTTCTTAACCAACCATTTGCCCCACATGGAGCGCTTGATATCTTCATCAATGACAAGTGTCCCGTCACCCCCCACAGTAACGCCCTCTACCCCGCCCAGGTACTCTACGCGACCTTTGTCGCCGATGTAAGTCTTGGACTTTGCCGCTGCATCTCGTTCAAATTTCCTCGAGAACCATTTTATCCTCCTGGCGCTCAATAACTCCTGATTTTCCATGATTTTGTCGTCGATTTTGGCTGAATTGCCTTCTGTACCATTAACATTCATGATATATTCAGCTCTATCAATGATTTCGCCGTTTATATGCGTTAAATAATGGTTTTATATTGCAAGCGTGAAAATGAACATTCACTCTGCTAGCGGGACTTAAAGTCTGACGCTAACGTAATTCGTTGTCAGCGGTAACGACGTCGACGTCACGTAATACACAAATCGTTCAAACGGACAAAAAACAATATTTGCTTTTATTTATAACAGCATCACGTTATTTGTCAATGACACCACTTGCATTGTAGTGTGTATGTATTGTATTTCTAAATTAAACTGAAGCTTACTAGCACGTTTCTCCTGTCTGAAACGCATGATTTATTTCAGTGCCAGCTAGTAATTCCTATAATATTCATTCCAAATATTTGGTAGTCGTTTTGTAATCAACTTGTGCGGGACGTGTATATCCGGTGAGGCATCACGGGAATTGTAACGCCCGATCTTCATAGAGGATGGAGGGCAGCGCTAGAAAAACACCCCTGACCTAATTAATTTCATTTGAATATCATATATGTGGCAGTGACTGGAGAAATAGAGCTTATGGGGTTATGAGATTTGCGACCAATGTAGCTCCTGGTTAAATAGCACACTCCTGCAGCCTGATACCGATCTATATTGCGTGTTAGAAGCATACTGGGTGTGTTTCTTTAATGAAATTACGAATAGTGCAGATCCTGACTGACTGTGCGGATGCACAGGCTGATCTGGATCTACACTGATCGCAAAACACATCAGCCAAATTTATCCTGTCACTTTTATATGCAAATTGGTAGAACAGGTACAAGAACAAGCAAACGCTTACAGCTGATGCAATGGATTAAAGAAAATGATTTTGCTATTTGTTTTATTCAAGAAGCACATTTTACCGCAAATGTTAAAACACAATGGGAAAATGAATGGGACGGCGATGCTTATTTCAGTGGGAATTTTAGTAATAAAGAAGGGGTGGGTATTCTAATATCACCAATCTTTGAGTATAAAATAAAACAATATATCGAAGCAGTAACCGGCAGAATGCAAGTTCTAAAAATATGTATATCAGATAATGATTATACACTAATTAAATTATATGTTCCGAAAGAAAACAGATTTAACTTTTACCAAAATATGGATAATTATATGGAATCTTTCAACACAATTTTAGACCCGGATCTTGACAATAAAAATGGAAGAAAAGATACAAATAAAAAGACACGAGACAAATTATTATCTATCATGAATAAATACAATCTACTCGATATTTGGAGAATTCTTAACACTAATTCAAGAAAATATACATGGCATTCAAATACTAAGCCGCCAATATTTTGTAGATTAGATTATTTTTTAATTTCTGAAAACATAAGAAATCGTGTAGCAAATAGTAAGATTACCACAGGATAGAGGGTGGAGAAAAGAATACAAAATACTTTTCTAATCTCGAAAATGAAACGGGCAGAAAATAAAACTATAACTAGACTGAATATAAATAACAATAGTATTACACATGACAACGAAATACGACATGAGCAGCAATAATATTATAAAAAGTTATGTACAAACAAAAAGACATGCAAGCAACTAATCATGATTTTTTCACGAATAATAATGAACATATATTATCGGAAGAAGAGAAACAAAATTGTGAAGGCAAGTTACCTGCATATATTTCGGTATAGTTGAGATAGGTGCACATGTCCAACAAACGCAATTTATTATTCTCTTAGCAAAATATTACATAATCAAATGTAAGTATAACAAAAACTAGCTGGCCTTTAATAATTGTGTGCATTACTTGAAGCATAGTACCAAGATTGAAGAAATAATAGCTCAAAGACAAGATAAATTGGATAAACACAACAATAAGTGGGAACACATTAATATCTAATACGTATATATATACATAAGTGGGTGTGTTTAAACAGGACCGTCAAAATTAAGAAACAAATATATTAGCCTTCAAGTTATGTTCAATCGTAGTATCGGGTGGCATGGGGCTGCATCGTGTGCACGGGAAAATCGTACATGTATGTACCACTTCATTGTCACCGGCTGGAAATTCATCCATTCTTTCTTTTTTATCTAACTTATCCTTCTTTTCATTTGCGCTGAGAAATCTATCTCGGTTTTCTTATTTATAGGGACGTAGCAATTTTGTTATCGTATTTTTTTATTTTTTATTTGTGTTATTTTTCTCATATCACTTAGTTTTCCCTTACCCCCCCCCCCCCACCCTTTTTCTCATATTTCTATATTTGTGGATGTGGTTGGAGAAATAGCGTTTATGAGGTATGTAACCAGTGTGGCCCCAGATCGTCCTGCGCATTCGCGAAGCCTGATTAGGGACTACGCTGTATAGCCCTACAGACAATAAAACATCCATCATGTCCCCAGCATACTATATCTGCCATCATGTCCCCAGCATACTATATCTGCCATCATGTCCCCAGCATACTATATATGCCATCATTAACCAACAGGGTTGCGTTAGGTAATATCTCTTTTGCCGCCGAAGTAACATAAACTCTTTTCCTCCAATCGCTGCCACACATGCTGTATATGCACTATACAAATTTCTCATGCCATGATCATATATGTACATGTATACACGTACTTGTATCTTTGTTCTGTAAAGTATTGAGAAATAAAATATTGAATGACAAAAAAAAAGTTATCTGAATATGAATGTAAGAATTGCATAAAGGAAATGAAAAATAACAAAAGTCCAGGTTCAGATGGAATTTCGGTTGAATTTTACAAACTATTCTGGAATGATATCAAAGATTATTTTATAAATTCCATGAATTATTCATTAGAGAACGGAAACTTGAGCGAATTACAAAAACAGAGAGTACCAAAAAAAGACAGTGATTTATCCATTCTTACAAACTGGAGACCGATATCCCTTCTTAATGTCGATTATAAAATTGCTACAAAAGCTATTGCAAACAGGCTGAAGAAAGTATTACCATCAATAATAGATCATACTGGATTCATTAAGGGGAGATACATTGGAGAAAACATCAGAACATTATGCGAATCGGTAGACTTTTTGAATGAAAGTAATTCTCCGGGTTTATTATTCTTTGCAGATTTGAAAAAGCCTTTGATAAAGTTGAACATGAATACCTTCTAAATGTCATGCAATATTTTAATTTCGGCAACGACATTATTAAATGGATTAAACTTTTTTATTCAGACGCAAAAAGTTGTGTTACAAATAATGGTTACTTATCAGATTGTTTTCTCAATAAACGAGGTGTCCGTCAATGCTGTCCATTATCACCATACATATTCATAATTGCAATAGAATTATTATCAAAAGCAATAGACAATGAAAAAGATATAACTGGGATTAAAATGAGTAACATAGAACTTAAAAGACAATGTTTGCTGATGATGCTACATTATATTACATGGTACACAGAAATCATTCGAAACATTAACCCTTTCAATACCAAGTAACTTAATAGGATGTTCCATGCCAATGTTTCAGACTATTCCATTTATAAAAAGGGGATATTTTTTGTTCTCAAAAATATGAAAATTACTTTCAAACAGTGCAGATCCTGATGAGAAGGCTCGTTACGAGCCGGCTCATCTGGATCTGCACTGTTTGCATATAGCGGACTTTCGGGTACAAAGGGTTAACAGTATTAACCCTTTCAACACCAAGCAACTTAATAGGATGTTCCATGCCAATGTTTCACGCTATTTCATTAATTTTGTTCATTCAAATTATCCCATTCTTCTAAAAGGGTAATCTGTACGACGTTTAAAATTATTAGCAAACAGTGGAGATCCTGAAGAGACGGCTCATTACGAGCCGGCTCATCTGCATCTGCACTGTTTGCAAACATTGTCTCAATAGAGGTCTGTCACGGTGGTGTTGGAAAGGGTTAATATACCTTATAGATGAATTCAGTAAAATTTCGGGCCTCAAACTCAATACAAAAAAGTCTACAGTACTTCGGGTACTTTTTCAAATGATATTAAACATATGCACGAACTAAACCTTACTCCGAAGATACAAGAGTTCGTCAAAAGTATTAAGACATGGAAAAAAAAGAAAACTAAGTTTATTATGTAAAATTACTGTGATCAAAACATTTGCTCTTCCGAAACTGATATATCCATTAACAGTCTTACCTGACCCACCAGACAGCATAATTAAAATAATTGAAAATAAATTGTTTGATTTTATCTGGGATGGCAAACCCGATAAAATAAAGCGGAACACAATAATTCAAACATATGAACACAGGGGTTTAAAGATGGTCGATATAGAGAGTTTTATAAAAGCGATAAAAACATCATGGGTAAACACGTATGTGATGATAAAAACCATGGCCAGTGGAAACTGCTATACACACAGAAACTTGAACCATTTGGTGGGAAACTAATTTTCGAATTCAATATAAAACCACAGTATATAAAATACATATGTAAAGAACATACTTTCCTATTCAATGTTTTGACATCATGGGCTAACATAAATTTCTCAGAAAAAAAACCCAACGTATATCAATAGAAATTATATGGAATAATTATAATATAAAGTATCAAAACAAAACAATATACATTAATTCTTGGCACGAAAGGGGTATTAAATTTATATACTGAGCAAAACTAGAAACGTCCCTCCATGTTTAAGGAAAGATTCATCAAAAACCAAAAGGGTTACTTTTAAAAATCAAAATGGAAAAACAAGTTCATTCATTTCTGTATCAAAGCCAATAAATTGCATTTGGATATCTTGTTAAATATTCGAGAGATAACCGGCCAAGGGCGGTAGGGGTCAAAATCAAAAATCACAAAAACTCAGAAATGTGTTACTTAATGTTTAGAGATCGAATTTCAATAAGTAATGTGGCAAATTCAGTAAATCTCGTTAGTACCGAGTGTGGCCACCATTTGCATGAATGCATGCAATGATCCTACGCCGCATCGACGTGACGTAACGCAATACCAGTGCGTTGGGCAAATTCCTCCATTCCCGTTGTAACGCCCGTGTAAGATCGCGAACATTGTCAATCTGATGGTTAGCTCGTGCTTTGCGGCCCAGCTCATCCCATATGTGCTCAATGGGATTGAGATCCGGGAGACCGCGGGCCATGGCATGACGTCGACGTTGTTTTGCTGTAAGTATTGAGTGGTGACCCTGGCTACGTGAGGGCGGGCATTGTCGTGCATCAATGTCACACCAGGACCATGCTGACGGATAAATGGTAAGGCATGTGCATTTAGCACATCTGCAACATAACGTTGTGCATTGATGTTGCCCTGTACAACAACCAAATCTGTCTTCCGGTTTCCCATGATCCCACCCCAGACCATTACGCTCCCTTCCCCCAAACCTGTTCTTCTCAACAATGCAACAATCGGTGAATCTTTCATTTTTACGCCTGTATACCCGTAATCTTCCGTCAGCATGACTAACTGTGAACCGAGATTCATCGGTGAACAAAACTCGGTTCCAGTCAGCCCTTCTCCAGTTCAGATGACGTCGCGCCCATAACAGTCTGGCAGCACGGTGACGTTGGGTCATTATCTGACCAGTGTACGGGCGGCGTGCCCGGATTGGTTGGGCGTTACGACGTAACCGGTTGCGATGGTCTGCCCTGAGACACCGTATCGCCTAGCAGTGACTGTGGCTGCCAATCGACGTTGACGTAAGTGCGTCAACGTAATGTAACGATCGGCTCTAGCCGTCGTTACACGAGGCCTACCAGGTCGCTACCGGTCGTGAACAGCCCCAGTCTGCTGGTACCGGGCTGCAAGACGATCAATCGTCTTCCGACAGCAACCAAACCGAGGCGCGACCGCCCTGGCGGTCATCCCACCCGCAAGCATCCCAATTGCCTGATTTCGCTCGTTTTCGGAAAGCCGTGGCATATCGAAAACAGTGAAAAATTAAAAACGTTTCTTAATTTTCCGAATAGCCCCTATCGCCTGAATGGTACGACATGAACTGAATCACCTTATCGATGACAAGTATAGCGTGCACGTGCAAAAAGTGGAAATCAACGTTCCGGTCACTGGCCGCTATGTAAACCGTGTGTATCGGCTAAACTCTACACGATCGTATTCTGAACATCGCCACGGTTTAAAATACATGTACTTTGAACATGTGGTACATACATAGACAGAGCTACACCGGCTATAAAACAGGGACGTTTCTAGTTTTGTTGAGTATAGAACAGGTATATGATTATAGTGTAAACAGATTTGTCGGTTTTAATGATTTTGCGGAAATGTATAATATAAGGGCAGATGATTTTATCAAATACCAAGGTTTAGTAAATAACATTAATCTGCAATGGAAAGAAAAAATTAAAGCAGAAAACATAAATACCGTAACCTGAAACCTATTTTACAAAAAGTACAGATAAGCAATGGAGTAAATACATTTCTATACACTATGCAAACAAATACAAAAAAAACATAGAATCAATAAAATCAGAGCAGAAATGGACGAACGAATCTCCCGATTTGAATTTCGAATGGAAAAATATATACACAACATGTATGCAATTTACAATAGATACGGAATTGTCAGTACAATAGATACGGAATTATACATATTTAATGAGAATCATAGGCACACATAAATTATTACTTAATTGTGGCATGGTACCAAGTAGTTTATGTGATTTTTGCAGCATGAATGTGGAAAATATAAAACATTTATTCTGGGAATGCCCAAACGTATAACATGTATGGTCACAACTAAGAACATTCTTAAATGAAAGAGGTGTGGTTTACGAAGTGAATTTTAATACGATTTCATTTGGTGTAAACCAAACAAATCTTATCGCTAAACAATTCAATTTCATTATCATACTTGCAAAATATTCCTTGATTAAATGTAAATGTGAAAAACAAGAATTGTCATTTAATTTGTTCATGCAATATTTAAACAGACGAATCGATATTGAAAAGGAAACAGCCACAATGAAAGACAAGCTAGATCTACATATAAAATGATGTAATTTTAACTTTTAATACCCACGAAAGAATTAATAAAATAAAAAGACGATCAATATGTACAAGGTACCAAGCGTAGCAAAGTTAATTACATGCTTATGAACAATATATGTCAACTATATTATAGTATTGACATAAACGTTATAAATCACATGTATTACGAATTACTTGTATTACGAGAACAGAAGGCAGACCTCTTTATCTTTTTCTCTTTCCCATAACTCTCTTCTTAACAAAACTCTTCTTAAGTAAGCGCACTTTCTAAATATATTATGTATGCTCTTTTCTAGTAACATGCCATGTGATTTCAACTATATTTTGTTATACAATATGTACATGATACATGATGTATTTAAAAATTGAAGATAAACCATTTAGTAAAAAAAGAAAAGAACAAGTACTTGTGCAATACCAGCAAAGTAGCCAGGGTATAATCTCCAATCAATTATCATAGGCATTTTATCTGTCGATCAGGAGAAAACCTAATATACCGTAAACTCTCCAAGCTTGCTTTCTAGCCATGCTTCAGCGTTAGCTTGTATTGTATAAAATAAGCGCTCGCAGTGTATTAAAGGTACATTCCCACCCAGTAGGCACAACATTTTCTGTATATCAGAAACGGCATATGAGACATGTTCTGGCAAAATAAACATTCATTCACCATTGTCCCACGTACTGATTGACATTATTATACATTTTATATCGGACGTAAATTTCCACACTGACATCAGGGGCGATAACCATGTTTCCTTTAAATGTTAACGGACATTACTATTTATTCTCTGTATTTATTTTTTGATGTGCAATGATCATACTTTATAATCTGTCGAAAATATATTATTTTTTCAGGTGACGAATTAAATTAGTATAATTATTAAAAAAAAGTATCATGCCTACATTTGCATATGAAAATAGCCTGACACCACCGCGAGTCACTATCAGTAAAATAAATATTACTAAATGATTATATCTGTATAGCGGGTACTCGTAATTTTTATAATTGGTGTAATAGTGCCACAATTATACACTTATTCAATTTCTATAAAGAACAGTTTGTGCCTACTGAGTGGGCATGTACCTTTAACACATGTGTAATGAAAAAGCAAATTAGCTTGCTACAGAATACAGGCTTGGTGACCAGTGTACATATTCAAGGTATGACGATATGCTTATGCAATAAATATAATATAACGTTTGTAATGATATAATATGAAATTTATTAAACTCGTTGACTGAGTTAACACACAGGTGAGGGACTCGGACCTGTGACATAAACGACTGGCGAAATGGGGTTTATGGCATTTGTGGCCACTACCGGCTGAGCTGTTAGCAAACTCCTGCCACCTTACGCTTCACTAGTGGGTGGTTGGTCGGGCGAACGCGACGGCGTAAAAGGTAGGGGTTCCTCCTTATATAGGAATTATAATTTACGTGGTTTGACCATCAGGTACGTTTTTACATAGGGTAGCCTATGTATTGGAATCGCGTCGGACAGTTAGCCACGCCCCAGACCCCCCTCGATGGGCTAGTCCGTAGTGATATCTTGTAGAGGTGGACCGATAGTATCGATGCATCGATATATCGAGGTACATATCTTCACGATACATGTATCGCGATACACTGCCAACTATCGATAGTTGACGATAGCTACATTGTAATTATTAACACATTTTCAATGATCGTGTTTTGTGGTGCTAGAAAGAGGTAAATATTTGAAGTGATTTTTATAGGAACCTCTGGATTCGACATCCTAGGACATCGACAGTTTCTTTAACAATCATTAATGTGCACAACAAACACTTTATTGAACCGTTTGGCTTGTGCGTAGTTGATGGCATTTTTTTTATTAACCTCATATCAAACCGGAAGTTCGGAACACCAGCCGTGTCATGGGTTTTCGCGATCATTTTTTTTCACTTCCACATCGAAAAAGGCAGCGTTACAGTAGAACTGGCCGTTTTTGGTGTACAATTAAAGTGCACAATTGTTGTTTAATGATGCCTCTGTGTGTTTGTGGGTCCTTGTAGATTCATTTTGAATATATGTTCAACAATTCAATAAAAAAGATAAAAATAAAAAAAATTCAACTCCAAATCACAATGTTATTATCAATCAAATTGAGCTGCATCATTATTATGAGTATTGTGTATTTAGCGATCTTTTTTTGAGACACTAGACTTTCAATCCTCCCTACCCAAGCGCCCTCACCCCCTCACCACAGCCCCACCTCTTTCTGTCCACGGGCATTTATTTTATTATTTGAAAACCGTCTGGAGGACAATTAATTACGCAATATAGCTAATTGATCTATTTTGTATTAAATAAAAACGAGTAGAACATGCATACAACTAATTATAAACAGTGTTCAACACCACACAACAACTATGTATGGTACACAACTTTGGCTGCACAGTACAAAAGCAGTGTAACTGGTTATCAGAGTAATCCGCGATACTATCGTGATACGTATCGTGATACGTCCCGACTATCACGATACATATCGCGATACGTTTTTTCCGGCGATACCCACCTCTAATATCTTGGAATAACCATAACAACAAAATGCATTGTGTTACTCAACGTTTAACTGTCATACGCAACCGCTCATTGAAAATAATATTGTGAAAAACTACTTGCACTGAACAATATCAACAACGGATGTTCTACGTACAAAAAATACATCGGATTATTTTGTTACGCGTTCAAGTTGTTATTTGCTCCATTTGCGTCACAAATCGTGCGGTCATCGCTAAATTTAGTAACAGGCTATAGTTTTCGGCAGAGTTAACTCCCTCCGAATACTCTCCACCGGATAAATACGTGTAAACACGCGACGCGTTCAACACACAAACAATATCAAGGGGTTACCTTAGGATCTACCTTAGGATCTTCTTATGGACGCTGGCATCTCTGCCACTATATCCACATCTAATTGTTCTTCTAATATAGATACTTGTCTTCCGGTTCCGGTACTTAACTCCTGGGTATGATCAAATTTTACTTCTTCGTTCTCCCACACTTTGTCCAAACGCGATTCGAATTGCCTTACATTCTTTGAGTCGACTACACTTTCTGGTAGACAGTTCCATGTATCAACCACTCTATTTGTGAAATAGCACTTTCGAATATTCAAACGACTTTTGATCTTTTTCAATTTGTACTTATGTCCTCTTGTTCTCGAGTTTTCATCAATTTGGAACATATCCGTTGTGACGTCCTTGACATAAATTCCGGTCCAGTCATATCACCTCTTAGTCTTCTGTATTTGAGTGTGGGCATTTTTAGTTTCCTAAGTCTATCGGCGTATTCCATGTTTGCTAGGGTAGGCACTTGTTTTGTTGCACGTCTTTGCACATTTTCTATTAATTCAATGTTCTTTTTCAAATATGGATTCCACACCGCTTCAGCGTATTCCAGGTGGGGTCTTACTAGGGCTTGAAACAGGTGTTTGAAGCTGGTTTCATCTAAATAAGTATATGTCCTCCGAATAAGACCCATAATGCTATTTCCTTTATTTACTTGCTGTTGGATATGTTGTGCAAAATTCAGTTTATTGTCAACTAACACACCTATATCTTTCTCCCCTTGCGAAACAGCCAATACAAGTGGTTCTCCCTTCTCATTATACATATGGTATTGCCTATCGTTGTCCTGTTTTTTGTTGGTGATCTTCACTACCTTGCACTTGTTGGGATGGAATTTCAGTAGCCATTTGTCGGACCAGTTGAATAGTTTGTCGAGGTCACTTTGTAGTGTCTTGGCATCATCTTCTGATTTTATTTCTCTATATGCTTTTGTGTCATCCGCGAATAAATATGCAATAGACTCTACGCACTCTGGCATGTCATTTATGTACACCACAAATAATATTGGTCCTAGAACACTGCCCTGTGGTATACCGCTTGTAACTGGGTTGATGTTTGACTTTTGCCCGTTAAAATTAATCTTTGGTTTCTATCTTTAAGAAAGTCCTCTACCCATTTCACTAATTGGTTGCTGATTTGATATGATCTTAATTTGTTTAATAGCCTACGGTGTGGTACTTTGTCAAATGCTTTCATGAAATCCATGTATACCGCATCTATTGAACCTCCATTATCCAAAATATCTGTCCATTCATCAAGCACTTTTAGCAATTGCAATGTTGTTGATCTCCCTGATAGAAAGCCAAATTGTCTATTGCTGAATAACTTATTTTTACTCATGTGTTGAACTATTTCTGCTCTTATTAACTTTTCCATAAGTTTGCATATGACACTTGTCAGGCTAACTGGCCTATAATTCCCAGGATCAGATTTTTCACCTTTTTTGAATAATGCTGTAATGTTTCCTGCTTTCCATGCTCTCGGAACGTTGCCAGTTTTCAGGGAGGTATTGTATATAATTTCCAACGGCTTGCTCATTGTGTTTGCCAATGCTTTAAGGGATACCGAATGTATCTCGTCCGGGCCTGGAGATTTGGTTGGCTCCAATTCTGTTAAAAGTTTTGCGTTTTCTTTTGCATTGAACATTCTGTCTTTGCACTGATGTTCCACAGGTACATTTTCCATTTTGGGTGCTTCCCCATCTGGCTCGCTGGTGAAGACGCTACTAAAGAATGACGCTAGCACATCCGCTTTTTCTCTGTCGCTTTCCGCTGTTTTTTCCTGTCCATTTTCTGTAAATTTTAGGTCTGATATTCCTGATTTCGTTTTCCGTTTAGAGTCGCATATTTCCAGAACTTTTTAGGGTTTGTTTTAGCCTGTTTTGCAATGTCTCTCTCCATTTCTTTTTTAGCATTTCTTAACTCACCTTTTACTTGGTTCCGTAGTTTCGCATATTCTCTATATATTTCACCATCCCTCGTCTCCATATATCTCTGCCAGCACCTATGCTTACGTTTGATTTTTCTTATTGTTTTTTCCTTCAGCGGAACATAGTTGTGAGATTTTGCTTTATTTGCGGTTTTGATCTTTTGTTTAGGTATGTGTTTCTCTCTTGCGGAGTTATATTTTTCCATCATCTTCTGTACTAGTTCATCATACAGTTACCTATTGACCCAGAATGTTTTAATGATCGCGATTTTTTTGCAACGAAACTCGCACGTGTGGGTCTAACTGATGTTAATCCTCATTCTATCGATGGATTTACAGCGGATTTTAGTGACATTCTCGAATTCTGCCTGATTGACATTTGTCTATGGTGGCCAATACACGCCAACATGTGTGTCAATTCTACGTTCAGGGAAGGGGGTCAATAAGTCAGTAAGTGATAAATTACAGTCAGGGAACAAATTAATGACAGTATAACACATCCAGCGTAGATTAATACCCATCTTAATGCAAGTACTGAAAATACGACAACAAAAATTCTAACAAGTTTTGGCTTCCATACATTGAACATTTTGTCAGCGGTTTGCCCAATGACGTCATTTGTATGTTTTAATATACTCGATCCGGGGCCAACTATTTCATTCACAAAACAGAAGTAAACATGGCGATGTCAAAGTGATGCAGAAACTTTAACAAAAATCCTGCTACAACATTGTTTTGTACCGACAAGGCATTTTCAGGCGCGACACCGCTTCCGTGGCGGAATTCTTGTAGTACCCTATGTTCAGTACTTTCAGTACTTTGATTATCTTTGGTACAGAGCTCACCGCGATCCTGTGTATTAGGTTTTTCTGTGCCATTTCTTCGAGCGAGGCATCTCGCTTTGAAGATACACCTGACCCCCGGGATTTTACCCTTGGGTTTTTCGCCATGTCGGTGACGGGAGACTACATAGCAGCCATTTCACCACTACAGATCAACGCCTCTCGGATGGAGAGAACAGTCCAGTTGACGAGTCTCAGCCGAGGACGATCGTCGCCACCCGATTTACTTGACCTGTGCGAGAAGATGGACGTGCCTCCTACAGACATCGAGGCCATATATAAGGTCAGTGACTCGGACAGCTCCTTTTACGTGGTGTTCACTACCTTAGTTTCCATGATTTGGGTTTCATTGAGGATGACCGTCACCGCTTTGTGATTTCCGTGATGGGCAAGCAGGTTGTCTCACTGAGGGTGCACTGGTTGCCCCATTACGTAATCTCAAACCTCGTGGGCAAAGTTTTTGAGTGTTATGGCCGAGTGGTGAGGGTATCAAACACTGTAACTCAATATAAGGAAACCACCATCAGCAATGGGACTCGCACCATCACACTGGAGGTAGATGAGATCAGCAAAAAAATGATTCCACATCTCCTCGAATTTGACTGCGGCCAGAAGGCCCTGGTGACTATGCAGTGCAGACCACCACTGTGTCTCCGTTGTAGAGATATTGGACATGTTCGCAGGAACTGCCCAAATCAATTGCCTCCCCTTCAGCGACCTGAGTTTCAGAGTATCCCCCCGCCAGAAGCCACTCCAGGAGAGCCACTCGTCCAATTTTCGGGAGACCCGGGGCCGGACGCAACAACTACGCCAGCTATCCCCGCTCCAACTCTGACTCCGTCTTCAGTGGACCTGCCTTCGCCTGCTTCGCCTTCGACAGTTTCGCCTTCGCCTGTTTCGCCTTTGCCTGCTTCGCCTCCGTCTTTCCCGTTCCTTACCCCAGATCGCCAGGTCGATGAGGTGATGGAAGAGGAAATTAAGACGCAGATCCAAGGTAAGAAGAGGAGCTTACCCGATTCGGATTATATCACCCCGAACCGGGTAGCTAAAAAAACTGTACTTCCGGTCGCGGGTAACACCTCTACCCCGAACATGTTCGCGGCTCTATTCTCTGAAGAGGACAAAATGGACTATGATGGGGATGGAACCCTGATCATGCACTTGGTAGGGGTGGAATAGGCTAACATACGACTGTGGAACTCATTATGGATTATGAGACAGATCAATGGATTTATATTACAAAACCCATTTGGGTGGTATTCCCATTACGTTTATGTTTCAATATGTGAGAGCAATGACGTCCCCATACATTTTTCATATACACTTATATGTGTTGATACTTATCTTTGTTGTTGCTCATTTATATTTTCAAATCTCGATTTTTGAAAGGGGCAGTGGAAGTCCGGATCAGACTGCGCATCCGCTCAATTGTTTTCATATACACTTATAGGTGTTGATGCTTACCTTTGTTTTATTTACTATATTTCGCTGGTTATATATCTGTCATTTTCTCTTCTCATAGACATGCCTCCTGAAACAGAAATCAATTTTGTAATTATAACATGTTGTATATGTTGTTGCGCATTTATATTTTCAAATCTCGTTTTTTGCCAGGATCAGTGTAGGTCCGGATCAGATTGCGCACCCGCTCAGTCTGGTCAGGATCTGCACTGCTTTGTCAAGCCAAGTGATCACAATACGTTTTGTCGGGTTTATGTCACATCCTGTTGGATATTTCAAGAAGAGAACCTATTTGGGTGCTATTCCTATTATTTTTATGTTTCAGTACCATACTTGATGGGAAAATATCCTTCCTACCCGATTTAAATAAATATAGATAACTATAGATAATTATTGATACCTTACGCACATGTACAGACAGACATGTACAGACAGACTTTTGGCTCCAGTGTCTCTGAAGGGCGAAGCGCGGTCACTAATTTAGAGGCTGCATTTTGCCATCGGAGACTTTCCTGGTGTCATAAGTCGTCTATCGCATAAACAATCATCGACTCACTTACCTCCCTTGTATATTTTCATTAAGTTAATACGTATATATATGACAAACATAGTGTCCAGTGGACGTGGGTCCTGTTACCCAGAGGGGATGCAAACCGATGCATCGTCTCTGATGTTCTATCATGAACTTACAAGATGTGTAACTCATGCAGTCTTAGCATCTATGAGTTGTATACCCTGATACCTGTATACAGTGGTCTGGATTAACTCTAGTCACTTCCAGTCACACTCTCAGGCTGAACAGTCATACTATACTATCTCTTGTTATTACGTGTATAGTAAAAGTATAACCGAACACATGTCGTTCAAATACTTACTACCAACATATGCATCATAACAATACATGGTGTCAGAAGTGAAAGGATTTATTAGTTAATACCAAGAACGCTTATTAAGTTAACATACTTGGATTAAATTGGAATAAATCTGAAACAGGATGGAACTATCTGGCGTTCCTACACCACGAATGGACTGGGATTCGTCCAATCTCCCAGAAGCATGGGATAAATTCGCAAGTCACGTTACCTTGATTTTCAAAGGCCCATTAAAGGGCAAGGATGATGAAGAGAAAGTTACCTATCTGCTTTTATGGGTAGGCGACCGTGGTCGTGATATTCACAAAAACTTGGACCTTATCCGCCGATGATGAAAAGGACTTAACCGTCATATGTGACAATTTCAGAGCCCATGTGAGGCCAAAGCTAAATCCAGTATTTGGTCGTTACAAATTCTATAACGAAGTCCAAGGAGCAAGGAGTCATTTCTTACCAGACTTCGATTATCAGCACGGGACTCAGTTCACAGACGTCGAGGAAATGGTTCGAGACCGCATTGTCTTCGGAACAAATTCACCGAAAGTCCGCGAACGGCTAATAAATGAAGGCGCCGATTTGACATTGGACAAGGCCATACAAATCGCCCAAGGATACATGTACATGTACAGGTACATGTAGGTCCAAATTTCTATCAAACAAATTTCAAAATTGACACAGGGTCTCGGGTGAATATTTTGCCTGAACGAATTTACCACGACCTTGGCATTAAACATGGTTTACAAAAGCCTACAAGCAAATTGTCCGCGTACAGTGGTTCAACATTAGATAACGTTGGTTACTGCAAGTTGTCATGCAAGCGTACACACACTGTTCAATCTTGATTTCTGCCATAACGTTGGTTTCCATGTTGTCAGTACTGAGTCACCGCCAATCTTAGGTATTGATACATGCCTTAACCTTGACCTTGTTAAGCTCACTTTCTCAGTTGAGACATGTGACGTTGCCCCGCTTACTAAGCAAACTGTCCTATCCGAATATGCAGACATATTCAATGGCATAGGTACGTTTTCTGGTGAATGTACCATTCACATAGATCCTAGTGCCAAACCCGTGGTTCATCTGCCACGACGGGTACCTGTTGCATTCCGTGACCGGCTCAAGCAGGAGCTAGACTGTATGGAAGACAAATCCATTATTGCAAAGGTCACGGAACCCACAGATTGGGTAAGCTCGATAGTCGTAGTCGAGAAGCCAATTACAGGCAAACTGAGGGTATGCATTGATCCTCATGACCTAAACAAAGCGATTCTCAGACCTCATTACACCATGAGAACGCTTGAAGATGTACTCCCTGATCTGTCTGGTTCACAGTATTACAGCAAGTTAGACACTAAATCCGCCTATTGGACATTGTCGACTGTCGGACGACAGTTGTCGATACTCACCACATTCCAATGCCCCTTACGGGCGATACCGTTATTTACGGCTTCCGTATGGTTTGAAATCATCGCAAGATGTGTTTCAGCGTAAATTGGATGAGTGTTTAGAGGGTCTAGACGGCATTGTTGCTATCGTTGATGACGTCATTGTGCATGGTCACACACGTCAAGAGCATGATAGAAACTTGAGAAATGCTCTGCGCCGCATGTCCGAGCGAGGTGTCAAACTCAACGAGGACAAATTAGACGTAGGTGTCACTGAAGTTCCATATTTTGGACACATTCTGACAACTCATGGTCTGAAAGCAGACCCAGCGAAAGTGTCTGCAATAAGCGACATGGAAGCACCGCAAAATCGCGCTGAGTTAGAGACGATTCTAGGCATGGTCAATTATCTGTCTAAATTTACCCAAAATCTTGCAGACGTCACGAGCCCCTTGCGCAGACTGCTTATCAAGGACGTGATATTCTCATGGGATAAGCCACAGATAGAAGCATTCCGCCAGGTGAAAGATCTCATAACTCAGAGTCCAGTGCTGGCTTATTATGCTCCAGATAAGCCAGTGACACTGCAGACTGATGCTTCACGTACTGGTTTAGGCAGTGTTCTGATTCAAGATGGCAAGCCGGTAGCATTTGCCTCTAAATCTCTTACACCTGCTGAGACAAAGTATGCCATCATCGAGTTGGAATACGGCATATTGTTTGGCATGAAAAGATTTCACCAATATGTGTATGGTCGACAAGTGGAAGTTGAAACAGACCACATGCCACTTATCTCAATTTTGAGAAAACCACTCCATTCATGTCCACCCAGACTCCAGCGTATCCTATTACAGCTGAAACAATATGATCTGATAGTAAGGCACGTGCCTGGGAAAAGCATTCCTATGGCAGACACCCTATCACGTAAACCAGTACGAGACACATGTTCCCACCTTATCAAAGGTATGGGCGCTCAGGTTCACACAGTGCTATCAAATTTACCTGTCAGTGACGACAAGTTGCGTGAAATTGCAACTATGTCTGATCAGGATCCACAGCTGGTTCTGCTCAAACAGGTAATACAGCAAGGCTGGCCTGAACTCAGGAAACATTGTCCACCAGAAATAATAGAATTCTGGAACTACAGAAAAGAGATAACGAGCGTTGATGGACTCATTCTGAAGGGTCAAAAGCTCATTATCCTGTTAACGTTACGACTGAAAATGTTGGAGAAAATCCACATGGGACATTTCGGTTTCGTAAAATGCCTGCATCGAGCGAGAGATACCATGTTTTGGCCTAATATATCATCTGATATTACCAAGATGGTACAAAACTGTGCTCTATGTCAGGAGCACAGATGCTCGCAAACCTATATTAAGCAGCCAAGACCGACCCTTATATTGCCATATTGCAATATCGCAACACTCCAGTGGCCGGACTAGAATTCTCACCATCCCAGTTATTGATGGGATGGAGAACAAAGGTCATTTCTCCCAAACATGTGTGAGCAATTAAAACCACACACCCCTGATATCGAGACAGTGCGAGAAAAATCACTCTTAGCCACAAATAGAGCAAACGGTTCCATGATCGAAATGCGCGATCTCTGAAACCACTCAAAATTGGCGACACTGTACGTATTCAGGGCGATGACAACAAGTGGAAACCCGCTCAGGTTATTGGACAGCATGTTAAAAGATCATATTTTGTACGGACTGCAAATGGTTCATATCGCAGGAACCGACGTCATCTTTTGCTGACAAGGGAGAAATTCCCAGATTTACCATTCACTATCAGTAATGAATCAACTACCATTAACAAGCAAAGCCCACAAAATAGCCAACTTGACAAGGGTGATTTACCACCAATTACCAGTCCAATTACAGCATCCGCCGCCGAGACAAATACATCCGAACCACCAACATCAGATTTTGGTATGAAATTAAGATCAGGGCGTATCATTACATGAATATAATTATGTAATTGCATGTACATGTATTCTTTCCAAAACACAGATATTTGTACGTTATTACAACAGACAGTGTTACAATGGATATTTGTCAGGACAATAAACAGTTATTCTCGTGAACACACACACACACCCTAAATGCACAGTGACAGAACTGTATAGATCATGGACACGTGTTTAGTTGTGTTAATTAGTCAGGAAATAGGATTCTCTTTATCTGACATTCGCTGAACTTAAATAAACAGTATCTTTAATACATGCCAGATAAAAAAGCATTTTATAGGAAACCAGAAACAATTCATAGGTTATATGGCAGTTAAAACATCACATCTATTCCGTTACCGTATTTGTTCTTTTAAAAAAAGGAAGATGTTCTATCATGAACTTACAAGATGTGTAACTCATGCTATACTATGTGATACAGTCTTAGCATCTATGAGTTGTATACCCTGATACCTGTATACAGTGGTCTGGATTAACTCTAGTCACTTCCAGTCACACTCTCAGGCTGAACAGTCATACTATACTATGTCTTGTTATTACGTGTATAGTAAAAGTATAACCGAACACTACATGTCGTTCAAATACTTACTACCAACATATGCATCATAACAATACATCTGGGATACGGGACTTGGTGAATATTGGATGCATTGATCAGTCTGTATTGATATTCGATAGCACACAGGGAGTTGTCTCGTAGCAGACGACTCTCGTGTGCTATCATATTCTCTCGTATATTTCATTTCTTTTAAGACGAGTGTGCTTTACTGTCTGTACTTGTAATGTATTTCGAGTAACAGTTTTTATGTAAAATTAGGTTTATTTATCATCATCATCTATGAATATCTTAAAAAGTGCAATACAGTCAAGCATCTGTGATGATCGCTAAACACGACTACCTGAAATGTACGTAATTTGTGTAGCTTGTGTACATGTATGAATTAGGTTTATTTATCATCATCACCTCTGACACCTCATCATTATTCATATAGTAGGTTAGACAGAACTGGTTCATCACAGAAGCTCGCCACTGTTAGACAGAGTCCCTGTTGTGACGAGCTTTCAGTCTATTCATGTCCTTTACTAGCAGTACTGGTTCTACCCAGGAAAAACAGTTATTGTACGCAGGTCTATCTGCAAATAGCTGTGAGCTGTCCCCAGGATTTTTCTTAAAACTGTGATCCGTTACTCTAATACATTGGCCGGCTGGGCTCCCTACACCCCCCCCCCCGGTTTTTGTTTGTAATTGCATGTAAATATATATTTTATGCAAAAAAAAAGTATTGGTTTTCTTTGAAGTAATTTGAAGAAATCTACCTGAGCCCCGGCTTTCCAGCCTAGGGGTTTTCTATCGCCAAGCGATGACTACGCAAGACTACGTCGTCCGCCACCTGACAGCTATCTCTCCTCTGCAGATTAACGCATCGCGAATGGAATGGACAGTGCAGTTTACCAACCTTAGCCGTGGACTGCCGTCGCCACCCGATTTGCTGGATTTGCTGTGTGAGCAGAGGGACGTGCCGCCTTCCGAGATCGAGGCAGTGTACAAGGTCAGTGATTCGGACCATTCGTTTTACGTTGTGTTTACGACATTAGACCACGTGGCTACTTTTCACGATTTGGGCGTTATTGAGAATGACCGGTATCGCTTCATTATCTCGGTTATGGGGAAACAGATTGTGTCTCTCAGGGTTCATTGGTTGCCGCATTATGTGAGCTCCAATCTCGTGGGGAAAGTGTTCGAGCGATACGGACGAGTGGTGGATGTGTCAAACACGGTAACGCCGTATAAGGAGGCTACGATCTGCAATGGCACCCGTACGGTAACTCTAGAGGTTGACGAGATCAGTAAGAAGATGATCCCGCACCTGCTAGAGTTTGACTGTCGGCAGAAGGCCCTTGTAACGATGACAGGCAGGCCACCACTGTGTCTCCGTTGCCAGGACATTGGGCATGTTAGACGGAACTGCCCAAACCCTTTACCTTCCCGTCAGCGCCCTGCATTTCAGCGGACCCCCCCCCCCCACCAGAGACTACTCCAGACGACCCAGCCTCCCATTCAACCGCATCTCCGACTCCAGTGACCCCATCTTCGCCTCCGCCTTCGCCTCCGCCTGCTCCGCCTTCGTCGATGCCTGCACCGCCTGTAACTTCACCTTCGCCTGCATTGTCTCCGCCTTCGCCTGTTTCCCCATTGCCTGCCTCGCCTTCGCCTGCTACTCCTTCGCTGCCTTCGCCTCCGCCGTCTCCGGCCCGTATCCCAGTTTGCCAGGTCGACGAGGTGATGGAAGGGGATTTTCACCAACAGAGCCAAGGTAAAAAGAGGAGCTTACACGATTCGGATTATATCACCCCGAACCGGGTAGCAAAAAAAAATGTACTTCCGGTGGCGGGTGCCACCCCTACCCCGAACATGTTCGCGGCTCTGTTTTCCGATGAAGACACCACAATGGACTCTGACGGGGATGGAACCCTGATCATGCACTTGGTAGGGGGGGAGTAGGCTGACATACGACCATGGCACTCTTTACGGATTATTACAAACCGATTACGATTAAGTTATTACTTTCCCCGTCTGGTAAACGAAATATGAACTCTTTATGGACTATGAGACAGATCAATGGATTTATATTACATAACCCATTAGGGTGGTATTCCTATTAGTTTTATGTTTCAGTATCTGAGCGCAATGACGTCCCCATAAGTTTTTTATATGCACTTCTATGTGTTGATACTTACCTTTGGTTTACTTACTCTATTTCGCTAGTTATATATCTGTCTTTTCCTCTTCTCATTGACGTGCCTCCTGACACAGTAATTAATTTTGTGTTTATAACATGTTGTATATGTTGTTGCTCATTTATGTTTTCACAATTCGACTTTTGCGAGTATCAGTGTAGGTCCGGATCAGACTGCGCATCCGCTCAGTCTGATCGGGATCAGTGTAGGTCCGGATCAGACTGCGCATCCGCTCAGTCTGGTCGGGATCTGCACTGTATTGTCGAGCCGATTGATCGCAATACGTTTTGTTGGGTTTATGTCGCATCCTGTAGGATATTTCAAGAAGAGAACCCATTTGGGTGCTATTCCTATTACTTTTATTGTTCAGTATGTGAGCGCAATGACGTCCCCATACTTTTTTCATATACACTTATATGTGTTGATACTTACCTTTGGTTTACTTCCTCTATTTCGCTGGTTATATATCTGTCATTTTCTCTTCTCATTGACATGCCTCCTGACACAGAAATCAATTTTGTATGTATAGCATGTTATGTATGTTGTTGCACATTTATATTTTCAAATCTCATTCTATCACAATGGATTTGAAAATAGCTGGCATTAATATTAAAGGATTTAGATCCACAAGAAAACATTATATTAAGAAGTATGTAGAGGAAAATAACATTGACATATTACTGATGCAAGAAACTTTTATTTGCAATATAAATTCCAGTAGACATATTGAAACATTTTTGAACATAGAGAAACGTTGCTTCTGGAGCTATAGTAATGATACCACTTGTGGAGTTGCCATCATGTTTTTTAATAAAGATATTGTCACTGACAAATTCCACACTGATTTTGATGGTAGGACTACTTATGTTGATTTTTCCTTTCATGATTTTAAGGTATACAGAATTGTAAACATTTATGCACCAAATAATGCCAATGATAGAAATAAATATTTTCTGTCTTTGTCTCCCATCTTAACTGGTGCCAAAAAATAATATTAGGGGGTGATTTTAATTGTGTAATAGATACAAGTTTAGATAAAATTGGGGTAATTTAGATAAGGGCATGTTAGGGTCAAAAGTTCTGCAAAACATTTTGCAAACATACTCCATTAAGGACTCATACAGGTGTTTATTCCCAGATAAAAAATCTGCAACTTGGTTTGCACAACAGGATGGTATTAATATAGGTAGTAGACTAGATAGATTTTATATTTCTGATCATTTAGTTCCAGCACTCTTTTCTTTTGACAACATTCCTTGTTGCTGTTCTGACCACAACTATATAAAAATTACACTAAACAGCAACAAAGGTATTTATTTTGGCAAATCATATTGGAAATTTAATGAATCATTATTAAAAGATGATAAATTGAACAGAGTTTTTAGATATTTTTGGCAGATTGTTTCTGTTTGTGATGACCAAGATGGAGAATGGTGGGATGCAATGAAAATAAAAATGAGGTGTTTTTGCAAGGATTTTTGCAGAAGTAATAATAATATATTCAATGAAGAACTAAAGTCCTTAAGACATAAATATAAAACAATACATGTAGAAAATGAGCAGGATATACATCGCTTGAATGAAATAAAAGTACAGGTTCAACTCCTGGAAAATAAATTACACTCAGGTTCTATCATTAGAAGTAAAGCTAATATTCTAGACACTAATGAGAATCCTACTGGGTATTTTTCCAAAAAAGAGGTAAGCAATGCAAAAAAGAAAACAATATCATCTATTAATAACAATGGGAATACTTACACTACATCAGAAGATATTTTACACTCTTTTAAGGACTTTTATAACCAATTATATTCAGAAGACTGTTGATAGGACATTGAATGATGTATTCCTTAACGACCTGCCTAAGGTCAATATAGTCGATAATGTTAGCTTAGCTGGTCAAATTACTAAAACGGAAGTTCTTAATGCCCTGAAGTCTATGGAATCAGGTAAGTCCCCAGGTAGTGATGGTCTCTCCCCTCTATTTTATTTAAATTTCTTTGATATATTTGGTGACATACTCCTTAATAGATCATTCACCTCTGGGACGTTATCAACCTCACAGAGCGAATCTTATATTACCTTATTGTGTAAAGATAGCTCCAAAAGTGATGACATGAAATATTACCGTCCCATATCTCTGCTCAACTCTGATTACAAAATATTATCTAAAATTATGTCCACACGCCTTAGCAGAGTTTTACCTTCTATTATTGGTATTGATCAAACCTGTTCAATCCAGGGTCGGTCAATTTTTGATAATTTACATTTACTTCGGAATATTACGGACTATATAGAGCAGAAAGACTTATCTGCTGCTTTTATATTTGCCTCGACCAAGAGAAAGCCTTTGACAGAGTATCTTGGTCATATATGTACGACACCTTAACGGCTTATGGATTTGATGATGCTTTTATAAAATGGGTCAAACTTTTATATACCGATGTTACTTCGTCAGTAATTGTCAATAATCACATTTCCTCGCCTTTCAATATTTGTCGAGGAGTATGCCAAGGCTGCTCTCTCTCACCTCTACTGTATGTACTTTGTATAGAACCTTTTGTGCTGAAAATAAACAATGACACCACTATCAGAGGCATTCCAGTGCCTGGTAAGAGCACCGAGGTAAAGATATCAGCGTACGTCGATGATTCTACAGGCACTTTAACGACTGAAAAGTCCATCCAGAAATATTTATATTGGGCGAAAGAATTTGGGAGAATTTCGGGGTCAAAAATTAATTATAACAAATCAAAAGGTATGTTTTTGGGTAAATGGAAAACTCGTTCGGATCATCCTTTTGGCATTAGCTGGGTGGACAATCATAAAATCTTAGGGTATTTAAAGGGTAACAATTTTGATTCTGATGATGTTTTCTCTCGGCCTTTTTCATCATTTTTTTAAACGATTAACTTGTGGAAAGTCAGAAGGTTGTCATTAAAGGGAAAATCCACTGTTTTAAATTCTGTGTATGAGTAAAATTCTATATTATATTACAGCACAAATGGTTCCCAAACATTATATTACTCTTTTGCAACGAGCCCCGTGCAGGCACCGGGGCGGGATCAACTGATCCTGAGAATAGTGCTGCAGTAGCCATTGCTTGTCGTAAAAGGCGACTAAACTGGCTTAACGATTAGGTTCATACTTTCCGGAACCCACTATACCGGATTTGGCCCTCATGTACATTTTTGGCTTTCTTGTATGTGAGAGTTGAGTCAGGCTATGCCCCATATATAAAAGTAAGATTAGCGCTAATCCTATTACTTTTAGGGGATGGGATAAATGATGCTGGTGTGGCGAGGGCCTGGCACCAGATCAGGTTGTTCTAATTTCAGGACTGAATTTATATTTTGATTGTAAATATTGAGTTCTGACGTTGGGATTTACCCCCCTCGGACAGGTGGATACGGGACACGAACCCGTTGACCCGTCTGCATGTAGACTCCCTGAGGCTTGTACCTCTATGTCAGAAAAGCGGACGTTAAACCCTATTCACTCACTCACTCTTTTGCAACGAAGCTGTTTTAAATTTATATGGAACTCTACTCGAGAACCTATAAATAGAAACACTTTATACTTGCCTTTTAAACAAGGTGGTCTGAATGTTCCTTTTATTCAACTTAAACGTCAGGCCACCTTAGTGCATCACTTACAACAACTAATTACCGATTATGATGCCACGTGGACATATTATGCCCGCTATTGGATTGGTATTTCCCGTCGCAAATATAACGCATCACTTGCCCGTAACTCCATTCCACATAGTGAATTTATACCCCAGTTTTACAAAGATTGTTTTGCCTGCTTTAAAACTTTTACGTCCAAAGCCCCCGAAGCCTTTTACGGCGTACTGTGTTGCTCGAAATATAAATATAGCGTCCTTCTATCTGACGTTACACTCCCTCCAAAAGTTGAAAAATCCTTGCCCCTCCTGGACTATTCAGTGATTTGGAACACAATTCATAACCCATGTATATCACCTGATACTCGTGACGTTTTATGGAAAATCGCTCACGATGTATTATAAGTAAATTATTTCCTGTTCTCCAAGCGTATCAGCTTTGACAAATCTTGTCCACTATGTGGGAAAATAGAAACTATTTCCCATTTATTTCTTGAATGTAAAGTGATTGCTCCCTTTAATAAAATAGTCCTGTATCTTCTTAAACGTGTCAGTATGAGGCGTATTTCATTCTCAGAAGCAGTTTTCAGGTTTAATCTTTTACCACCGCTTGAGGAGAACGTCAAATATTTAGCTCTTGTTTTACTTTCGGAATCTAAACATGTCATTTGGTTGTCTAGAAATTTACGGAAACATGAACTTGTGGAAATTACTCCTTTTGCCATTAGGTCCAAATTTATAAATCGTCTAAAACTTCGTATGCATGCAGACTTTCTGCGAATGAAATTGCCTCATTTTCAAAACATCTGGACTTTCAACAAAATTTTCTGTACCACACTTGATGGGAAAATATCCTTCCTGCCCGATTTAAATATAGATAACTATAGATAATCATTGACGCATTACATTGTCTCCTGTCATATATGTCGATTCTAATAATATGTTTTCATTTCAGACTGTCTCTTGTGTAAATCCCCGGGAGCTGTCGCTGAATGATATTATCGATTGTTGATTTATTTTATAATATGTTAACAGTTTAAAGCACCTCGTTTTAACAACAGTATATTTTCATTAACCTTTGATACACACATATATGACGACCGTAGTTTCCAGTGGACGTGGGTCCTGGTACCCAGAGGGGATGCTACCCGAGGCATCGTCTCTGGGATACGGGACTCGGCGAATATTGGACACATTGACCAGTCTGCATTCACATTTGATGGTGCACAGGGAGTTGTCTCGTAACAGACGACTCTTGTGCGCTATCCTATTCTCACTTATTTTTCTTTTCTTTCAAGACGAGTGTGCTTTACTGTCTGTACAATGTATCTCGAATAACAGTTTTTATGTAAAATTAGGTCTATTTATCATCATCGTCTATGGATATCTTAATAGTGCAATACAGTCAAGTATCTGTGACGATCGCTAAACACGACTACCTGAAATGTATCCGTTGATTTATATAGTAATTAGTTAGCTTGTATGAGTTCTATGCACATATTATCTTGATTTATCATCATCACCATCGGTTATTCGCATATTAGGTTAGAGAGGACTGGTTCATCCCAGAAGCTCGTCACTGTTCGACAGTGTCTCTGTCGTGACGAGCTTTAAGTCTACTCATGCCCCTTATTAGCAGTACTGGTTTTACCCAGGAAAATCAGTTATTGTACGCAGGTCTATCTGCAAATAACTGACCCCCCAGGATTTTTTGATTGTGACCCCGCAACACCGTTACTCCCATACATTGGCCGGCTGGGCTCCCTACACCCCCCGGTTTTTGCTGTACATGCTTGTATATAAATATTTTATGCAAAAAAACAAAACAAAAAAAAGCCGGTTCCTGCAGGACGAGACCCTTCCATTGCACTTCGGATGGCGCTTCGTAGGCTGTCTGCATTTCATTTGAACTTTCCATTCACAGGAACTAAGCGAGCTCAATGTTTTCACGTATTTCACGTGGCTCCACGTGGCTCCACGTGGCAGACAGACAGGGGAGTTAATTCGGTACGTTGACACGAGGTTGCCCGCAGTGAAATACCGCGCGAACTGCACCATCTTCTTTCTTGAGCAACGAGCGTGCGAGTCGTGGATAGATTTCAGTGGGGGGGGGGGGGGGGGGGGGGGGGGGGGGGGGGGGGGGGGGGGGGGCTGCTTTTACGCGTTGCTCATGGCTCCGCAGCAGTGTGAAGGAGTTGGCAATGGCGAACCATTTGATTGTTGCATGTTCGTCGTACTTGAGCTTAGCGCGAGCCACGCGAATCATACTTACCTGGTACAGAGCGAACCGTGATCCTCTGTATTTGTTTTTTCTGACGCCTATCTCTCGTGCGAGGCACTTCGCCTCGCTAGATTTCTGCTTGACCCCCGGGCCACTACCTGAGGGTTTGGACTATGGCGTTTACCGATGATTACGTGATTCGGCATCTTCCGGCGATATCTCCGGAGTTCGTAAATCAGTCTAGAATGGAGAGGACGGTACAGTTCACTAACCAGAGCCAGGGTCGCCCGACTTCGCCGGACCTGCTGGACATCCTGTGCGGAGGGAATGGGGTACCGCCGGACGAAGTTGAGGCGTTGTACAAGGTTAGTGAGGCTGACCAGTCGTTCTACGTGGTCTTCACCACCATAGAACATGTCGATTTCTTTGATCGGAACCAATTTGTTTCAAATGACAGATACAAATTCATAGCGTCTACCATGGGCAGGCAGATCGTCACGATATGTAACGGTACAAGAACAGTAGTTCTAGAGGTGGACGAAATCGCCAAGAAGAGCATACCACATATGCTGCAGTTTGACTGCGGGCAGAAGGCCCTACTCACTATGCAGGGTCGCCCGCCTCTCTGCCTCCGATGTCGCAATATTGGACATGTCAGGAGGCAGTGCCCGAATGGTGGCTTCCGTTCCAATGCTGATTTTCAGGCAACTACATACCCATCACGTGAGGCTGCCCCAGTAGGATCGTCCCAGACAGCTCCTCATCCAGTTGCGACGTCTACAGCTACATCGCCAGTTCCTGCAACCCCGTCTCTCTCCGTGGCACCGTCCGCCCCTACTCCAGTTGTTGTGACTCCGTCTTCGTCGACGCCGAGGTTGTCATCCACCATTATTCCCACGGCTGAAGATACCGACATGGAAGACAACACACACTTGCAGAACCAAGGTGAAAAGAGGGGGCGGGACACTGCTGACTGTGATATCGATTATATCGAACCTAACAGGGTTATTAAGAAGCCTGTGGTGCCTGTTGTAGATGACGTGTCGACGGCAAACAGGTTTGACGGGCTGTTCACGCCGGACTCTGATGTAGAGTCCGTCGAGAGCGGGGCCCTGGTAATGGACTTGGTCGAGGTGGACTAGAATATAATTGATATGGATCTCACTATGGACTCTACACTGAAAATGATTTGGTCACTACTTTCCTCGGTTGGCAAACGAACCATGACCTCTTTATCGACTATGAGACAGATCAACGGCATCACATTACATAACCCATATGGGTGGTATTCATATTACTTTTATGTTTCAGTATGTGAGTACAATGACGTCCCCATATTTTTTTCATATACACTTATATGTGTTGATACTTACCTTTGGTTTACTCACTATATTTTGTTAGTGATATGTCCGTCATTTTCTCTTCTCATTGACATGCCTCCTGAAACAGAAGTCAATTTTGTATTTATAGCATGTTGTATATGTTGTTGCTACACAATTATATTTTCAATTCTCGATTTTTGCGACAATCAGTGTGGGTCCGGATCAGGCTGCGCATCCGCTCAGTCTGGTCGGGAGCTACACTGTTTTATCAAGCCAATATTTCAAGAAGAGCACATATTTAAGTGCTATTCCTATTACCTTTATGTTTCAGTATGTGAGCGCAATGACATCTCCATGATTTTTTCATATACACTTATATGTGTTGATACTTACCTTTGTTTTATTAATTATATTTCGCTGGTTATATATCTGTCAGTTTCTCTCCTCATTGACATGCCTCCTGAAACAGAAATCAATTTTGTATTTATAACATGTTGTATATGTTGTTGCTCATTTATATTTTCAAATCTCATTATGTCACAATGGATTTGAAAATAGCAAGCATTAATATAAACGGATTTAGATCCACAAGAAAACATGATTATATTAAGAAGTATGTAGAGGAAAATAACATTGACATATTACTGATGCAAGAAACTTTTATTTGCAATATAAACTCTAGTAGAAATATTGAAACTTTTTTGAACATAGAGAAACGTTGCTTCTGGAGCTATAGTAATGATACCTCTTGTGGAGTTGCCATCATGTTTTTTAATAAAGATATTGTCACTGAAAAATTCCATACTGATTTTGATGGCAGGACTACTTATGTTGATTTTTTCTTTAATGATTTTAAAGGATACAGAATTGTAAACATTTATGCACCAAATGAGGCCAATGATAGAAAGAAATATTTTCTGTCTTTGTCTCCCATCTTAACTGGTGCTAAAAATTTAATATTAGGGGGTGATTTTAATTGTGTAATAGATAAAAGTTTAGATAAAATTGGGGGTAATTTAGTTAAGGGCATGTTAGGGTCAAAAGTTCTGCAAAACATTTTGCAAACATACTCCATTAAGGACTCATACAGGTGTTTATTCCCAGATAAAAAATCTGCAACTTGGTTTGCACAACAGGAAGGTATTAATATAGGTAGTAGACTAGATAGATTTTATATTTCTGATCATTTAGTTCCAGCACTCTTTTCTTTTGACAACAGTCCTTGTTGCTGTTCTGACCACAACTATATAAACATAACATTAAACAGCAATAAAGGTATTTCTTTTGGCAAATCATATTGGAAATTTAATGAATCATTATTAAAAGATGATAAATTGAACAGAGTTTTTAGATATTTTTGGCAGATTGTTTCTGTTTGTGATGACCAAGATGGAGAATGGTGGGATGCAATGAAAATAAAAATTAAGTGTTTTTGCAAGGATTTTTGCAGAAGTAAAAATAATATATTATATGAAGAACTAAAGTCCTTAAGACATAAATATAAAACAATACATGTAGAAAATGAGCAGGATATACATCGCTTGAATGAAATAAAAGTACAGGTTCAACTCCTGGAAAATAAATTACACTCAGGTTCTATCATTAGAAGTAAAGCTAATATTCTAGACACTAATGAGAATCCTACTGGGTATTTTTTCAAAAAAGAGGTAAGCAATGCAAAAAAGAAAACAATATCATCTATTAATAACAATGGGGACAAGTACACTACATCAGAAGATATTTTACACTCTTTTAAGGACTTTTATAACCAATTATATTCAGAAGAACCTGTTGATAGGAAA